>OX596076.1:109803828-110247692 GCA_951394005.1 Protophormia terraenovae
AAAAATCTGTGATCACTCATATTTCCTACAAAAATCGATTTTTATTATAAAAACATAAAATTCCATTTTATAGCTAAACCAGAGGAGATAGAGCCAAAAGAGTAAAAATCTGTGATCACTCATATTTCCTACCAAAAATCGATTTTTATTATAAAAACATAAAATTCCATTTTATAGCTAAACCAGAAGTTATAGAGCCAAAAGAGTGAAAATCTGTGATCACTCATATTTCCTACCAAAAATCGATTTTTATATGGAAAACATAAAAACCCATTTTATAGCTAAACCAGAGGAGATAGAGCCAAAAGAGTGAAAATCTGTGATCACTCATATTTCCTACCAAAAATCGATTTTTATATGGAAAACATAAAATTCCATTTTATAGCTAAACCAGAGGAGATAGAGCCAAAAGAGTGAAAATCTGTGATCACTCGTATTTCCTACCAAAAATCGATTTTTATATGGAAAACATAAAATTCCATTTTATAGCTAAACCAGAGGAGATAGAGCCAAAAGAGTGAAAATCTGTGATCACTCATATTTCCTACCAAAAATCGATTTTTATATGAAAAACATTAAAAATCCATTTTATAGCTAAACCAGAGGAGATAGAGCCAAAAGAGTGAAAATCTGTGATCACTCATATTTCCTACCAAAAATCGATTTTTATATGGAAAACATAAAAACCCATTTTATAGCTAAACCGGAGGAGATAGAGCCAAAAGAGTGAAAATCTGTGATCACTCATATTTCCTACCAAAAATCGATTTTTATATGGAAAACATAAAAACCCATTTTATAGCTAAACCAGAGGAGATAGAGCCAAAAGAGTGAAAATCTGTGATCACTCATATTTCCTATCAAAAATCGATTTTTATATGGAAAACATAAAAACCCATTTTATAGCTAAACCAGAGGAGATAGAGCCAAAAGAGTGAAAATCTGAGATCACTCATATTTCCTACCAAAAATCGATTTTTATATGGAAAACATAAAAACCCATTTTATAGCTAAACCAGAGGAGATAGAGCCAAAAGAGTGAAAATCTGTGATCACTCATATTTCCTACCAAAAATCGATTTTTATATGGAAAACATAAAAACCCATTTTATAGCTAAACCGGAGGAGATAGAGCCAAAAGAGTGAAAATCTGTGATCACTCATATTTCCTACCAAAAATCGATTTTTATATGGAAAACATAAAAACCCATTTTATAGCTAAACCAGAGGAGATAGAGCCAAAAGAGTGAAAATCTGTGATCACTCATATTTCCTACCAAAAATCGATTTTTATATGGAAAACATAAAAACCCATTTTATAGCTAAACCGGAGGAGATAGAGCCAAAAGAGTGAAAATCTGTGATCACTCATATTTCCTACCAAAAATCGATTTTTATATGGAAAACATAAAATTCCATTTTATAGCTAAACCAGAGGAGATAGAGCCAAAAGAGTAAAAATCTGTGATCACTCATATTTCCTACCAAAAATCGATTCTTATATGGAAAACATAAAAACCCATTTTATAGCTAAACCAGAGGAGATAGAGCCAAAAGAGTGAAAATCTGTGATCACTCATATTTCCTACCAAAAATCGATTTTTATATGGAAAACATAAAATTCCATTTTATAGCTAAACCAGAGGAGATAGAGCCAAAAGAGTGAAAATCTGTGATCACTCATATTTCCTACCAAAAATCGATTTTTATATGAAAAACATAAAAACCCATTTTATAGCTAAACCAGAGGAGATAGAGCCAAAAGAGTGAAAATCTGTGATCACTCATATTTCCTACCAAAAATCGATTTTTATTATAAAAACATAAAATTCCATTTTATAGCTAAACCAGAGGATATAAAGCCAAAAGAGTGAAAATCTGTGATCACTCGTATTTTCTACCAAAAATCGATTTTTATATGAAAAACATAAAGACCCATTTTATAGCTAAACCAGAGGAGATAGAGCCAAAAGTGATCACTCGTATTTTCTACCAAAAATCGATTTTTATATGAAAAACATAAAAACCCATTTTATAGCTAAACCAGAGGAGATAGAGCCAAAAGAGTGAAAATCTGTGATCACTCATATTTCCTACCAAAAATCGATTTTTATATGGAAAACATAAAAACCCATTTTATAGCTAAACCAGAGGAGATAGAGCCAAAAGAGTAAAAATCTGTGATCACTCATATTTCCTACCAAAAATCGATTTTTATATGGAAAACATAAAATTCCATTTTATAGCTAAACCAGAGGAGATAGAGCCAAAAGAGTGAAAATCTGTGATCACTCATATTTCCTACCAAAAATCGATTTTTATATGGAAAACATAAAAACCCATTTTATAGCTAAACCAGAGGAGATAGAGCCAAAAGAGTGAAAATCTGTGATCACTCATATTTCCTACCAAAAATCGATTTTTATATGGAAAACATAAAATTCCATTTTATAGCTAAACCAGAGGAGATAGTGCCAAGAGAGTAAAAATCTGTGATCACTCATATTTCCTACCAAAAATCGACTTTTATATGAAAAACATAAAGACCCATTTTATAGCTAAACCAGAGGAGATAGAGCCAAAAGAGTGAAAATCTGTGATCACTCATATTTCCTACCAAAAATCGATTCTTATATGGAAAACATAAAAACCCATTTTATAGCTAAACCAGAGGAGATAGAGCCAAAAGAGTGAAAATCTGTGATCACTCATATTTCCTACCAAAAATCGATTTTTATATGGAAAACATAAAAACCCATTTTATAGCTAAACCAGAGGAGATAGTGCCAAGAGAGTGAAAATCTGTGATCACTCATATTTCCTACCAAAAATCGATTCTTATATGGAAAACATAAAAACCCATTTTATAGCTAAACCAGAGGAGATAGAGCCAAAAGAGTGAAAATCTGTGATCACTCATATTTCCTACCAAAAATCGATTTTTATATGGAAAACATAAAAACCCATTTTATAGCTAAACCAGAGGAGATAGAGCCAAAAGAGTGAAAATCTGTGATCACTCATATTTCCTACCAAAAATCGATTCTTATATGGAAAACATAAAAACCCATTTTATAGCTAAACCAGAGGAGATAGAGCCAAAAGAGTGAAAATCTGTGATCACTCATATTTCCTACCAAAAATCGATTCTTATATGGAAAACATAAAAACCCATTTTATAGCTAAACCAGAGGAGATAGAGCCAAAAGAGTGAAAATCTGTGATCACTCATATTTCCTACCAAAAATCGATTCTTATATGGAAAACATAAAAACCCATTTTATAGCTAAACCAGAGGAGATAGAGCCAAAAGAGTAAAAATCTGTGATCACTCATATTTCCTACCAAAAATCGATTCTTATATGGAAAACATAAAAACCCATTTTATAGCTAAACCAGAGGAGATAGAGCCAAAAGAGTGAAAATCTGTGATCACTCATATTTCCTACCAAAAATCGATTTTTATATGGAAAACATAAAATTCCATTTTATAGCTAAACCAGAGGAGATAGAGCCAAAAGAGTGAAAATCTGTGATCACTCATATTTCCTACCAAAAATCGATTTTTATATGGAAAACATAAAAACCCATTTTATAGCTAAACCAGAGGAGATAGAGCCAAAAGAGTGAAAATCTGTGATCACTCATATTTCCTACCAAAAATCGATTTTTACATGGAAAACATAAAAACCCATTTTATAGCTAAACCGGAGGAGATAGAGCCAAAAGAGTGAAAATCTGTGATCACTCATATTTCCTACCAAAAATCGATTTTTATATGGAAAACATAAAATTCCACTTTATAGCTAAACCAGAGGAGATAGTGCCAAAAGAGTGAAAATCTGTGATCACTCATATTTCCTACCAAAAATCGATTTTTATATGGAAAATATAAAAACCCATTTTATAGCTAAACCAGAGGAGATAAAGCCGAAAGAAAATCTGTGATCACTCATATTTCCTACCAAAAATCGATTTTTACATGGAAAACATAAAAACCCATTTTATAGATAAACCAGAGGAGATAGAGCCAAAAGAGTGAAAATCTGTGATCACTCATATTTCCTACCAAAAATCGATTTTTACATGGAAAACATAAAAACCCATTTTATAGATAAACCAGAGGAGATAGAGACAAAAGAGTGAAAATCTGTGATCACTCATATTTCCTACCAAAAATCGATTTTTACATGGAAAACATAAAAACCCATTTTATAGCTAAACAAGAGGAGATAAAGCCGAAAGAGTGAAAATCTGTGATCACTCATATTTCCTACCAAAAATCGATTTTTATATGGAAAATATAAAAACCCATTTTATAGCTAAACCAGAGGAGATAGAGCCAAAAGAGTGAAAATCTGTGATCACTCATATTTCCTACCAAAAATCGATTTTTACATGGAAAACATAAAAACCCACTTTATAGATAAACCAGAGGAGATAGAGCCAAAAGAGTGAAAATCTGTGATCACTCATATTTCCTACCAAAAATCGATTTTTACATGGAAAACATAAAAACCCATTTTATAGATAAACCAGAGGAGATAGAGACAAAAGAGTGAAAATCTGTGATCACTCATATTTCCTACCAAAAATCGATTTTTACATGGAAAACATAAAAACCCATTTTATAGCTAAACCGGAGGAGATAGAGCCAAAAGAGTGAAAATCTGTGATCACTCATATTTCCTACCAAAAATCGATTTTTATATGGAAAACATAAAATTCCACTTTATAGCTAAACCAGAGGAGATAGTGCCAAAAGAGTGAAAATCTGTGATCACTCATATTTCCTACCAAAAATCGATTTTTATATGGAAAATATAAAAACCCATTTTATAGCTAAACCAGAGGAGATAAAGCCGAAAGAGTGAAAATCTGTGATCACTCATATTTCCTACCAAAAATCGATTTTTACATGGAAAACATAAAAACCCATTTTATAGCTAAACCGGAGGAGATAGAGCCAAAAGAGTGAAAATCTGTGATCACTCATATTTCCTACCAAAAATCGATTTTTATATGGAAAACATAAAATTCCACTTTATAGCTAAACCAGAGGAGATAGTGCCAAAAGAGTGAAAATCTGTGATCACTCATATTTCCTACCAAAAATCGATTTTTATATGGAAAATATAAAAACCCATTTTATAGCTAAACCAGAGGAGATAAAGCCGAAAGAGTGAAAATCTGTGATCACTCATATTTCCTACCAAAAATCGATTTTTATATGGAAAACATAAAATTCCACTTTATAGCTAAACCAGAGGAGATAGTGCCAAAAGAGTGAAAATCTGTGATCACTCATATTTCCTACCAAAAATCGATTTTTACATGGAAAACATAAAAACCCATTTTATAGATAAACCGGAGGAGGTAGAGCCAAAAGAGTGAAAATCTGTGATCACTCATATTTCCTACCAAAAATCGATTTTTACATGGAAAACATAAAAACCCATTTTATAGCTAAACCGGAGGAGATAGAGCCAAAAGAGTGAAAATCTGTGATCACTCATATTTCCTACCAAAAATCGATTTTTATATGGAAAACATAAAAACCCATTTTATAGCTAAACCGGAGGAGATAGAGCCAAAAGAGTGAAAATCTGTGATCACTCATATTTCCTACCAAAAATCGATTTTTATATGGAAAACATAAAAACCCATTTTATAGCTAAACCGGAGGAGATAGAGCCAAAAGAGTGAAAATCTGTGATCACTCATATTTCCTACCAAAAATCGATTTTTATATGGAAAACATAAAAACCCATTTTATAGCTAAACCAGAGGAGATAGAGCCAAAAGAGTGATCACTCATGTTTCCTACCAAAAATCGATTTTTATATGGAAAACATAAAAACCCATTTTATAGCTAAACCGGAGGAGATAGAGCCAAAAGAGTGAAAATCTGTGATCACTCATATTTCCTACCAAAAATCGATTTTTATATGGAAAACATAAAAACCCATTTTATAGCTAAACCAGAGGAGATAGAGCCAAAAGAGTGATCACTCATATTTCCTACCAAAAATCGATTTTTATATGGAAAACATAAAAACCCATTTTATAGCTAAACCAGAGGAGATAGAGCCAAAAGAGTGATCACTCATATTTCCTACTAAAAATCGATTTTTATATGGAAAACATAAAAACCCATTTTGTAGCTAAACAAGAGGAGATAGAGCCAAAAGAGTGAAAATCTGTGATCACTCATATTTCCTACCAAAAATCGATTCTTATATGGAAAACATAAAAACCCATTTTATAGCTAAACCAGAGGAGATAGAGCCAAAAGAGTGAAAATCTGTGATCACTCATATTTCCTACCAAAAATCGATTTTTATATGGAAAATATAAAAACCCATTTTATAGCTAAACCAGAGGAGATAAAGCCGAAAGAGTGAAAATCTGTGATCACTCATATTTCCTACCAAAAATCGATTTTTATATGGAAAACATAAAATTCCATTTTATAGCTAAACCAGAGGAGATAGAGCCAAAAGAGTGAAAATCTGTGATCACTCATATTTCCTACCAAAAATCGATTTTTATATGGAAAACATAAAATTCCATTTTATAGCTAAACCAGAGGAGATAGAGCCAAAAGAGTAAAAATCTGTGATCACTCATATTTCCTACCAAAAATCGATTCTTATATGGAAAACATAAAAACCCATTTTATAGCTAAACCAGAGGAGATAGAGCCAAAAGAGTAAAAATCTGTGATCACTCATATTTCCTACCAAAAATCGATTTTTATATGGAAAACATAAAATTCCATTTTATAGCTAAACCAGAGGAGATAGAGCCAAAAGAGTAAAAATCTGTGATCACTCATATTTCCTACCAAAAATCGATTTTTATATGGAAAACATAAAATTCCATTTTATAGCTAAACCAGAGGAGATAGTGCCAAAAGAGTGAAAATCTGTGATCACTCATATTTCCTACCAAAAATCGATTTTTATATGGAAAACATAAAATTCCATTTTATAGCTAAACCAGAGGAGATAGTGCCAAAAGAGTGAAAATCTGTGATCACTCATATTTCCTACCAAAAATCGATTTTTATATGAAAAACATAAAAACCCATTTTATAGCTAAACCAGAGGAGATAGAGCCAAAAGAGTGAAAATCTGTGATCACTCATATTTCCTACCAAAAATCGATTTTTATATGGAAAACATAAAATTCCATTTTATAGCTAAACCAGAGGAGATAGTGCCAAAAGAGTGAAAATCTGTGATCACTCATATTTCCTACCAAAAATCGATTTTTATATGAAAAACATAAAAACCCATTTTATAGCTAAACCAGAGGAGATAGAGCCAAAAGAGTGAAAATCTGTGATCACTCATATTTCCTACCAAAAATCGATTTTTATATGGAAAATATAAAAACCCATTTTATAGCTAAACCAGAGGAGATAGAGCCAAAAGAGTGAAAATCTGAGATCACTCATATTTCCTACCAAAAATCGATTTTTATATGGAAAACATAAAAACCCATTTTATAGCCAAACCGGAGGAGATAGAGCCAAAAGAGTGAAAATCTGTGATCACTCATATTTCCTACCAAAAATCGATTTTTTGGTAGGATAGAGCCAAAAGAGTGAAAATCTGAGATCACTCATATTTCCTACCAAAAATCGATTTTTATATGGAAAACATAAAAACCCATTTTATAGCTAAACCGGAGGAGATAGAGCCAAAAGAGTGAAAATCTGTGATCACTCATATTTCCTACCAAAAATCGATTTTTATATGGAAAACATAAAAACCCATTTTATAGCTAAACCAGAGGAGATAGAGCCAAAAGAGTGATCACTCATATTTCCTACCAAAAATCGATTTTTATATGGAAAACATAAAAACCCATTTTATAGCTAAACCGGAGGATATAGAGCCAAAAGAGTGAAAATCTGTGATCACTCATATTTCCTACCAAAAATCGATTTTTATATGGAAAATATAAAAACCCATTTTATAGCTAAACCAGAGGAGATAGAGCCAAAAGAGTGAAAACCTGAGATCACTCATATTTCCTACCAAAAATCGATTTTTATATGGAAAACATAAAAACCCATTTTATAGCTAAACCAGAGGAGATAGAGCCAAAAGAGTGATCACTCATATTTCCTACCAAAAATCGATTTTTATATGGAAAACATAAAAACCCATTTTATAGCTAAACCGGAGGATATAGAGCCAAAAGAGTGAAAATCTGTGATCACTCATATTTCCTACCAAAAATCGATTTTTATATGGAAAATATAAAAACCCATTTTATAGCTAAACCGGAGGAGATAGAGCCAAAAGAGTGAAAATCTGTGATCACTCATATTTCCTACCAAAAATCGATTTTTATATGGAAAACATAAAAACCCATTTTATAGCTAAACCAGAGGAGATAGAGCCAAAAGAGTGATCACTCATATTTCCTACCAAAAATCGATTTTTATATGGAAAACATAAAAACCCATTTTATAGCTAAACCGGAGGAGATAGAGCCAAAAGAGTGAAAATCTGTGATCACTCATATTTCCTACCAAAAATCGATTTTTATATGGAAAACATAAAAACCCATTTTATAGCCAAACCGGAGGAGATAGAGCCAAAAGAGTGAAAATCTGTGATCACTCATATTTCCTACCAAAAATCGATTTTTATATGGAAAATATAAAAACCCATTTTATAGCTAAACCAGAGGAGATAGAGCCAAAAGAGTGAAAACCTGAGATCACTCATATTTCCTACCAAAAATCGATTTTTATATGGAAAACATAAAAACCCGTTTTATAGCTAAACCAGAGGAGATAGAGCCAAAAGAGTGATCACTCATATTTCCTACCAAAAATCGATTTTTATATGGAAAACATAAAATTCCATTTTATAGCTAAACAAGAGGAGATAGAGCCAAAAGAGTGAAAATCTGTGATCACTCATATTTCCTACCAAAAATCGATTTTTATATGGAAAACATAAAAACCCATTTTATAGCTAAACCAGAGGAGATAGAGCCAAAAGAGTGATCACTCATATTTCCTACCAAAAATCGATTTTTATATGGAAAACATAAAATTCCATTTTATAGCTAAACCAGAGGAGATAGAGCCAAAAGAGTAAAAATCTGAGATCACTCATATTTCCTACCAAAAACCGATTTTTATATGGAAAACATAAAAACCCATTTTATAGCTAAACCGGAGGAGATAGAGCCAAAAGAGTGAAAATCTGTGATCACTCATATTTCCTACCAAAAATCGATTTTTATATGGAAAACATAAAAACCCATTTTATAGCTAAACCGGAGGAGATAGAGCCAAAAGAGTGAAAATCTGTGATCACTCATATTTCCTACCAAAAATCGATTTTTATACGGAAAACATAAAGTTCCATTTTATAGCTAAACCAGAGGAGATAGAGCCAAAAGAGTGAAAATCCCATTTTATAGCTAAACCAGAGGAGATAGAGCCAAAAGAGTGAAAATCTGTGATCACTCATATTTCCTACCAAAAATCGATTTTTATATGGAAAACATAAAATTCAATTTTATAGCTAAACCAGAGGAGATAGAGCCAAAAGAGTGCAAATCCCATTTTATAGCTAAACCAGAGGATATAGAGCTAAAAGAGTGAAAATCTGTGATCACTCATATTTCCTACCAAAAATCGATTTTTATATGAAAAACATAAAAACCCGTTTTATAGATAAACCAGAGGAGATAGAGCCAAAAGAGTGATCACTCATATTTCCTACCAAAAATCGATTTTTATATGGAAAACATAAAATTCCATTTTATAGCTAAACCAGAGGAGATAGAGCCAAAAGAGTAAAAATCTGAGATCACTCATATTTCCTACCAAAAATCGATTTTTATATGGAAAACATAAAAACCCATTTTATAGCTAAACCGGAGGAGATAGAGCCAAAAGAGTGAAAATCTGTGATCACTCATATTTCCTACCAAAAATCGATTTTTATATGGAAAACATAAAATTCAATTTTATAGCTAAACCAGAGGAGATAGAGCCAAAAGAGTGCAAATCCCATTTTATAGCTAAACCAGAGGATATAGAGCTAAAAGAGTGAAAATCTGTGATCACTCATATTTCCTACCAAAAATCGATTTTTATATGAAAAACATAAAAACCCGTTTTATAGATAAACCAGAGGAGATAGAGCCAAAAGAGTGATCACTCATATTTCCTACCAAAAATCGATTTTTATATGGAAAACATAAAATTCCATTTTATAGCTAAACCAGAGGAGATAGAGCCAAAAGAGTAAAAATCTGAGATCACTCATATTTCCTACCAAAAATCGATTTTTATATGGAAAATATAAAAACCCATTTTATAGCTAAACCAGAGGAGATAGAGCCAAAAGAGTGATCGCTCATATTTCCTACCAAAAATCGATTTTTATATGGAAAACATAAAATTCCATTTTATAGCTAAACCAGAGGAGATAGAGCCAAAAGAGTGAAAATCTGTGATCACTCATATTTTCTACCAAAAATCGATTTTTATATGGAAAACATAAAAACCCAATTTATAGCTAAACCAGAGGAGATAGAGCCAAAAGAGTGAAAATCTGTGATCACTCATATTTCCTACCAAAAAATCGATTTTTATATGGAAAACATAAAAACCCATTTTATAGCTAAACCAGAGGAGATAGAGCCAAAAGAGTGAAAATCTGTGATCACTCATATTTTCTACCAAAAATCGATTTTTATATGGAAAACATAAAATCCCATTTTATAGCTAAACCAGAGGAGATAGAGCCAAAAGAGTAAAAATCTGTGATCACTCGTATTTCCTACCAAAATTCGATTTTTATATGAAAAACATAAAAACCCATTTTATAGCTAAACCAGAGGAGATAGAGCCAAAAGAGTGAAAATCTGTGATCACTCATATTTCCTACCAAAAATCGATTTTTATATGAAAAACATAAAAACCCATTTTATAGCTAAACCAGAGGAGATAGAGCCAAAAGAGTGAAAATCTGTGATCACTCATATTTCCTACCAAAAATCGATTTTTATAAGGAAAACATAAAATTCCATTTTATAGCTAAACCAGATTAAAAATCGATTTTTATAGGAAAAACATAAAAACCCATTTTATAGCTAAACCAGAGGAGATAGAGCCAAAAGAGTGCAAATCCCATTTTATAGCTAAACCAGAGGATATAGAGCCAAAAGAGTGAAAACCTGTGATCACTCATATTTCCTACCAAAAAATCGATTTTTATATGAAAAACATAAAAACCCATTTTATAGCTAAACCAGAGGAGATAGAGCCAAAAGAGTGAAAATCTGTGATCACTCATATATCCTACCAAAAATCGATTTTTATATGGAAAACATAAAAACCCGTTTTATAGCTAAACCAGAGGAGATAGAGCCAAAAGAGTAAAAATCTGTGATCACTCGTATTTCCTACCAAAATTCGATTTTTATATGAAAAACATAAAAACCCATTTTATAGCTAAACCAGAGGAGATAGAGCCAAAAGAGTGAAAATCTGTGATCACTCATATTTCCTACCAAAAATCGATTTTTATATGAAAAACATAAAAACCCATTTTATAGCTAAACCAGAGGAGATAGAGCCAAAAGAGTGAAAATCTGTGATCACTCATATTTCCTACCAAAAATCGATTTTTATAAGGAAAACATAAAATTCCATTTTATAGCTAAACCAGATTAAAAATCGATTTTTATAGGAAAAACATAAAAACCCATTTTATAGCTAAACCAGAGGAGATAGAGCCAAAAGAGTGAAAATCTGTGATCACTCATATTTCCTACCAAAAATCGATTTTTATATGAAAAACATAAAAACCCATTTTATAGCTAAACCAGAGGAGATAGAGCCAAAAGAGTGAAAATCTGTGATCACTCATATTTCCTACCAAAAATCGATTTTTATAAGGAAAACATAAAATTCCATTTTATAGCTAAACCAGATTAAAAATCGATTTTTATATGAAAAACATAAAAACCCATTTTATAGCTAAACCAGAGGAGATAGAGCCAAAAGAGTGAAAATCTGTGATCACTCATATTTCCTACCAAAAATCGATTTTTATATGAAAAACATAAAAACCCATTTTATAGCTAAACCAGAGGAGATAGAGCCAAAAGAGTGAAAATCTGTGATCACTCGTATTTCCTACCAAAATTCGATTTTTATATGAAAAACATAAAAACCCATTTTATAGCTAAACCAGAGGAGATAGAGCCAAAAGAGTGAAAATCTGTGATCACTCATATTTCCTACCAAAAATCGATTTTTATATGAAAAACATAAAAACCCATTTTATAGCTAAACCAGAGGAGATAGAGCCAAAAGAGTGAAAATCTGTGATCACTCATATTTCCTACCAAAAATCGATTTTTATAAGGAAAACATAAAATTCCATTTTATAGCTAAACCAGATTAAAAATCGATTTTTATAGGAAAAACATAAAAACCCATTTTATAGCTAAACCAGAGGAGATAGAGCCAAAAGAGTGAAATCGATTTTTATATGAAAAACATAAAAACCCATTTTATAGCTAAACCAGAGGAGATAGAGCCAAAAGAGTGAAAATCTGTGATCACTCATATTTCCTACCAAAAATCGATTTTTATATGGAAAACATAAAAACCCATTTTATAGCTAAACCAGAGGAGATAGAGCCAAAAGAGTGAAAATCTGTGATCACTCATATTTCCTACAAAAAATCGATTTTTATATGAAAAACATAAAAACCCTATTTATAGCTAAACCAGAGGAGATAGAGCCAAAAGAGTGAAAATCTGTGATCACTCATATTTCCTACCAAAAATCGATTTTTATATGAAAAACATAAAAACCCATTTTATAGCTAAACCAGAGGAGATAGAGCCAAAAGAGTGAAATCGATTTTTATATGGAAAACATAAAATTCCATTTTATAGCTAAACCAGAGGAGATAGAGCCAAAAGAGTAAAAATCTGTGATCACTCATATTTCCTACCAAAAATCGACTTTTATATGGAAAACATAAAAACCCATTTTATAGCTAAACCAGAGGAGATAGAGCCAAAAGAGTGAAAATCTGTGATCACTCATATTTCCTACCAAAAATCGATTTTTATATGGAAAACATAAAAACCCATTTTATAGCTAAACCAGAGGAGATAGAGCCAAAAGAGTGAAATCGATTTTTATATGGAAAACATAAAATTCCATTTTATAGCTAAACCAGAGGAGATAGAGCCAAAAGAGTAAAAATCTGTGATCACTCATATTTCCTACCAAAAATCGATTTTTATATGGAAAACATAAAAACCAATTTTATAGCTAAACCAGAGGAGATAGAGCCAAAAGAGTGAAATCGATTTTTATATGGAAAACATAAAAACCCATTTTATAGCTAAACCAGAGGAGATAGAGCCAAAAGAGTGAAAATCTGTGATCACTCATATTTCCTACCAAAAATCGATTTTTATATGGAAAACATAAAAACCCATTTTATAGCTAAACCAGAGGAGATAGAGCCAAAAGAGTGAAATCGATTTTTATATGGAAAACATAAAAACCCATTTTATAGCTAAACCAGAGGAGATAGAGCCAAAAGAGTGAAAATCTGTGATCACTCATATTTCCTACCAAAAATCGATTTTTATATGGAAAACATAAAAACCCATTTTATAGCTAAACCAGAGGAGATAGAGCCAAAAGAGTGAAATCGATTTTTATATGGAAAACATAAAAACCCATTTTATAGCTAAACCAGAGGAGATAGAGCCAAAAGAGTGAAAATCTGTGATCACTCATATTTCCTACCAAAAATCGATTTTTATATGGAAAACATAAAAACCCATTTTATAGCTAAACCAGAGGAGATAGAGCCAAAAGAGTGAAATCGATTTTTATATGGAAAACATAAAATTCCATTTTATAGCTAAACCAGAGGAGATAGAGCCAAAAGAGTGAAAATCTGTGATCACTCATATTTCCTACCAAAAATCGATTTTTATATGAAAAACATAAAAACCCATTTTATAGCTAAACCAGAGGAGATAGAGCCAAAAGAGTGAAATCGATTTTTATATGGAAAACATAAAATTCCATTTTATAGCTAAACCAGAGGAGATAGAGCCAAAAGAGTAAAAATCAGTGATCACTCATATTTCCTACCAAAAATCGATTTTTATATGAAAAACATAAAAACCCATTTTATAGCTAAACCAGAGGAGATAGAGCCAAAAGAGTGAAAATCTGTGATCACTCATATTTCCTACCAAAAATCGATTTTTATATGGAAAACATAAAATTCCATTTTATAGCTAAACCAGAGGAGATAGAGCCAAAAGAGTGAAAATCCCATTTTATAGCTAAACCAGAGGATATAGAGCCAAAAGAGTGAAAATCTGTGACCACTCATATTTCCTACCAAAAATCGATTTTTATATGAAAAACATAAAATTCCATTTTATAGCTAAACCAGAGGAGATAGAGCCAAAAGAGTGAAAATCTGTGATCACTCATATTTCCTACCAAAAATCGATTTTTATATGGAAAACATAAAGTTCCATTTTATAGCTAAACCAGAGGAGATAGAACCAAAAGAGTGAAAATCCCATTTTATAGCTAAACCAGAGGAGATAGAGCCAAAGAGTGAAAATCTGTGATCACTCATATTTCCTACCAAAAATCGATTTTTATATGGAAAACATAAAATTCAATTTTATAGCTAAACCAGAGGAGATAGAGCCAAAAGAGTGCAAATCCCATTTTATAGCTAAACCAGAGGATATAGAGCCAAAAGAGTGAAAATCTGTGACCACTCATATTTCCTACCAAAAATCGATTTTTATATGGAAAACATAAAATTCCATTTTATAGCTAAACCAGAGGAGATAGAGCCAAAAGAGTGAAAATCCCATTTTATAGCTAAACCAGAGGATATAGAGCCAAAAGAGTGAAAATCTGTGACCACTCATATTTCCTACCAAAAATCGATTTTTATATGAAAAACATAAAATTCCATTTTATAGCTAAACCAGAGGAGATAGAGCCAAAAGAGTGAAATCGATTTTTATATGGAAAACATAAAAACCCGTTTTATAGCTAAACCAGAGGAGATAGAGCCAAAAGAGTAAAAATCTGTGATCACTCATATTTCCTACCAAAAATCGATTTTTATATGGAAAACATAAAATTCCATTTTATAGCTAAACCAGAGGAGATAGAGCCAAAAGAGTGAAAATCCCATTTTATAGCTAAACCAGAGGATATAGAGCCAAAAGAGTGAAAATCTGTGACCACTCATATTTCCTACCAAAAATCGATTTTTATATGAAAAACATAAAATTCCATTTTATAGCTAAACCAGAGGAGATAGAGCCAAAAGAGTGAAAATCTGTGATCACTCATATTTCCTACCAAAAATCGATTTTTATATGGAAAACATAAAGTTCCATTTTATAGCTAAACCAGAGGAGATAGAACCAAAAGAGTGAAAATCCCATTTTATAGCTAAACCAGAGGAGATAGAGCCAAAGAGTGAAAATCTGTGATCACTCATATTTCCTACCAAAAATCGATTTTTATATGGAAAACATAAAATTCAATTTTATAGCTAAACCAGAGGAGATAGAGCCAAAAGAGTGCAAATCCCATTTTATAGCTAAACCAGAGGATATAGAGCCAAAAGAGTGAAAATCTGTGACCACTCATATTTCCTACCAAAAATCGATTTTTATATGGAAAACATAAAATTCCATTTTATAGCTAAACCAGAGGAGATAGAGCCAAAAGAGTGAAAATCCCATTTTATAGCTAAACCAGAGGATATAGAGCCAAAAGAGTGAAAATCTGTGACCACTCATATTTCCTACCAAAAATCGATTTTTATATGAAAAACATAAAATTCCATTTTATAGCTAAACCAGAGGAGATAGAGCCAAAAGAGTGAAATCGATTTTTATATGGAAAACATAAAAACCCGTTTTATAGCTAAACCAGAGGAGATAGAGCCAAAAGAGTAAAAATCTGTGATCGCTCATATTTCCTACCAAAAATCGATTTTTATATGGAAAACATAAAATTCCATTTTATAGCTAAACCAGAGGAGATAGAGCCAAAAGAGTGAAAATCCCATTTTATAGCTAAACCAGAGGATATAGAGCCAAAAGAGTGAAAATCTGTGACCACTCATATTTCCTACCAAAAATCGATTTTTATATGAAAAACATAAAATTCCATTTTATAGCTAAACCAGAGGAGATAGAGCCAAAAGAGTGAAAATCTGTGATCACTCATATTTCCTACCAAAAATCGATTTTTATATGGAAAACATAAAGTTCCATTTTATAGCTAAACCAGAGGAGATAGAACCAAAAGAGTGAAAATCCCATTTTATAGCTAAACCAGAGGAGATAGAGCCAAAGAGTGAAAATCTGTGATCACTCATATTTCCTACCAAAAATCGATTTTTATATGGAAAACATAAAATTCAATTTTATAGCTAAACCAGAGGAGATAGAGCCAAAAGAGTGCAAATCCCATTTTATAGCTAAACCAGAGGATATAGAGCCAAAAGAGTGAAAATCTGTGACCACTCATATTTCCTACCAAAATCGATTTTTATTATAAAAACATAAAATTCCATTTTATAGCTAAACCAGAGGAGACAGAGCCAAAGAGTGAAAATCTGTGATCACTCATATTTCCTACCAAAAATCGATTTTTATATGAAAAACATAAAAAGCCGTTTTATAGATAAACCAGAGGAGATAGAGCCAAAAGAGTGAAAATCTGTGTTCACTCATATTTCCTACCAAAAATCGATTTTTATATGGAAAACATAAAATTCCATTTTATAGCTAAACCAGAGGAGATAGTGCCAAAAGAGTAAAAATCTGTGATCACACATATTTCCTACCAAAAATCGATTTTTATATGGAAAACATAAAAACCCATTTTATAGCTAAACCAGAGGAGATATAGCCAAAAGAGTGAAAATCTGTGATCACTCATATTTCCTACCAAAAATCGCTAAAAAATAGTTAAACCAGAGGATATAGAGCCAAAAGAGTGAAAATCTGTGATCACTCATATTTCCTACCAAAAATCGCTAAAAAATAGTTAAGCCAGAGGATATAGAGCCAAAAGAGTGAAAATCTGTGATCACTCATATTTCCTACCAAAAATCGCTAAAAAATAGTTAAACCAGAGGAGATAGAGCCAAAAGAGTAAAAATCTGTGATCACTCATATTTCCTACCAAAAATCGCTAAAAAATAGTTAAGCCAGAGGATATAGAGCCAAAAGAGTGAAAATCTGTGATCACTCATATTTCCTACCAAAAATCGATTTTTATATGGAAAACATAAAATTCCATTTTATAGCTAAACCAGAGGAGATAGAGCCAAAAGAGTAAAAATCTGTGATCACTCATATTTCCTACCAAAAATCGATTTTTATATGGAAAACATAAAATTCCATTTTATAGCTAAACCAGAGGAGATAGAGCCAAAAGAGTAAAAATCTGTGATCACACATATTTCCTACCAAAAATCGATTTTTATATGGAAAACATAAAAACCCATTTTATAGCTAAACCAGAGGAGATATAGCCAAAAGAGTGAAAATCTGTGATCACTCATATTTCCTACCAAAAATCGATTTTCATATGGAAAACATAAAATTCCATTTTATAGCTAAACCAGAAGAGATAGAGCCAAAAGAGTAAAAATCTGTGATCACTCATATTTCCTACCAAAAATCGCTAAAAAATAGTTAAGCCAGAGGATATAGAGCCAAAAGAGTGAAAATCTGTGATCACTCATATTTCCTACCAAAAATCGATTTTCATATGGAAAACATAAAATTCCATTTTATAGCTAAACCAGAGGAGATAGAGCCAAAAGAGTAAAAATCTGTGATCACTCATATTTCCTACCAAAAATCGCTAAAAAATAGTTAAGCCAGAGGATATAGAGCCAAAAGAGTGAAAATCTGTGATCACTCATATTTCCTACCAAAAATCGATTTTCATATGGAAAACATAAAATTCCATTTTATAGCTAAACCAGAGGAGATAGAGCCAAAAGAGTAAAAATCTGTGATCACTCATATTTCCTACCAAAAATCGCTAAAAAATAGTTAAGCCAGAGGATATAGAGCCAAAAGAGTGAAAATCTGTGATCACTCATATTTCCTACCAAAAATCGATTTTTATATGGAAAACATAAAATTCCATTTTATAGCTAAACCAGAGGAGATAGTGCCAAAAGAGTAAAAATCTGTGATCACACATATTTCCTACCAAAAATCGATTTTTATATGGAAAACATAAAAACCCATTTTATAGCTAAACCAGAGGAGATATAGCCAAAAGAGTGAAAATCTGTGATCACTCATATTTCCTACCAAAAATCGCTAAAAAATAGTTAAACCAGAGGATATAGAGCCAAAAGAGTGAAAATCTGTGATCACTCATATTTCCTACCAAAAATCGATTTTCATATGGAAAACATAAAATTCCATTTTATAGCTAAACCAGAGGAGATAGAGCCAAAAGAGTGAAAATCTGTGATCACTCATATTTCCTACCAAAAATCGATTTTCATATGGAAAACATAAAATTCCATTTTATAGCTAAACCAGAGGAGATAGAGCCAAAAGAGTACAAATCTGTAATCACTCATATTTCCTACCAAAAATCGATTTTTATATGGAAAACATAAAATTCCTTTTTATAGCTAAACCAGAGGAGATAGAGCCAAAAGAGTGAAAATCTGTTATCACTCATATTTCCTACCAAAAATCGATTTTTATATGAAAAACATTAAAAATCCATTTTATAGCTAAACCAGAGGAGATAGAGCCAAAAGAGTGAAAATCTGTGATCACTCATATTTCCTACCAAAATTCGATTTTTATATGAAAAACGTAAAAACCCAGTTTATAGCTAAACCAGAGGAGATAGAGCCAAAAGAGTGAAAATCTGTGATCACTCATATTTCCTACCAAAAATCGATTTTTATATGGAAAACATAAAAACCCATTTTATAGCTAAACCAGAGGAGATAGAGCCAAAAGAGTGAAAATCTGTGATCACTCATATTTCCTACCAAAAATCGATTTTTATATGAAAAACATTAAAAATCCATTTTATAGCTAAACCAGAGGAGATACAGCCAAAAGAGTAAAAATCTGTGATCACTCATATTTCCTACCAAAAATCGATTTTTATATGGAAAACATAAAATTCCATTTTATAGCTAAACCAGAGGAGATAGAGCCAAAAGAGTACAAATCTGTAATCACTCATATTTCCTACCAAAAATCGATTTTTATATGGAAAACATAAAATTCCATTTTATAGCTAAACCAGAGGAGATAGAGCCAAAAGAGTGAAAATCTGTGATCACTCATATTTCCTACCAAAAATCGATTTTTATATGAAAAACATTAAAAATCCATTTTATAGCTAAACCAGAGGAGATAGAGCCAAAAGAGTGAAAATCTGTGATCACTCATATTTCCTACCAAAAATCGATTTTTATATGGAAAACATAAAAACCCATTTTATAGCTAAACCAGAGGAGATAGAGCCAAAAGAGTGAAAATCTGTGATCACTCATATTTCCTACCAAAAATCGATTTTTATTATAAAAACATTAAAAATCCATTTTATAGCTAAACCAGAGGAGATAGAGCCAAAAGAGTAAAAATCTGTGATCACTCATATTTCCTACCAAAAATCGATTTTTATATGGAAAACATAAAATTCCATTTTATAGCTAAACCAGAGGAGATAGAGCCAAAAGAGTAAAAATCTGTGATGACACATATTTCCTACCAAAAATCGATTTTTATATGAAAAACATAAAAACCCATTTTATAGCTAAACCAGAGGAGATAGAGCCAAAGGAGTGAAAATCTGTGATCACACATATTTCCTACCAAAAATCGATTTTTATATGGAAAACATAAAAACCCATTTTATAGCTAAACCAGAGGAGATAGAGCCAAAAGAGTGAAAATCTGTGATCACTCATATTTCCTACCAAAAATCGATTTTTATATGAAAATCATAAAAACCCATTTTATAGCTAAACCAGAGGAGATAGAGCCAAAAGAGTAAAAATCTGTGATCACTCATATTTCCTACCAAAAATCGATTTTTATTATAAAAACATAAAATTCCATTTTATAGCTAAACCAGAGGAGATAGAGCCAAAGGAGTGAAAATCTGTGATCACACATATTTCCTACCAAAAATCGATTTTTATATGGAAAACATAAAAACCCATTTTATAGCTAAGCCAGAGGAGATAGAGCCAAAAGAGTGAAAATCTGTGATCACTCATATTTCCTACCAAAAATCGATTTTCATATGGAAAACATAAAATTCCATTTTATAGCTAAACCAGAGGAGAGAGAGCCAAAAGAGTAAAAATCTGTGATCACTCATATTTCCTACCAAAAATCGATTTTTATTATAAAAACATAAAATTCCATTTTATAGCTAAACCAGAGGAGATAGAGCCAAAAGAGTGAAAATCTGTGATCACTCATATTTCCTACCAAAAATCGATTTTCATATGGAAAACATAAAATTCCATTTTATAGCTAAACCAGAGGAGATAGAGCCAAAAGAGTACAAATCTGTGATCACTCATATTTCCTACCAAAAATCGATTTTCATATGGAAAACATAAAATTCCATTTTATAGCTAAACCAGAGGATATAGAGCCAAAAGAGTGAAAATCTGGGATCACTCATATTACCTACCAAAAATCGATTTTCATATGGAAAACATAAAATTCCATTTTATAGCTAAACCAGAGGAGATAGAGCCAAAAGAGTGAAAATCTGTGATCACTCATATTTCCTACCAAAAATCGATTTTCATATGGAAAACATAAAATTCCATTTTATAGCTAAACCAGAGGAGATAGAGCCAAAAGAGTGAAAATCTGTGATCACTCATATTTCCTACCAAAAATCTGTTTTTATATGAAAAACATAAAAACCCATTTTATAGCTAAACCAGAGGAGATAGAGCCAAAAGAGTGAAAATCTGTGATCACTCATATTTCCTACCAAAAATCGATTTTTATATGAAAAACATAAAATTCCATTTTATAGCTAAACCAGAGGAGATAGAGCCAAAAGAGTGAAAATCTGTGATCACTCATATTTCCTACCAAAAATCGATTTATATATGGAAAACATAAAAACCCATTTTATAGCTAAACCAGAGGAGATAGAGCCAAAAGAGTTAAAATCTGTGATCACTCATATTTCCTACCAAAAATCGATTTTTATATGAAAAACATAAAAACCCATTTTATAGCTAAACCAGAGGAGATAGAGCCAAAGGAGTGAAAATCTGTGATCACACAGATTTCCTACCAAAAATCGATTTTTATATGGAAAACATAAAATTCCATTTTATAGCTAAACCAGAGGGATAGTGCCAAAAGAGTAAAAATCTGTGATCACACATATTTCCTACCAAAAATCGATTTTTATATGAAAAACATAAAAACCCATTTTATAGCTAAACCAGAGGAGATAGAGCCAAAAGAGTGAAAATCTGTGATCACTCATATTTCCTACCAAAAATCGATTTTTATATGGAAAACATAAAATTCCATTTTATAGCTAAACCAGAGGAGATAGAGCCAAAAGAGTACAAATCTGTAATCACTCATATTTCCTACCAAAAATCGATTTTTATATGGAAAACATAAAATTCCATTTTATAGCTAAACCAGAGGAGATAGAGCCAAAAGAGTGAAAATCTGTGATCACTCATATTTCCTACCAAAAATCGATTTTTATATGAAAAACATTAAAAATCCATTTTATAGCTAAACCAGAGGAGATAGAGCCAAAAGAGTGAAAATCTGTGATCACTCATATTTCCTACCAAAAATCGATTTTTATATGGAAAACATAAAAACCCATTTTATAGCTAAACCAGAGGAGATAGAGCCAAAAGAGTGAAAATCTGTGATCACTCATATTTCCTACCAAAAATCGATTTTTATTATAAAAACATTAAAAATCCATTTTATAGCTAAACCAGAGGAGATAGAGCCAAAAGAGTAAAAATCTGTGATCACTCATATTTCCTACCAAAAATCGATTTTTATATGGAAAACATAAAATTCCATTTTATAGCTAAACCAGAGGAGATAGAGCCAAAAGAGTAAAAATCTGTGATGACACATATTTCCTACCAAAAATCGATTTTTATATGAAAAACATAAAAACCCATTTTATAGCTAAACCAGAGGAGATAGAGCCAAAGGAGTGAAAATCTGTGATCACACATATTTCCTACCAAAAATCGATTTTTATATGGAAAACATAAAAACCCATTTTATAGCTAAACCAGAGGAGATAGAGCCAAAAGAGTGAAAATCTGTGATCACTCATATTTCCTACCAAAAATCGATTTTTATATGAAAATCATAAAAACCCATTTTATAGCTAAACCAGAGGAGATAGAGCCAAAAGAGTAAAAATCTGTGATCACTCATATTTCCTACCAAAAATCGATTTTTATTATAAAAACATAAAATTCCATTTTATAGCTAAACCAGAGGAGATAGAGCCAAAAGAGTGAAAATCTGTGATCACTCATATTTCCTACCAAAAATCGATTTTTATTATAAAAACATAAAATTCCATTTTATAGCTAAACCAGAGGAGATAGAGCCAAAGGAGTGAAAATCTGTGATCACACATATTTCCTACCAAAAATCGATTTTTATATGGAAAACATAAAAACCCATTTTATAGCTAAGCCAGAGGAGATAGAGCCAAAAGAGTGAAAATCTGTGATCACTCATATTTCCTACCAAAAATCGATTTTCATATGGAAAACATAAAATTCCATTTTATAGCTAAACCAGAGGAGAGAGAGCCAAAAGAGTAAAAATCTGTGATCACTCATATTTCCTACCAAAAATCGATTTTTATTATAAAAACATAAAATTCCATTTTATAGCTAAACCAGAGGAGATAGAGCCAAAAGAGTGAAAATCTGTGATCACTCATATTTCCTACCAAAAATCGATTTTCATATGGAAAACATAAAATTCCATTTTATAGCTAAACCAGAGGAGATAGAGCCAAAAGAGTACAAATCTGTGATCACTCATATTTCCTACCAAAAATCGATTTTCATATGGAAAACATAAAATTCCATTTTATAGCTAAACCAGAGGATATAGAGCCAAAAGAGTGAAAATCTGGGATCACTCATATTACATACCAAAAATCGATTTTCATATGGAAAACATAAAATTCCATTTTATAGCTAAACCAGAGGAGATAGAGCCAAAAGAGTGAAAATCTGTGATCACTCATATTTCCTACCAAAAATCGATTTTCATATGGAAAACATAAAATTCCATTTTATAGCTAAACCAGAGGAGATAGAGCCAAAAGAGTGAAAATCTGTGATCACTCATATTTCCTACCAAAAATCTGTTTTTATATGAAAAACATAAAAACCCATTTTATAGCTAAACCAGAGGAGATAGAGCCAAAAGAGTGAAAATCTGTGATCACTCATATTTCCTACCAAAGATCGATTTTTATATGAAAAACATAAAATTCCATTTTATAGCTAAACCAGAGGAGATAGAGCCAAAAGAGTGAAAATCTGTGATCACTCATATTTCCTACCAAAAATCGATTTATATATGGAAAACATAAAAACCCATTTTATAGCTAAACCAGAGGAGATAGAGCCAAAAGAGTTAAAATCTGTGATCACTCATATTTCCTACCAAAAATCGATTTTTATATGAAAAACATAAAAACCCATTTTATAGCTAAACCAGAGGAGATAGAGCCAAAGGAGTGAAAATCTGTGATCACACAGATTTCCTACCAAAAATCGATTTTTATATGGAAAACATAAAATTCCATTTTATAGCTAAACCAGAGGGATAGTGCCAAAAGAGTAAAAATCTGTGATCACACATATTTCCTACCAAAAATCGATTTTTATATGAAAAACATAAAAACCCATTTTATAGCTAAACCAGAGGAGATAGAGCCAAAGGAGTGAAAATCTGTGATCACACATATTTCCTACCAAAAATCGATTTTTATATGGAAAACAAAAAATGCCATTTTATAGCTAAACAAGAGGAGATAGAGCCAAAAGAGTGAAAATCTGTGATCACTCATATTTCCTACCAAAAATCGATTTTTATATGGAAAACATAAAATGCCATTTTATAGCTAAACCAGAGGAGATAGAGCCAAAAGAGTGAAAATCTGTGATCACTCATATTTCCTACCAAAAATCGATTTTTATATGAAAAGCATAAAAACCCATTTTATAGCTAAACCAGAGGAGATAGAGCCAAAGGAGTGAAAATCTGTGATCACACATATTTCCTACCAAAAATCGATTTTTATATGAAAAACATAAAATTCCATTTTATAGCTAAACCAGAGGAGATAGTGCCAAAAGAGTAAAAATCTGTGATCACACATATTTCCTACCAAAAATCGATTTTTATATGGAAAACATAAAATTCCCATTTATAGCTAAACCAGAGGAGATAGAGCCAAAAGAGTGAAAATCTGTGATCACTCATATTTCCTACCAAAAATCGATTTTTATTATAAAAACGTAAAATTCCATTTTATAGCTAAACCAGAGGAGATAGAGCCAAAAGAGTGAAAATCTGTGATCACACATATTTCCTACCAAAAATCTATTTTTATATGGAAAACATAAAAACCCATTTTATAGCTAAACCAGAGGAGATAGAGCCAAAAGAGTACAAATCTGTAATCACTCATATTTCCTACCAAAAATCGATTTTTATATGGAAAACATAAAATTCCATTTTATAGCTAAACCAGAGGAGATAGAGCCAAAAGAGTGAAAATCTGTGATCACTCGTATTTCCTACCAAAATTCGATTTTTATATGAAAAACGTAAAAACCCATTTTATAGCTAAACCAGAGGAGATAGAGCCAAAAGAGTGAAAATCTGTGATCACTCATATTTCCTACCAAAAATCGACTTTCATATGGAAAACATAAAATTCCATTTTATAGCTAAACCAGAGGAGATAGAGCCAAAAGAGTGAAAATCTGTGATCACTCATATTTCCTACCAAAAATCTGTTTTTATATAAAAAACATAAAAACCCATTTTATAGCTAAACCAGAGGAGATAGAGCCAAAAGAGTGAAAATCTGTGATCACTCATATTTCCTACCAAAATTCGATTTTTATATGAAAAACGTAAAAACCCAGTTTATAGCTAAACCAGAGGAGATAGAGCCAAAAGAGTGAAAATCTGTGATCACTCATATTTCCTACCAAAAATCGATTTTTATATGAAAAACATAAAATTCCATTTTATAGCTAAACCAGAGGAGATAGAGCCAAAAGAGTGAAAATCTGTGATCACTCATATTTCCTACCAAAAATCGATTTTTATATGAAAAACATAAAATTCCATTTTATAGCTAAACCAGAGGAGATAGAGCCAAAAGAGTAAAAATCTGTGATCACTCATATTTCCTACCGAAAATCGATTTTTATTATAAAAACATAAAATTCCATTTTATAGCTAAACCAGAGGAGATAGAGCCAAAAGAGTGAAAATCTGTGATCACTCATATTTCCTACCAAAAATCGATTTTTATTATAAAAACGTAAAATTCCATTTTATAGCTAAACCAGAGGAGATAGAGCCAAAGGAGTGAAAATCTGTGATCACACATATTTCCTACCAAAAATCGATTTTTATATGGAAAACATAAAAACCCATTTTATAGCTAAACCAGAGGAGATAGAGCCAAAAGAGTGAAAATCTGTGATCACTCATATTTCCTACCAAAAATCGATTTTTATATGGAAAACATAAAATTCCATTTTATAGCTAAACCAGAGGAGATAGAGCCAAAGGAGTGAAAATCTGTGATCACTCGTATTTCCTACCAAAATTCGATTTTTATATGAAAAACGTAAAAACCCATTTTATAGCTAAACCAGAGGAGATAGAGCCAAAAGAGTGAAAATCTGTGATCACTCATATTTCCTACCAAAAATCGATTTTTATATGAAAATCATAAAAACCCATTTTATAGCTAAACCAGAGGAGATAGAGCCAAAAGAGTGAAAATCTGTGATCACTCATATATCCTACCAAAAATCGATTTTTATATGGAAAGCATAAAATTCCATTTTATAGCTAAACCAGAGGAGATAGAGCCAAAAGAGTGAAAATCTGTGATCACTCATATTTCCTACCAAAAATCGATTTTTATATGGAAAGCATAAAATTCCATTTTATAGCTAAACCAGAGGAGATAGAGCCAAAAGAGTGAAAATCTGTGATCACTCATATTTCCTACCAAAAATCGATTTTTATTATAAAAGCATAAAATTCCATTTTATAGCTAAACCAGAGGAGATAGAGCCAAAGGAGTGAAAATCTGTGATCACACATATTTCCTACCAAAAATCGATTTTTATATGGAAGACATAAAAACCCATTTTATAGCTAAACCAGAGGATATAGAGCCAAAAGAGTGAAAATCTGTGATCACTCATATTTCCTACCAAAAATCGATTTTTATATGAAAAACATAAAAACCCATTTTATAGCTAAACCAGAGGATATAGAGCCAAAAGAGTGGAAATCTGTGATCACTCATATTTCCTACCAAAAATCGATTTTTATATGGAAAACATAAAATTCCATTTTATAGCTAAACCAGAGGAGATAGAGCCAAAAGAGTGGAAATCTGTGATCACTCATATTTCCTACCAAAAATCGATTTTTATATGGAAAACATAAAATTCCATTTTATAGCTAAACCAGAGGATATAGAGCCAAAAGAGTGAAAATCTGTGATCACTCATATTTCCTACCAAAATTCGATTTTTATATGAAAAACATAAAAACCCATTTTATAGCTAAACCAGAGGATATAGAGCCAAAAGAGTGGAAATCTGTGATCACTCATATTTCCTACCAAAAATCGATTTTTATATGGAAAACATAAAATTCCATTTTATAGCTAAACCAGAGGAGATAGAGCCAAAAGAGTGAAAATCTGTGATCACTCGTATTTCCTACCAAAATTCGATTTTTATATGAAAAACGTAAAAACCCATTTTATAGCTAAACCAGAGGATATAGAGCCAAAAGAGTGGAAATCTGTGATCACTCATATTTCCTACCAAAAATCGATTTTTATATGGAAAACATAAAATTCCATTTTATAGCTAAACCAGAGGAGATAGAGCCAAAAGAGTGAAAATCTGTGATCACTCATATTTCCTACAAAAAATCGATTTTTATATGAAAAACATGAAAACCCATTTTATAGCTAAACCAGAGGATATAGAGCCAAAAGAGTGAAAATCTGTGATCACTCATATTTCCTACCAAAAATCGATTTTTATATGGAAAACATAAAATTCCATTTTATAGCTAAACCAGAGGAGATAGAGCCAAAAGAGTGAAAATCTGTGATCACTCATATTTCCTACCAAAAATCGATTTTTATATGAAAAACATAAAATTCCATTTTATAGCCAAACCAGAGGATATAGAGCCAAAAGAGTGAAAATCTGTGATCACTCATATTTCCTACCAAAAATCGATTTTTATATGGAAAACATAAAATTCCATTTTATAGCTAAACCAGAGGAGATAGAGCCAAAAGAGTGAAAATCTGTGATCACTCATATTTCCTACCAAAAATCGATTTTTATTATAAAAACATAAAATTCCATTTTATAGCTAAACCAGAGGAGATAGAGCCAAAAGAGTGAAAATCTGTGATCACTCATATTTCCTACCAAAAATCGATTTTTATATGAAAAACATAAAATTCCATTTTATAGCTAAACCAGAGGAGATAGAGCCAAAAGAGTGAAAATCTGTGATCACTCATATTTCCTACCAAAAATCGATTTTTATATGAAAAGCATAAAATTCCATTTTATAGCCAAACCAGAGGAGATAGAGCCAAAAGACTGAAAATCTGTGATCACTCATATTTCCTACCAAAAATCGATTTTTATATGAAAAACATAAAAACCCATTCTATAGCTAAACCAGAGGAGATAGAGCCAAAAGAGTGAAAATCTGTGATCACTCATATTTCCTACCAAAAATCGATTTTTATATGGAAAACATAAAATTCCATTTTATAGCTAAACCAGAGGAGAGAGAGCCAAAAGAGTGAAAATCTGTGATCACTCATATTTCCTACCAAAATTCGATTTTTATATGAAAAACATAAAAACCCATTTTATAGCTAAACCAGAGGAGATAGAGCCAAAAGAGTGAAAATCTGTGATCACTCATATTTCCTACCAAAATTCGATTTTTATATGAAAAACGTAAAAACCCATTTTATAGCTAAACCAGAGGAGATAGAGCCAAAAGAGTGAAAATCTGTGATCGCTCATATTTACTACCAAAAATCGATTTTTGTATGGAAAACATAAAATTCCATTTTATAGCTAAACCAGAGGAGATAGAGCCAAAAGAGTGAAAATCTGTGATCACTCATATTTCTTACCAAAATTCGATTTTTATATGAAAAATATAAAAACCCATTTTATAGCTAAACCAGAGGAGATAGAGCCAAAAGAGTGAAAATCTGTGATCACTCATATTTCCTACCAAAAATCGATTTTTATATGGAAAACATAAAATTCCATTTTATAGCTAAACCAGAGGAGATAGAGCCAAAAGAGTGAAAATCTGTGATCACTCATATTTACTACCAAAAATCGATTTTTATATGAAAAACATAAAAACCCATTTTATAGCTAAACCAGAGGAGATAGAGCCAAAAGAGTGAAAATCTGTGATCACTCATATTTCCTACCAAAAATCGATTTTTATATGGAAAACATAAAATTCCATTTTATAGCTAAACCAGAGGAGATAGAGCCAAAAGAGTGAAAATCTGTGATCACTCATATTTCCTACCAAAAATCGATTTTTATATGGAAAATATAAAAATCCATTTTATAGCTAAACCAGAGGAGAGAGAGCCAAAAGAGTGAAAATCTGTGATCACTCATATTTCCTACCAAAAATCGATTTTTATATGGAAAATATAAAAACCCATTTTATAGCTAAACCAGAGGAGATAGAGCCAAAAGAGTGAAAATCTGTGATCACTCATATTTCCTACCAAAAATCGATTTTTATATGGAAAACATAAAATTCCATTTTATAGCTAAACCAGAGGATATAGAGCCAAAAGAGTGAAAATCTGTGATCACTCATATTTCCTACCAAAAATCGATTTTTATATGGAAAACATAAAATTCCATTTTATAGCTAAACAAGAGGAGATAGAGCCAAAAGAGTGAAAATCTGTGATCACTCATAAACAAGTGGTGAAAGAGCCAAAAGAGTGAAAATCTGTGATCACTCTTATTTCCTACCAAAATTGTATATGGAAAACATAAAAACCCCTAAACCAGAGGAGATAGAGCCAAAAGAGTGAAAATCTGTGATCACTCATATTTCCTACCAAAAATCGATTTTTATATGGAAAATATAAAATTCCATTTTATAGCTAAATCAGAGGAGATAGAGCCAAAAGAGTGAAAATCTGTGATCACTCATATTTCCTACCAAAAATCGATTTTTATATGGAAAACATAAAAACCCATTTTATAGCTAAACCAGAGGATATAGAGCCAAAAGGGTGAAATTCTGTGATCACACATATTTCCTACTAAAAATCGATTTTTATATGGAAAACATAAAAACCCATTTTATAGCTAAACCAGAGGAGATAGAGCCAAAAGAGTGAAAATCTGTGATCACTCATATTTGCTACCAAAAATAGATTTTTATTATAAAAACATAAAATTCCATTTTATAGCTAAACCAGAGGATATAGAGCCAAAAGAGTGAAAATCTGTGACCACTCATATTTCCTACCAAAAATCGATTTTTAAATGGAAAATATAAAATTCCATTTTATAGCTAAATCAGAGGAGATAGAGCCAAAAGAGTGAAAATCTGTGATCACTCATATTTCCTACCAAAAATCGATTTTTATATGGAAAACATAAAAACCCATTTTATAGCTAAACCAGAGGATATAGAGCCAAAAGGGTGAAAATCTGTGATCACACATATTTCCTACCAAAAATCGATTTTTATACGGAAAACATAAAATTCCATTTTATAGCTAAACCAGTGGAGATAGAGCCAAAAGAGTGAAAATCTATGATCACTCATATTTCCTACCAAAAATCGATTTTTATATGAAAAACATAAAATTCCATTTTATAGCTAAACCAGAGGAGATAGAGCCAAAAGAGTGAAAATCTGTGATCACTCTTATTTCTTACCAAAATTGTATATGGAAAACATAAAAACCCATTTTATAGCTAAACCAGAGGAGATAGAGCCAAAAGAGTGAAAATCTGTGATCACTCATATTTCCTACCAAAAATCGATTTTTATATGGAAAATATAAAATTCCATTTTATAGCTAAATCAGAGGAGATAGAGCCAAAAGAGTGAAAATCTGTGATCACTCATATTTCCTACCAAAAATCGATTTTTATATGGAAAACATAAAAACCCATTTTATAGCTAAACCAGAGGAGATAGAGCCAAAAGAGTGAAAATCTGTGATCACACATATTTCCTACCAAAAATCGATTTTTATACGGAAAACATAAAATTCCATTTTATAGCTAAACCAGTGGAGATAGAGCCAAAAGAGTGAAAATCTGTGATCACTCATATTTCCTACCAAAAATCGATTTTTATATGAAAAACATAAAATTCCATTTTATAGCTAAACCAGAGGAGATAGAGCCAAAAGAGTGAAAATCTGTGATCACTCTTATTTCTTACCAAAATTGTATATGGAAAACATAAAAACCCATTTTATAGCTAAACCAGAGGAGATAGAGCCAAAAGAGTGAAAATCTGTGACCACTCATATTTCCTACCAAAAATCGATTTTTATTATAAAAACACAAAAATTCCATTTTGTAGCTAAACCAGAGGAGATAGAGCCAAAAGAATGAAAATCTGTGATCACTCATATTTCCTACCAAAAATCGATTTTTATATGAAAAGCATAAAATTCCATCTTATAGCTAAACCAGAGGAGATAGAGCCAAAAGAGTGAAAATCTGTGATCACTCATATTTCCTACCAAAAATCGATTTTTATATGGAAAACATAAAAACCCATTTTGTAGCTAAACCAGAGGAGATAAAGCCAAAAGAGTGAAAATCTGTGATCACTCGTATTTCCTACCAAAAATCGATTTTTATTATAAAAACATAAAATTCCATTTTATAGCTAAACCATAGGAGATAGAGCCAAAAGAGTGAAAATCTGTGATCACTCATATTTCCTACCAAAAATCGATTTTTATATGGAAAACATAAAAACCCATTTTATAGATAAACCAGAGGAGATAAAGCCAAAAGAGTGAAAATCTGTGATCACTCGTATTTCCTACCAAAAATCGATTTTTATTATAAAAACATAAAATTCCATTTTATAGCTAAACCATAGGAGATAGAGCCAAAAGAGTGAAAATCTGTGATCACTCATATTTCCTACCAAAAATCGATTTTTATATGGAAAACATAAAAACCCATTTTATAGATAAACCAGAGGAGATAGGGCCAAAAGAGTGAAAATCTGTGATCACTCGTATTTCCTACCAAAAATCGATTTTTATTATAAAAACATAAAATTCCATTTTATAGCTAAACCATAGGAGATAGAGCCAAAAGAGTGAAAATCTGTGATCACTCATATTTCCTACCAAAAATCGATTTTTATATGGAAAACATAAAAACCCATTTTATAGATAAACCAGAGGAGATAAAGCCAAAAGAGTGGAAATCTGTGATCACTCGTATTTCCTACCAAAAATCGATTTTTATTATAAAAACATAAAATTCCATTTTATAGCTAAACCATAGGAGATAGAGCCAAAAGAGTGAAAATCTGTGATCACTCATATTTCCTACCAAAAATCGATTTTTATATGGAAAACATAAAATGCCATTTTATAGCTAAACCAGAGGAGATAGAGCCAAAAGAGTGAAAATCTGTGATCACTTATATTTCCTACCAAAAATCGATTTTTATATCGAAAACATAAAATTCCATTTTATAGCTAAAGCAGAGGAGATAGAGCCAAAAGAGTGAAAATCTGTGATCACTCGTATTTCCTACCAAAAATCGATTTTTATTATAAAAACATAAAATTCCATTTTATAGCTAAACCATAGGAGATAGAGCCAAAAGAGTGAAAATCTGTGATCACTTATATTTCCTACCAAAAATCGATTTTTATATCGAAAACATAAAATTCCATTTTATAGCTAAAGCAGAGGAGATAGAGCCAAAAGAGTGAAAATCTGTGATCACTCGTATTTCCTACCAAAAATCGATTTTTATTATAAAAACATAAAATTCCTTTTTATAGCTAAACCATAGGAGATAGAGCCAAAAGAGTGAAAATCTGTGATCACTCATATTTCCTACCAAAAATCGATTTTTATATGGAAAACATAAAATGCCATTTTATAGCTAAACCAGAGGAGATAGAGCCAAAAGAGTGAAAATCTGTGATCACTCATATTTCCTACCAAAAATCGATTTTTATTATAAAAACATAAAATTCCATTTTATAGCTAAACCATAGGAGATAGAGCCAAAAGAGTGAAAATCTGTGATCACTCATATTTCCTACCAAAAATCGATTTTTATATGGAAAACATAAAATGCCATTTTATAGCTAAACCAGAGGAGATAGGGCCAAAAGAGTGAAAATCTGTTGTCACTCGTATTTCCTACCAAAAATCGATTTTTATTATAAAAACATAAAGTTCCATTTTATAGCTAAACCATAGGAGATAGAGCCAAAAGAGTGAAAATCTGTGATCACTTATATTTCCTACCAAAAATCGATTTTTATATCGAAAACATAAAATCCCATTTTATAGCTAAAGCAGAGGAGATAGAGCCAAAAGAGTGAAAATCTGTGATCACTCGTATTTCCTACCAAAAATCGATTTTTATTATAAAAACATAAAATTCCTTTTTATAGCTAAACCATAGGAGATAGAGCCAAAAGAGTGAAAATCTGTGATCACTCATATTTCCTACCAAAAATCGATTTTTATATGGAAAACATAAAATGCCATTTTATAGCTAAACCAGAGGAGATAGAGCCAAAAGAGTGAAAATCTGTGATCACTCATATTTCCTACCAAAAATCGATTTTTATTATAAAAACATAAAATTCCATTTTATAGCTAAACCATAGGAGATAGAGCCAAAAGAGTGAAAATCTGTGATCACTCATATTTCCTACCAAAAATCGATTTTTATATGGAAAACATAAAATGCCATTTTATAGCTAAACCAGAGGAGATAGGGCCAAAAGAGTGAAAATCTGTTGTCACTCGTATTTCCTACAAAAATCGATTTTTATTATAAAAACATAAAGTTCCATTTTATAGCTAAACCATAGGAGATAGAGCCAAAAGAGTGAAAATCTGTGATCACTTATATTTCCTACCAAAAATCGATTTTTATATCGAAAACATAAAATTCCATTTTATAGCTAAAGCAGAGGAGATAGAGCCAAAAGAGTGAAAATCTGTGATCACTCGTATTTCCTACCAAAAATCGATTTTTATTATAAAAACATAAAGTTCCATTTTATAGCTAAACCATAGGAGATAGAGCCAAAAGAGTGAAAATCTGTGATCACTCATATTTCCTACCAAAAATCGATTTTTATATGGAAAACATAAAATGCCATTTTATAGCTAAACCAGAGGAGATAGGGCCAAAAGAGTGAAAATCTGTTGTCACTCGTATTTCCTACCAAAAATCGATTTTTATTATAAAAACATAAAGTTCCATTTTATAGCTAAACCATAGGAGATAGAGCCAGAAGAATGAAAATCTGTGATCACTCATATTTCCTACCAAAAATCGATTTTTATATGGAAAACATAAAAACCCATTTTAAAGCTAAACCATAAGAGATACAGCCAAAGGAATGAAAATCTGTGATCACTCATGTTTCCTTCCAAAAATCGATTTTTATATGGAAAACATAAAAACCCATTTTATGGAAAACATAAAAAGAGATAGAGCCATTTCTTACCTAAAGTCGATTTTTATATGGAAAACATTAAAACCTATTTTTTATCTAAACCAGAAGAGATAAAGCCAAAAGAGTGAAAATCTTTGAGCACTCATATTTCCTACCAAAAATCGATTTTTTGTGAGTAAAAATGTCTAACAGCAAGGTTCTCCAATTTTCTTTTCGCTGAAATATCTTCAAAATACTTTTTAGAATAGTTTAATTTTTACCCTAATACTCCTTTGTGAAATTTTCGTTCCTGCTGGGAAATAACTCTAAGAAAAGTGAAGTATAAAATTAATTTTTTATATCATTTTATAAGTCGTGTTGTTTTCGTTTGATGATCCATAATCGATTAACCGCTATTAGGTCCTTGGAAATTGATTTGTTTTTTTACTTGAAAATATAAAAGAACAAAACAATTAGTATAAAGTGATAACCGCATTTATCATAAAGTTTTATAAAATTCATGACAACCGATACCCAATGATGTCATATTACTTGAATTTAATTTTATTTCAAATCTCTCAATCTCATAGCACTTTCAGTTTGCTAAACTATGAAATAAATTTTTGTATTTCATTTAAAAATTTCATTTAACTGCTTTGTTTACGAATACTAGAAAAGCAGCAGAATTTTTTTTCTCAACTTAAACAAAAGAAAGACAATAATGTTTTATGCAAGTAGCACAATATTAAGCCAAAAGCTATTAAACAATTTCCCATCAAACAAAAATCACAAATTTTTTTATATTGCACTCTTTCCTTTTGCATAAAATACTTAAACATTTGCACTTGCGCGGTAAAAAAAAATGCCACTAAATATCTTGAAAAAAAAGAAAAACATTTTCCAAAGAATGTTTTTTGCTTTAAAAAACATGTTAAAAATTTTTACATCAAAAAGTTAAAAAAAAATCTAGAACAAAAGGTGGCTGTTTATTATTATGGTTGACTTAAAAAGAAATGTAAAAAAAAAAAAAAATAATGGCAAGAAATTAAAATTATCAAAAAGCAGCAATTTTCCGCCTGGGTGCCACAGAATTTTTTGTATATTCTTTAAGACTTCTCAAAAACACACTTGCCATTTAAAGTGGCTGGCAACTTGTTGCACGAGAAAACAGTAACAAACAAAGGAAAAAAAGTATAAAACATTTTGAAATTTTAAAATAGTGGTAATGACTTTTAAGATAAAAATCTTTAAGTTAAACTAGCAAAAAAAAAAAAAAAGAAAAAAAGAAAAACAATAAACAAAATCCACCATAATAAGTAAATGTATTACTTAAGGCGGCTTAAAATTATTTCCTCAATATAATAAACTTTGGTATTAAAAGACTGTTGCTCATAATTATTTACTTACTTAGTTACAGTACTTTTAAGATTTACATAAGAAATTACATAATTTCCTTTATTTAATTAAAAATTTTAATTAATTCCCTTAATTAACTATAAAACGTGTTCATGTTCACCTGTAGCTGCTGATGGCATTAAATATTCCTTTGAAAATTTTGTTTGATTTTCTCTGGTTAAATTAAAGTTGTTAAATGGTTTTAATTATTAATCATGTTTATATTGTTTCTAATGTTTAATTGAATTTGTAAAAGTAAAGTTTATTTGTTGCTCACAATTTTCATTTAGTCTTTTTTTTTTTTTTTGGGAGGTTTAAAAAACAACGCCTTTTTAATTTGTACTTTTTTAAATTTTTTTAAATGAAAAAGTACAAAACTTATTCCTTACATGAAAAGTTTTTCCCTCATTGTGTTCACTTTTGTGTAAACATTTATACACCTTTTTTTGGGAGGAAATTCATTCATATTGTAAAAGCCACACAACTCAATGTATTATTGTTTTACTTAGTTTTTGTTTTATTCTATTGCCAGACCTTTTATTTAGTTTGTTTCTATTCTAAAACAATAAAGACAAGTGTTTAGTTTCTCACAGAAAATTTTGTCGAAAAATTTTAAACTAAATATTTTATAGAAACTACAGAAAATAATGAAGATATTAGTACTGTATTAAATAAATAGACAGAGATCATTTTAATTTTAGTTGAGTTTTAAATTAAGGATTAAGTAGAGTTTTTTTTTTTTATAATAAATTATTTATATCAAATTTATTTAAATTTCCATTTACATTAAGATAAGTTGCGGGTCTAGCAACTTTTGCTAAACATAGGTTCGAGTTTTCTTCCGAAATGGGTATAAAGAAATTTATAATTTTAAGCTCATATTAATTTCATAATTTTTTCATCAGTTAGATATTGAAAAGTTGTCTTGTTCACAAAAATACACTTAATAGTTCTCGGTTGAAACAAAATCCCATAGGAAAAAATTTAAAAATAAAAAAATAAATTTAACAATTTCGTAAAAACCTACGCTTTATTTTCAAACAAATCACAAAATTTTGCATATCAATACCTCTTAAATTTAATGTTAAAGTTAAATATATTTTAACTCTTATAAGCATATTTTCAGTTACATTCTACTTACATTGTGTGCCACTTGAAACTTTAAACTATAAGAATTATATCACTTTATCCACGAAAGAAAATTGAATTCTTACAAGTATTTACTGCAGTAAGTTTATCTTAAAGATTCAGGACTAAAACCATTATAACGCGAAAAAATGGCTAAAGAAAACACATAAGAGTTGAAAGCAGCCATATAACTTACTAAGCTCACAAACTCACATACATACACATACAAACAAACATAAAGTTATGAGAACTTAAAGTAGAAAATAGTTTTTATTATTTTTTTTTTTTTTAATTTTATAGAAATATAAATTGGCTGTTGAAGTATAAGCGAGGGTAAGAGATTTTAGTATTTATAGTGAGTAAATAGAATTTGTAGAAAATGGAATTTAGATAAATTGGCTTCTTACAATAAGCTCAGCATTTAAGGTATAAAAAATTATAGATTTTCTTTAAATCCTAATAAACTTCTTACATAAGAAGGACAAAAAGTGCATTCTTATTATTTTCTAACAAAAATAGTTAAAAGCAAATAGAAATAAAATATATTGAAATAAAATAAAAAAAAAAATACGAAGGCAAAGTGTCGAAAGAAAGATTTTCCTGTATTTGAAATCTTAGAAATGAAATCTTTTGAAATGCTTTGTAGCAATATACATATGAATGTTTAGCAACAACTCTAATGTTGCAAAATGGTAATGGCAATTGTAGTTGTAGTAAATGGAAGCAACTTTCATGCCAAATAATACTATAAATCCTTATCAATAAGGCTTTTGCTCTACATACAATTCGTTTATAAAATTTAACAAAAGTTCTTTTTTTTCTATATTTTTTACTCTTCTATTTTTGGTATTTTGTCTAGTTGTATTTATTGTACAGAAACTAGTTTTCTTTCTAAATACAACGTGTTAAATGGCAAAGGAAACGGAAACGAAACTCTTAAAGGAAGTTCAAGGAAGAGCACAAAAAAGTAGAGAATAAAAAAATCAAGACTAACAAAAAAAGAGCCAACAAATATAGTTACAAAATATATCCACACTTAAATAAAAATAAACAAAACTTAAAATATAAGCAAACTTTAAAATTATCCCTTTTTTTAACTATTATTTTTACAAAAATTTATGAATTTAAAAATTTTGTTTTAAGGAGAAATATTTATATTTGTTCTTATAAAAACTTAATCATAATTATTCATAGTATTATTTACAAGAACAAAAAAAAAAAAAAAAAAACGAGAAAAGAAAATATAGAAATAAAGAAAAGGGTATCATATAGTCGGGCTTGACCGACTATATGATACCCTACACCATTTCGATCCACATAATTTTGTTTTCACGTATATGTATACAACTTACTTGTGTTAAATATTAACATACTACAAACATTTGTATAGGATTTATGAATGTTAGTGATTTTCGGGAGAAAAGTTTATATGGGAGCTATGGTCAGTTATGGACCGATCTACATGAAATTTGGCAGACAGATTTCTGCTGATATAAAACTTATTTGTAATAAATTTCATTAAAATATTCCTAGTTCTACAAGTGTTAAAACTCTATTCCGGGAGGACATTTGTATGGGGGCTAGGTGAAATTATGGGCCGATCATAACCAAATTCAATAAGCTTCGTCCTTGTGTTGAAAAAAGCATATGTACCAAATTTCATCAAATTATCTTCAAAATTGCGACCTGTACTTTGCGCACAAGCTTTACATGGACAGCCGTCCAGCCAGCCAGACGGACGGATATCGTTAAATCAACTCAGAAAGTGATTCTGAGTCGAAAGGTATACATTAAGGTGGGGGTCCGATGATTTTTTCTCTGCGTTACAACTTCTGCACAAACACATAATACCCCAACCACCTTTGGTGGTGTAGGGTATAAAAAATAATAATAAATTTTTAATGGGAAAGAAAAACTTAAGATAATTATAACACTAAGTTTTTTTATTTGAAATAATTTATTCATCGCGTGTAGTTTATTCTTTTATATTTGCATAAATACTTTTTATTTAACTCTTTTTTATTATAAACATGAAAATTCCATTAAAAAATTTGTTTACCCATTAACCAACAATTTCAGGCGAATTTAAATGTTTGACGGAGCATATGATGAATTACGCATATGTGAAATATTTTTTTATTAATATTAATAATACGTTACCTTAAGACTACTTAATTTTTTAAATTTAACCTTAAAAGTATTATACTTGTCAAAATGATTTAGATTAGCAGTTATTATAAAGTATTTCAATAAATACAAAAACGATTGAAAATTTAAAATCATTAGAAAATATTTTGCTTTTCAACACAAAATAATCTATTTTTTAGACCTGTCTTTCATTTGATTGTTTCTTTGTCATTGGAGAGGCGTGAAAAGAAAAATTAAAAATAAATGATATTCATATGAACTTGACTAATATTTTTTTAGAACTTTTTAAATACTATTAAAGTTTGAATTTCTCATTTCATCTCGTACCACAGTGACTCTATTAGAAGGACGTATGAATAATATTATTTATTTTTCACATTATTCGAACCAATTAGTTTAAAAAATCCTACACCATGCTAATTATTAAAGATTACTTTATTAAATTTAGTGTTGATTTTAATCTTTAGAATAATGTGAACATAATATATATTTTTTTTTTAACCTAGTTAAACATTGAAGAGCCAAGAAAAAATGTAGAAAAAAAAATTAAAAAGTGAATTTATATGCAATTGACAATGATTGATTGAGAGAAATACTAAGCAGAGTACAGATTTACGAAATTCACCAAATAAATTATGGGATAATGCCTCGTGACTAAGACAGTCTTGTTTTTTTATCTCGTGGAAAATCCTACAATTTGCTGTTGTTATATTTAAAAAAATTCAAAGATGGGAAATTATTTATCAAAGTTATCGATAAACAATCTCAAGCTGTAAAAAAGAAGGAAAACATTTTAAACTTAAAATTTGCATATCTCGACTAGCTTTTGAAAGTATTGTCATCTTTATCAGATTATAGATGAAACCAGAGATTTTATTATGCCCTACACCACCATAAGTGGGGAGGGTATTATGCGTTTGTGCTGATGTTTGTAACACACAAAAATATTGGTCTAAAACCCACCTTAATTTATACCAATCGGCTTATAATCGCTTTCTGAGTCGATTAATCGATGTCTGTCCATGTAAACCTTGTAATCAAACTACAGGTCGTAATTTTTAATTTAATTTTTAAAATTAAAGCCTATTGAAATTGGTTATGATCGGTCCATTAGCCCCCATACAAATGTTCTCCCGGAAAAGGGTTAAACGATCATAAATACCTTAAATATTTTAATGAAATTTGGCATTAAAATGTTAGTATCAAGTTAATATTCGAGACAAATAAGTTTTATATAAACATAAATGATAGTTCCAAGTTTAGCAAAGATCGGTTCATAATTTACCATAGCTCCCATATAAGGCCCTCTTTCGGGAATCACCCAAAAGTGAATAAATGCATATAAATCTTAGCATCGACGCAATATTCTGTATTCGTATGTTTTATTTTACACTTAGTATGAATATCGGTCAAAACATGTAATATGCTATGTGTTTTTTTGGGAAGGACACAGTTTTTCCGAATAATGCATATGCTCACTATCGAAACAAAATCATTGGATTCACTCGAAGACTTAACTTGTCTTGGAGAACTTAAAAGCCGCAAAAAAGATTCTTTGGATCGTGGTGCATAGAGCTTCTACCGACTAATGATTTCAAGGTCAAAGAATTGTCATGAAACTTTTCTAACGTTAACGATGGTCAGAATCTTATTTTAATGGATTTAAATATTAGCCTAGAAAAAAATCTATGATTGTTAATAAATTGTATTATATTTGGATGTACACAGAAAAAAGTAAAAATGGACTTCAATTACGAAATTTGTAATATTAATTAATTTTTAATTAATTTTGCTCCAATCATCAAAATGATAATAATAATAACTAGAATAATTGATATTATTACTACTTCTTTTCCTTAAATAGATGAAGTGAGCTGAAAATTTTTGAAAATTTACTTAAATTTATTTTATTTCTGTACTTTTATAGATAAATATTTAAGTTTTCTTTATATTTTATTAACAGCTGTCAATTTATTAAAAAACAAAACTGTAAACCAATTAGAAAATTAATTATATTAATAAATCATATAATTAAATTTCAATATAAAGTTTATTAATAATTTTATTAAAAAATTATTTGAAATATTTTTTTCTGTGTAGTATCATAAAATTATTGTGCTTCAACCATATAAGGGCTCATATATGAGCTTGATTTTATGCATATAATAATAATATGGTTGATATATAATAAATATATGTTTGAAATGAAACCATATTTTATTGTAAATGGATGCAATAAAAAATATATAATATTATTATGTATTGAAAATAATTTGTTTGTACATAGAATTTTAACAACCATAACGTGATTCCAACTCAGTCATATTGCCTAGCATGTTGCGTCAGCAATATAATTCTAAAGTTGAGAACAAAAATATAATTGCTACAACCAAACTATTTTTAAAATTAAATATATTCAACAATAACGGTGTTTGCGATGACAGTATTCTTATTTCCTTTGGATCCTGTAAGCATCATAGAGCCATATGATGACAATATATTATGCAAATAATATTGTCAGAGCAACCACAAAAAAAATTGAAAGTTTCAATTGGAGCATTCCAAATAAATAAACCTTTTCTGCTTTAGTTGAAAAACGTACTTACTTACATATATATATGCAAAAAGGTAAGGGAATATATCGTCCCTGCGCTGACTGAATTACCTATGTAAAAATGTTGGAATTTTTTTTTATTGCTGCATTTAGATCTCCTACTATTTATACATATGACCACCTTACCTATGTAAACAATTTTTCATACAAATTAAGTATTCGGGATACCATGCTGTCAATGACATCTGAGCGTTCCTATTATATATTGGATTTCTTTTAATCAAAAATTAAAAGTTGTGTACAGTGTTGATCGAAAACTATATTTTTGGAGGTACTTTGAAATTGGTCCAGCTCACGAAAGTGAAATAATTGATTCCTAATATTTTGGAAATCAGTTTAAGACACATAAATCTCTAATTTTAGGAGGGTACACTTGCAACATTTTTTGTCTTCGCCCAAACTGACGCACTTTATTGAGTTCAGGAATTTTTATTAAATGGTTAATTTTATCTTATCCAAAATCTTTTTTCTAAAAATCATGAAATACGGGTTCATTAATTTTTCTTTATCTATCGTTTAATATATGTAACATTAATATTGGTGAATTTTCTTTTTTAATTTTTTTGAAGATTTTTCTGGTATCGTCAGACAATTACCGTTTAATAGCATATTCCAATTGTATTAGGAAGTTGAAGTTTGACCAAGATATTACTAATAATACCTCCTTTCATATTACAAACTTATATTTAAATGAACTTAAGAACCTGCAAAAAGAGAAGCACAATCATATCTTAACAAAAAATTGCTCCACAAAATTACTTATGTAAGTTTTCGTTGATTTTCTCCAAAACGCGTCAAAAAAATTTGTAAAAATTTAGCGAAGTAACAAAGAAACTGCAAAATTAAACAGTTTTTCAGCTTTACTGAAAAGTTATTAAAAATTACATAGGTAATTTAGTCAGCGCAGGGACGATATGATAAATTGTGAGCAAGTGAATTTATGGCTATTTAACTGATTTAATTCAGCATTTATAAATTGGTAAAAAATTGTATTTTATTTATGTTTTTATCATGATATAAAAATAACAAAGTAGCGCAGATCTCTGATTTTGTCGCCATGATAACCATATGACGTTTAAGCCAATATTTTTTGTTTTCTCTCAAATCGTGCTACCATAAAAATATAGAGTAATTCGAAAAACTTGGATAAAAATGGTAAAGCTATAATTTTTATTTGAAATTTCTAACATAGCACATTATGGTAAAAGAATCGAAAATATTGATTAATTAAGGGAAAAGTGATATCAGTGTTTTAGTGATCACGTTTTATTTTAATATGTATTATTAGGTAAAAAATTCATTCTTAGAATTTTAGAATAGTAAAAAAATAATATATTTTTAGAATTTTAAGACTTTTTTAAAAGAATTCTAATGTCTGTTATTCCGTCCGTCTGGTTATTAATTTATGCAAACTTGCCAATTCAAAATCGATTATTTTTTGACTCAATAAAGATATCGAATTCAGGTTTTCTTTTTACCACAGAATTTTTTTTTTAATAAACTGCAAAGAATTTTATAAAATCGGTTGAAAATGTTGGGATATATATGGAAAAGACTTGACCAACATCTTGCAAAGTTGATGATCTCAACATCTTGCAAAGTTGAGATTGTTGAAATTTTAAATGAATATATCTCGAAGAATATATAAGAGAAATAGTACATGCAAGCATCGTTGCTAAAGGAGTTATCAAACACTTTAAAGTGATATAAAAATCTTGGAAATCGGGTAAGGAACTCAAATATCCATGACCTATTTTGAACCCCCATAGCTCCGCTCCCGGAGAGTATATGGGATTCTACTTCCAAACTCAAAGGTTACTGCCCTCTGCTACGTCTATATGAAATTTTATGTAAATCTAACCAGCCGATTAGAAGTTACAGATTGATAAAGCAATGAAAATTTCTCCATTTAAACTGTTTTTTGTATAAAATCTACAGGAATTTTTTTCGAAAAAAATAAAAAATAATTTCTCAAATCGGGCTATTCATAAGTGTACAATATGTGGACTATTTTTCAGAATAAGCATGCTGTAAAATTTTAAGTTGCATCTATGAAAATTAGTGTATTTTAGGACAATTTTAAAAAAATAACAAACATATTAGGACAAAATATAATTTACAAATAATTGAAGAAATGTAAAATTAGATACCTGATGTTAATGATTCCATTTTCAATTTTTACTTTAAAAGACTATTTATTTATAATAAATACACTGAAAGTTGATGAAAATTGAATTTTTTAATCTTTTTCAAAAATGTAAAAAAATGTTTAACCTTATAATAAAACAACACAGCCTATCTTGAAGCTTTTAATTAATGTTGATAAATAATTTTGTCTATTTTTATTCAGCATCCAACTTTAAATTTCAAAATTCAATTAATCGCCAATTTTGACACATTTTACCCCAATGTTTACAGATTAGGGTTATTATTAATTAAAAACATAATTTCATTATTATTAAGAATAAAACAGCAAAATTTTCCCATTTTTGCATGAAAATTTTTTGTTTCGCCACTAATATCTGAATAAATTATGTCTTGATTATTGAGCCTTAAAAAAATTATGTTAACACAACTTGAAAGTAGTTTTAGTTATTAAAAAACCTCATAAAATTCCTTTATTTCCCACCAATATTTTTAAATTCATTATTAATAGATTTTAATATTCATATTGAAATACAAAAGACATTGTAGTAAAAAAAAAAAACAAATTTCCATTAATTTATTAAAAAACTCAATTCAAACCAAAGTTAAAATTGTTCGTGTAAAAACAATATTTACGAATATTTTTTTCTTATAAAAAATATAAAATAAATAACCCAACAATTACATTTTTGTTTACAACAACGATTTTTATGGCTTCACAGTTAAATTATGGAAAAAAAAAAAATAATAAAATTTCACACATTCCAGAATCCTTTTAATACACATTGTTTATAAGTATTTTGTGTGAAAGTATTATACTGAATACAAACTTAGTAGAAAAAAATAATTTCTAGCATAAAAAGAAAACCTAAAATATATGTATGTATATCAACAGGTTGCCTGATGATCATGGAGGTAAAAAGGTATTTTTCCATTGTTAATATAATTGTACGCATTAATAAAGAAAATTTCATCGAAGACGAATTGTAAATGCACTACAAGAAATAAGCTTGACTTTTATTAAGATTGAGATTGTGTTGCAATTAGAGATTTTTTGGCTTATGTTTGCTTGAATTTTTTGTGTCCTTCTTTTTGTTATTAATTTAAAATAACTCATGAGGAAAGGTAATAAAAATAACATAATGTTATTTATAAGAATTATAAGCAGGCAAACCTAAATATGCAATTACATTTTTTTAATTGCTATCCGATTCATTTCAGAACGAAAGAAACCTTTTAACATCGAATACATTTGGATAGATAAAAGTCTCTCAGGAACATGATTTGTAGCATAAATTTACGGAGGTTTAGAAATAGATTAATGAATAATAATTTAATCCAATTTAGAAGGCAATGTACAGGACGTACGAATACGTTTTTTAACCTGCATCCATAGCATTTTTATACCCTTCACCACAGGTGTAAAGGGTATATATAAGTTTGTCATTCCGTTTGTAATTTCCACAATTTTCGTCGGAGAGCAAAAAAGTTTATATTTTCGGAATCCTTGTAAGAAGCGATGACGATTGGACCATGTCCGTCCGTCCGTCCGTCCGTGTGTCGGTTGAAATGGCGTTTATGAAGCCCACCGATAACTGACATATATAATATGTATGTCAAACGATCGGAAATGCTTTCGAGAATTTTGCTATTAAAATTCAGCAAGATAGGTTCATACAATGCGGAGATATGTTCAAAAAACCGGTTTTTTGAACCGGTTTTCCAGTTTCTGAAGCCTCTGTATACACTACGGACTTCGTTTTTACAAAGAATTCTCGGACATTTTTTTCTGAATTTTTGTTCTGAAAAAATGAAATAAATCGGTTCAGTAATAACTGAGATATCGGACAAAACGCATTTTTTATTTTTTGAAGCCCTGGTTTAAGCTATAGATTTTTATTTTTATACAGATAAATTTCAGTTTTTTGAATCAGGAAGATCGGTTTATAAATGGTGGAGATATTCTTTAAAAACCGGTTTTTAGAACCGGTTTTTTAGTTTCTGAAGCCTCTGCATATACCAGGGACTTCGAATTTTTAAAGGGGGCTCGAAAATTATTTTCTGAATTTTTGTTCTGAAAAAATTAAATAAATCGGTTCAGTAATAACTGAAATATCGGGGAAAACGAATTTTTTTTATTTTTGAAGCCCTTGTTCAAGCTATAGATTTATAAAATTTCGGTTTTTTTAATAAACCAAATTCGTTCATAATCAACAGAGTTATGGCCCAAAAACAAATCTGTTAAGAATATAAATACACCAACAAACATGTATATTAAGCATTGTAATGACTATTAGTGACGTTTTTTGTTTTTTGTATAGACAAGTAGTTTAGTTAGCAACAGCAGTAATATAATGAGTAACAGTGTTGTTGTTGTTCTTTGTGTATTCAGTCAGTTTGTACATACAAAAATAAATATATATGGAATTGTTGTTGTTTCTTTTTTAAAAGCAAAGCCTGTTATGATTGTTTTTTTTTTCATATTCAAATTTTCGTAGTTTGAAAAAAATTTAGATTTAGAAAATATGCAAGCATACGTTAAGGCGAAAATTTTATTAATTGTCGGTAATATGATAATATGATGTCGATAAGATGGTAAGATGGTAATATGGTGAAGGGTATCAAAGATTCGGCACAGCCGAATCTTTTTTCAATTTCATTTTTTTTTTTTTGTTGCTTCAATTTTTTACACTAACTTTTGCGCATATAATGATAGTTACTAAAGTAACTACACTCCTGTATTCATAAATCGATGCCCTTGTTACTTACACATCCAACATAGCTGTGCTTTTTTCCCCTTCGATATAAAATAAACCAAGAGAAAAAAACGTTTTTTTTTTTTAAATAACTAACATACATTGAGGTTGCATTTTTTACAGGTTTCCATTATGTAGCTCTGGTTTTTGGTTCTGAATTCTTCTAGTTTATTTTATATTTCATACTTTTTTTGTTGTTATTGTTTATTTCCACCTAACTTTAAAAAGTACAGATTGTACGTTAATACTCACTCGTATACGTAGTTATAAAAAATAATAATAAAAACTATAAAAGATTGAGGTGGCATGTATAAATGTGTTGGAGTTAAAAAAAAAACATTGCATACTTTATGGCTGATTGAGTTGGAGTGCTGATGATGTTGATGTTTTTATTGTATTAAGTCAATGTGTTTATGTGAATGTAATATGAAAAACCATATTTATGTGTATCTATGTATATTTGTGTTTGTGCCTGAGTACTTATATTTACAAATATGCCAAATATTTTATATTGTTGTAACTTTGAAAACATACTTTGATATCGTTATATTTCTACTCTTTTGTACAATTCATAACTATTTTATTTATTTATTTTTTTTTTTTTCTTTTATAAAATATTCTCAATGTCATATTTGAAATTATATAAAACATGACATTTTTACTCGATTCTGTGATTTCACACAGAATACGTAATACTACAATTTGTACATACAAACATACATATGTCTATGCTTTTTGTAAAATACACACACACACATGATAAATTCATGTAAAAATTCGTTTACATTCGTATGTAGATATCTCTATGGCTTTACATTGTTTTCATGCCACAATTTAAATGTAAGTTATGTAAATGTTATCTTATTAACAATTACATAAAAAAAATAAAAATAAAAAGTAAATAAGAAAAACATGTAACTGGCATAACAATTAAGCAAAAATATTTTAACTAAATGCTTTTAAATCAAATTAAGTTGTTAAGAAATTGTGTCTTTTATACATAAATAGAGAGAGGAAAAACTCTTCTTTAAACCTTTTGTGAAAAAAGAAAACACCCACGATTGTCGGGATGCCTATTTTTGCTAGTTTTTCTTAAACACCATTTCCAACTTAATAAAATATAGTTTTATATAAGAACAAAACTAATACTTTTCGTGATAAGCCAAAAATGTTTAGACATAAAAACTAATAAGAGAAAAATAAAAAATTATATCCCAAGTTTTTTAAGATTAACTGCTATTTGTTACACATTTGTCTAGAAAAACATATACAACCATCCAATAGTTTTTAAAGAATTTTTTGTTATAAATATAACAAGGGTTTTTTTCAAATTGGACAAAAGCCCAACGACTTATCTCTAGTAAATTAACTTTCCATAAAATTTTAATTTTTACCCTTAAAAGTATGCTCCAAATAAATACAATTTTCTAGTTCCCATGTTGACAGTAATGGGCTGTTTTAATGATATTCAAATGTTGACGTCATTAAATTATTAAATTTAATCATATTTTAAAAGTAAAACTATAGAAAAAATATTACAAATATAATTGCATTCTTTTTTTTATTTATGTTGACGAATGTTATATACATAGGGAAATGAACAAACCGGTGCACACTGGATCGAATGAAACAACCTAGAAATACAAATTTGAGGTTTAAATCTTGTCGGAATAAATTAATTTTTTGCTGTGTAACATTCCACATTAACGAAAATTGATTGAGTTGAAGTGTAAGCGAATAAATTAAAGGTGACAATTTAGAGAAATACTTGGTAAAATTCAGTGGACCAAAAGTCTTATATTTTAGCAGATTTTACATTATTAAGCTATTAGCTAAGAACCACTATAGTCTCCATTATGAGAAGGTATAAAATTATCCTGCACTTTTTTTGTGATTTTCCTGCAAAATTCAAATAAATAAAGAGTGATAATTTTAGTCACTTTTTTCAATAAAATAAGAATTCTTTGATCTACTAGCTAAAAGTGTTCTTATTTTAAAAATCAACTTAAACATTAGATATGTCTCAATTATAATAACGAACAAAAATTTTGGTAATCTAATACTTATGTGAAGAAAAAAATAATCGAGAACAAAAAAATGTTTGTAAAATAAAAATTTGAATTCATCTTTTTTTTTATATTACAACATTTGATAATTAACATTACATTTTTCTTTATATTTACTATTTTATACTTATATTACATTCATTTAATCAATCTGACTGTTTGTCTTTCTAGACTTGAATTTCGATCCACTTTGCGATGTCAAATACTCAGAGATGAGTATTTTCATTGATTCATGTATATGCTACACTATCTGAACTGAACAATTGGATTTGTAATTACAACTTACTAAAAGAAAACTACTAAAATTTTTGACACTCTATAACTGATTCCCAAGAGGAAAATAACATTCTTCCGTGAGGAAATTAATGATTTATTTGCTTTGATGAATACTCCGTTTGATGTTTTTTTTTTTTTGGAGAAAACGAAACGCCTCTTATTCCATACTTGTTTGCTTGCAGATTTGAAGCAAATAATTGAGAGTTTGTTATAAAACTACCATAAGATTGGATATCGAAATGTTTATCATAAATATGGTTGACAAATTCATTATAAATAAATTTAGTTTTTCATTACTGTTTTCCATCTTCATTATAATTCTCATTTAGAATAAATAGAAGAAGACAAGCAATATCTTTTTATGGTTAATAAACACTTTTCTCTATTATAAGAAAGAAAATTATAAAATAAAAAAACAATTTTTAAAAATTATGATTTTGAATTAACATATTTTATTTTAATATATGAAAAGATGGTGTAATTGTATCATAAAGGGAAACATAATACAATTAAATTGGATAATATGACAAGAAGAGAAAATAATATGTTAAAATTTAATAATAGTATGATAGATTTAATACATAATATGATATGTTGTAATAATAATATAATAAAATGGAATCATAATAAAATAAGTTGGGATAATAATGAAAAACAAAATCGAACACAATATGAATATATCTATTTTTTTAGCTGTGACTATATATTTCAGTCATAATATGTTGCTTTTAGATTATGATCACTACAACTACATATTATTTATTTGTTTTTTTTTTTTAAGTGTAGCGGTTAATTTTTTCTTCTTATTTCACGAAATTTTTAATAATTACATCTGAGAGATTTGTAGTCGCTGAATACGAAAATACATTCAGATTTTCAAAACTCCGAAAAGCGAAAGCTTTTCAATTAGAATACTTGGTGCACGTGAAATAAGTTTATCACATATAAAGTTTTTTGGTGCGCTGATTACGAATCTGTAATAAAAAACTCAAAATTCAAGATAGCGGACGCAATATGGCTGTCAAATTTTATTTTTTATTAATTCATGAAATTTTAAGTAATCACATTTGACAGATTTGAGTCCTGAACACAAATTTGTGTTTTGATCAAATTGGATCATATTTCTGAATTTTGGACATACTTAGAGTACTTGGTGTACATAGAAAATACATAAAAAGTCTAGGGTTTTTGAAATTGCTGATCACGATTCTGCAATAAAAAATAAGAAATTCAAAATGGCGGATGCAATATGGCTCTCGACAAATAAATTTTATAAATTTGTTATTTTATAGTATAAATGAATGAGGTTTGAAAGACCTTTTTTATTTAAAGGACTATATCTTACGAGTTTATGAACGGTCGCAAAAACTTCGATAGAAAACAATTCAGGAAATCCACCAGTATTATTAGTGTAAAAATATCCCTTGGATCTGTTTGGATCTAGGCTCTGAAAATTCTTATTATTAAAGAAAAATCATATTTTTGACAAATAAAATCACTGCTTCATATGAAATTGCCTTATGAAACCAAAATTTTTTATTTTATTTAGGTACTTATTTTCACCTTTTTAGAAGACCTTTTTGTGTAATTATGAACTACCCAGTAAAAACTTTGCTTGCCATGTAATGAGATAAGAAGCTAATATAATGGCTCTTCACTACTTTCACATTAGATGAATAACTCATTATTTTAACACGGTGATGTCATTAGAGGCAACTACTTACTCTATATTATTACAGGTAGGCATTTCAGAAAGTCATTACTTAGATGTCATTGCAGGAACTAATTATTTTGAATCTATTCAATAACTCATTAGTTTCAAAGTATTACAGATGTCATTATTACCAAAATGAATTGTAACTAGTTACATTATTGGTTACAAGTATGTACTGAAAAAACCGATATTTTTTTAAATTTAACCATATAAAAATATCTGGATCATATATTTATGGATTAATTATTATTTTTATTTTAAGCATTAATTAAAATGTTAAAAAATACTAAAATAAAAAAATAAAAAAATGGTAATAAATATGTTTTTTTTTTGTTTTGAACTTGAGGCTCCTTCTTTTTTTCTTATGGATTTGTAGCCCAGGCTTGCGAGATAGAAAATTTGAAAGATGGACATCTTTACAATTCTAAAGACGTTAGATTTAAAATTTGTTAAAGAAATCTTATGATTTTTTTATAAATAAATAAGTGATAAATTTCTTACCTTTATAAGATACAAGACCAACAAAGATCCAAAACTGTTCCCAAAATATCGGATCGAACGAGAAGTTTCCTATACATTTGAATATCTAATATATAGACCTTTAAACATTTGTATTTGCTGAACTTGCTGACTTTCTTTAGCTAGATATATTAATTTACATCCAACAAAAAGTAATATTAGTAAAAGAATAATACGCGGTGGTATTTACACACTTACCGTCATTTAATACTAATGAATGACGAACTGATTGCGAAGAATTTCTTTCCTATTTAAATATTTTTGTTCAATTAAATTTTTTTCTTGATATTTTCTAATTTGTTTTTTAACGTCAAAATACTTTTATTTTTTGTTTTCAATATTATTGACAAAAATTTTTTTATAGTTTATAAATTTTAAATTATTTTTTTGATATATGTACAGTAAAGTTTTGTCAAGACTTAAGCTGCAAAAATTATAGTCTGAACTATTTAAAAGTGATATACATATGTAAATTCGTAAAATATCATCAAAAATGGCGATGTACATTTATAAAATCTTAAGTGACTTTATAAGGAACTAAATAATTTGTGAAATTCTTACATTTAATATTTAGACTAACCTTGAGTGCATGTTTGTAAACTAGATTTTTATGCTATAATATATGAACATTTTTCTCATGCATGATACCAAATATGGCAAAACATTTTCATATTTAGGTCCATATGTATATGAAAAAATTTTCATATATCCAACTAAAACATTTAAAATATAAACAATTTAATATATTTAAATTACAGAACTCAACAACTTAATTATGATTTTTCATGATGTATAAGTGCCCCAATGGATTTGTTGACCATAAGCTAGCCTGTCTTCTTTTCTTCGTAGATTCGACTCAACCAGAGTCGAAATGAAAATTTCACATAGAAACAAAAGTAATTTATGTATTTTCATGTTTCTACTCTTAAAATATATAATTTTTAATTAAATGAAAAGATTTATAAAGAGTAATAAAAAGTAACATTTCCAAAAAATTAATCTTGAGTAGTTGATTACACACAAAGTATGTTGTTGTCATTGAAAAGTAACTACATCCGTAACTACATGCAATTACCAAGTTTTTGCTGGGTATTTATAAAAACTAAATAATTTCATAAAAAATATAATATTTTGACTTTGACTTCTGAAACGGTAACCAGCAATAACATAAAATTTTTTGGGCATAAAACCCAAAGACCCTAAATTACACATCTGTATGAATTTTTCCCCCTTACCTGTATTGGACTTTTTAATGAACTCGTAATGTAATTATTGGAAAATGTTATGTGACTTTTTTACTTTTACTTATAAACAAATTGCAATCTATAATAAAATATTTTTCACTTATTGGCACCAAAGCTGTGTTTTGTGGTCTTTAGTTAAACCCCATCATGCATTTCTGGTGTTTCTTCCATTTTCGTTGAAACCTTTATAAAGCCATTAGAAAATATTGAAAAATATATTAGTGACACATTTTTTAATAGCCAACAAATTGAGGTAAATGGTGTAAATCATCACAATACCATGACTTGCCCAAAAAACTTTAGCGTTTTTTCTTCTCTCACTCATGTTGTTGTTTTTTTTTTTTCTATGTTTTTAACATAATCATTTTAAAACAATCACAAACATGTGTTTCATCTTGTTTTTAGTGGTTGTACATAAGGCAAAAAAAAAAAAAACAACAACCTAAAAAAACATCATACACCAAAAAACAAAATTTCTTTAACAAAGAACACAAAAAACGTTTATTGATAAGCGGCTTTAAATTGTATTTTGTTATTGTTGCTGCTATTGTTTAAAAAAACCAAAATAAACTGATTTTTACTTATTTTAGTTGCTAAGAAAATTATACGAGAAAAAAAAGAACCAGCGATCTATAAAACTTTACAATCATACTTTTTTGTTAGCTTATTTTAAAGCTTCAAGATATAGACGCTAGCTTTTGCATAAGACTATTTTGGTGAATTTTTTTATGCGGGATTCGATTGTAGGGCCTCCAAGGGAGACGTTTAAAAAAGCTGTGTGTAACACATATAAGAAAAAAATACTGGCCACGAGCACACGTTTGTTTTAGAAAAAATTTCCAAAATACAAAACAAATGTTGGTAAACTGAAATATAAAAAAAAAAAGCTTGAATACTTTATTAAGCTCAACAAATCGTGATGTAATTTTTCGTTATACGATTTTTAACGCATTAAGAGATGGTGGCGATTGAAAGAGGACATATTGTGCTGATTATAAGAATAAAGGGTAAACAAAATATATTGGTTACAATCAAGTTTTTAAACAGCAACATATTTCTTCATTAATATTTTGATTATTTTAATTTTCTCTTGAAATTTTAACATATTTAATATATTAAATATATCAAGTTCTGTTTAAATTGTTTATAGAAATTTCTTAATGGGTTAATTATACATGACAATCATTCATGTAAAACCATATAATCGAGCCTAAGACTCAATAATGTTTGTTGCACACACAAAGTCAGCTACAAAACCATGCCATTCAATGTTTCTTTGCCGCTGCTGCTGTCGATGATGTTGATGATGCTGATGACGAAGACGCCAATTTTCTTTCAAAATGATGAGGATGACAATGACGTAGCTTTTTTGCTTGATATTCCACTATTTTTTTTATTCTTCTTTTCCGAAGCTGTTGTTGTTGATGATGCTGATCGCTTTTCGACATAATTGTGCTGTTGTCTTCAATTTTTTTTTTATTTTTTCCTGTAGTTTTTTTTTCCCTCTCGTAGTTTTTCATTTCTTGTTTGTTCAGCCTGCTAAATTTTCTAGTCTAGATAAATAATACACCAACTGTTGACGAACGCAATCAAGAGCATTTTAACGGCAAACTGCGCGCAATGCATAACAACAGCAACAAAAATCTTGTTTTAACATGAGAACCATAAACTAAATTACCCCACGTTAAAACAAATAATTTGAACAAAATGAATAAAAAATATAGCAAAAAAAAAAAAATCACTAAAGTAAACATAGGAATTGTGGTAAGATGAAGAAAATAATGTAAGAAATCACAAAACTGCATGTAACACACTAGACGAATGTGTATGTTTTTTTAAGCCAAAATCATGGGAATAAATTGTATACAGCGTTATAAGATGGTAAAAGAATTACATAAAACCACTTAAGTTTTGAGCCAAAGATGCATCAATCGAAATTAAGTGTTGACAATATAGCAGAATTTTATGTTAATTTTGAAAATTTTAAATATTGGAAATATAAACATGGCATTCAACGTTCTTTATCCAATTTGATCCATCTAAACTATACCAGTGCACAGTGGGGCTGTATCGAACATTTTTGAAAATAAATTTGTAACTTCTAATTGGCTGGTTGTATTTACATGAAATTTTACATAGACGTTCCAGAGGAGTGTAGAATTTTAAATTTAAAAAGGGGGTCCACAGATTCTTCAGGAGCAGAGCTATTGGCGCTCAAAATGGGGTACCTCTGACATACGAATTTTTTAATCGCTTGCCAAATTTTTGTGTCTATTAAATTTAAAATATTTTAAGATCCTCTTAAAGCTCTCGATAAGGCATATGATAAACGAAATATTTATCAAGAATTTTCATTACATAAGCCAACATTTTCCGATTTTCGATTTTGAAAAAATATATATATATATATATATATATATATATATATATATATATATATATATATATATATATATATATATAGTCGATATTATTTTCGAATCCAATTATAGCTATTTAATAGATTAAAAAACAGTTAGAGCCTATTTTTTGCCACAACTTTAAAAAAATTTATAAATTTCCTTGTATTACACAAAAGTCAAAAAAATTATTTATGTTGAAATATTTCGTGTTGTTAAATCGACATTGTTTTAAAATTTAATAAAATATTGAAAACTAAAATTATGTAACAATTTTGGAACGAAAATCGGTTGAAATTAGGCAAATTAATGATTTACTCAATATAAAATATGGGTGCAGAAATTTAAATAACATTTAATAATGATAGGGCTTGGGGAAGGTAGGTTTGCCCTTGCTCCTACTAAGTAGAATATTGTCTGACCTATAAAAAAACCCATTTCCAATAGTTATCGTAAATTTTGATACAGTTTTGACCAGTATTTTGAAAGAAAATGCGTTTTTCACATTTCAGAATACATGGGAGGCAGGCGTGTTCTTGCTCCGAATTTTTCAAAACATTATATATAGTTACTCTGTGTCTAAAGTAATATATGTGCAAAATTTCAATTTTCTGCGACACTTCTTTCTCTTTTTATAAAATTAAAAACGGTGTGTTAGTCAGAAATGCATTTTTCTCATTTCAGGATATATGTATAAGAGGTAGGCGTGTTCTTGTTCCAATTTAAATAAAAATTGCCAGAATAATAAATAATCTATATTTAACTGCAGGTCCCGCATTATTTACAATGACAAAACTCGTTCTTATGCTGCACGATAAGTTAAAAACTAAGGCTCTGAAAAGTTTCGTTGACCATTATTGTTTCGTTGTATTCGGAATGTCATTTTAATAATACAGTTTACTTCAGAACATTCATTCAAAATAACAATAATTTATCGTTAAAAACAACTGTGGGAATGCATGCATCCAACATTTTAAAATATCTTTCATTATTCTAGCTTTATTAAATTCAACCGCAACATTCATATTAACGCTTTCCATTTACTATTTTTTCTTTTCCTCAGTTTACAACACTCTTGCAGTGTTTAATGCATTCTAAAGCATATTTGCGCGATTTAATTTTTTACATTTATATGTATGTATTTCTAGCTTAAACTTAAAGTCAAATGAGTTTTGGCGTTTCATGATTAAACTGTATGGGTGGCCTATGCCACCAGCCAGCCAGTCAGATCAAAACCAAAAGAAAAACAGCCAACAAACTCAATGCTAGCAATGCTAGAGCATTATATGTTGAGTTTTTCTTCCGTTTATGTACGTAAACTTTGTCTGCCTGACTGATTGACTGCTATTATAAAGTTATTGCTAATATTAAAATGATGACAATAAATTAAGACACGTTTATTTTTTCAGTAATGCTGTAAAAAAACAGAGATTTGAAGGAGTAATATATAAAGAAATATATATACTTATTTTCTATATCCCGAATTGTTTGGAAAAAAATTATAAAAAGAAAAAAAAAAAAAAGTTTTTATTAATTTTCCAACATTTATTTGTAAATAAAACCTATAGCAGTGAAGAATATTTACGTTGAAGCTGAAAACATTACATTTATTTAACATTTAGTTAACATTTACATAACATTTAGTAATAACAACCCAGCAAAATAAAACGAGATCGAGAGCTATATTTTGCTGTGCCAAGTTTGATATACGCTTCACCCATGATGAGATGTATTATATTAAAATTTAATATATTTTAAATTCTTTAGTGTTTCTTTAATGTTTATTAAATATATTTTACGTATTTAAAGCTGTATTCAATATAGTAGCAGCGCCATATGTAACATTTTTACATTCAATAAAATGGAGATTTTTTTTTTTTGATTTAAAAAAATTATATTCTTTGAATTTGTTATATTTTTCACAAATTTTATATCTTATCTTAATTTAGATAAAATACTTAAAGTGATTGTGTACACTAGAAACATGCTGTGCAAAACAATAGTAGCAACGAAAAAAAAGCACAAATGTTATATTCGGCTCGGCCGAATCTATATACCCACCATCAAATTTTTTGTTATATGGGAGTGGGCGGTAAAGTGGGCGGACCACTCCCATTTTTGGTTTCCAAGTTTATATTAACCCTCGAACTAGTTGAACAAAATTTCGTTGTCGTATATGGTTTTTTTTAAGAGATATCAGCAGAAAAGTATGAAATTAAACTACAACGGACACCCTGTGTTTCTAGTTTTTAGCCCATAACTTTTTTATTTATTAACCGATTTTGCCGATTTTCAATACCAAGCAAACCTCATTTAAGATAAATATTTGAGCCAAATACGTTGTCCCGTTCGAGCCCTATCCTGCTTCCAACAGACGGACGGACATAGCTAGATCGACTCAGAATCGAAGCAGGACCCAGAAAATTTATACTCTATGGGGTCTTAAATTATTCTTTGGATATATTACACAGAGAATGACAAAATATACCCCCCATTTTTTTGATGGTGGGTATAAAAATACCTTTTTAAATAAAACTACGTGATTAAGACATGTTACCTTTTTCCAAAATATGGACCCTGAACCTTGAAATGAAAAGTTTCCCCAAACGTTGATTTTTCTACTACCGTGCTTGATGGACTTCAAAATAAATATTGGGTAATATTATTAAACATATGTTCTTGTCCCATGCACTCCATATCTACCAAAAATAACTACTTTGGACTCATCTATGCAGAGAATGTTGCACCGTTTCGTATGGGACCAGTCGAAGTGAAGTATCGTGAAATTATGGCATCTGCCTTTAGTTTAGTAATGGGACTTTTGCTGGACATCTTTCTTACAGATTTTATTTTTGGAGATGTCGAGGAATAGTTAAAAATATAACTCCCTGAACCTCTTTTTCAGCACTATGTACTTTCTCCCAATAACAACTCAATGTTAAAATCATGACTTTTTCAGTTCCGTTTTTGTTGGGAAATAACATTACAGGTTTGATTGTTACAAACGATTATTCTGTCTTGTCTAAGTCCTAAGATATTTATACCGTACACCACCATGGGTGGGAAGGGTATTATGCGTTTGTGCTGATGTTTGTAACACCCAAAAATATTGACCTAAGACCATCCTTAATTTATACCAATCGGCTTAGAATTAACTATGTCCGTCCGTCTGTCCGTCCATGTAAACCTTGTAATCAAACTACAGGTCGCAATTTTTAACATAAATCAATAAAATTTGGCACACAGATTTCTTATGGTCCAAAGACAAAGAAGTTGGTTATGATCGGTCTATTATTTCACCTAGCCCCCATACAAATGTCCTCCCGGAAAAGAGGTTTAACGATAATAAATCCCTTAAATATAGCAATAGTTATTGAAATTTGGTACATATTAGTTCCATATAATTCTAAATCTGCATATCGAAGATCGGTCCATAATTTACCAAACTCCCATATAAACCCCTTTTCAGAAAATCACTTTACGGGCATAAATCCCATTAAAGTGCTAGTATCAATATTAACATTCGACACAAATAAGTTTTATATAAATATAAATGATAGTGACAAATTTTACGAGAATTTGTCCATAATTTACCATAACTCCCATATAAGACCCTTTTTTGGGAATCATCCAAAATTTTATAAATTCATATAAATGTTGATATCGACGTAATATTTTGTATTCGTATGTTTTATTTTACACTTAATATTAGTATCGGTTCACAATTGGGCTCCAAGTCTAATAAAAAACCCCTCCCCGAATTTATATGTATAATGGTGTAGGGTATCACATGTTCGGGCTTGACCGACTATATTTTTTTTATAGTATTTTTGGTAACTTAAAAAACATTTCATTCTTTAACAATCTGTTAATACAACACTCATCTCTTTTGATCGTTGCAGAAAAATGAAACAAAACCCCTGTTGTTTAGGAAAAAATATATATATTGCAAAATTACTTTTAAATTGTCTTTTTTGTAGTTATTGTTGTTTCACTATTTTTTCATCATGTATATGGATAGTTTTTGTTTTGTTTTAAGTTTTTTTTTCATCGCTATTAATGGTGGGTAAAATACTGATTGCATTTAACTGGGAATTAACTGGTTCTCTTGTTTCATTGCCATGTTTAAAATGTATAATTAATATTCAAAATAGTTTATCTATCTTTATTTATCACAACAGCAAAATCGTGTGTTTTCTTTATTATTTTTTTTTCGTTCAGGTACGAGTAGTCGTATTTTACTTTAACACAAATTATTTTGCACAGCATTGTTTTTATTATTTTTCTACAGAAAATGGAATCAATTTAGTTTTACTTAAATGTTAAAAAGCCACCCAAGAATGAAAGGTAATCATTTATTTACATTTAGAAAGTTTTTTTTTCGCAAATCATTGATCAATCTTAGATTTTTTCTTGGCTTTTGGTTAGTTGTATATTTTTAAATCATGCAATTTGTTGCAGAAAAGAAATTAAAAATTTACATATAGAAAAAAAAAAAAAAAAAAAATACATACAATGTAATCACGATTGATGGATTTATGGGATGTCAGTTTTGAAGACATCGATATAGTGCAGAATCTATACTTTGTTTTGATTACTATATGTTAAAAAATATGTGGTAACAGTCAATTTAATTATAAATTGTTGTAAGGATATAAAATATCATAAGTCATTTAAAGCACTTCAATAAATTTAGAATTGATTGACAGTTACAATCTGTCAATTAATAAATTTAGAATATAAGCATCCTGTTCTTTGTATGTTTATAATATTAACTAATTTAAGTATTCTCCTTTTCATTAAAGATCAACTTCAAATATGTATGTCTAAGGTAAGTGTAAAATTTATTGACATTATTCTTTACAACATTTATATTTTTATACCTCCTCTTAAGCTCAATTGATTACTTTAATTTTTTCTTTATCTCTTACTCAATTTAATTTTTAAAACTCATTAATTGAGATTGTAGTTTAAGTATTTCTTAAAGTTTTTCCTTTCTTTGTAAATAATAGCATTTTTTTTTTTTTTCTTTTTCTTACAACTCTATAGCATTTATTTGTTTTTATTATTTTATTTTTTATTTTTTTTTGTTTTTACGAATTGCATTTCTTAGACTTGCAGCAATTCAGCGCAGATAATTGAGTCACGATCTAAAATTAAAACTAAAAGCAAATTAAATGAAATTAAAAAAAAGAAGATAAAGAAAAATTGATGGCATAAAAGTTTTGCCACAACGCATTATTTCTAAAGTTTGATTTGAAAAATTGATATGTTATTTATCTTGATAATGGAAAGTAAGTTTTCTTAATTTAAATATTATTTCAAAATATTATGTTATTTAAACGAGTTAAAATGAGATGGGTAGTTTGTGTTCGCTGGTTTTATATAAATAAATAAATAAATAAATAAAAACACAGTATTTTTCAAAAACGTTATAAACTTATATGTTTATTGACCCTTAGGTTTTTCTTTATAAATTTTGAGCAATATAAACTAGGTTAGGATATAGGATTTAAGTTTTATTCATTAGGGTTTAAGTTTTAATATTTATAACTTATTCTAGTATAATTAGTATTTAAGTTTTATTTATTAGGGGTTAAGTTTTAATATTTATAAATAGAATAAGATTTATATTCACTTTTCTTTTATCTCAAATATATGTATTTGTATAATTATTTTTTTTAAGGGTTTTTTTTGTTGTTTAAGCACTTCGCTGTTGCAATCAATCGCTTCAAAGTTGGCTTACGAACTATATTAAATTTTAGAGATCAGTTGACAATTAAGTTAGCTGCAGTTGGGGGGCGTTGATAATTGGCATCAGAGCTGGAAAACTGTTCACTTGGGTGAACAATGTTTTTAAAGTTATCATCAATTAAAGACGATTTTAATAGTTTATATACAAATTCTAAAAGTATTTAATTTTTTCACACTCGCAAAAGAGAAACGGAAGTTTGTCCATAGGACGAAGCATCCTAAGTATTATTTAATCCAAAGAACAGAGATTTTTCAGTCGATAGAAAATAGTTTCATATGAGATATACTTTATACTTCATGAATTCCTTGAGATATATTAAATTATCATTGGCTTTCCGATTTATTTCATATTTGGCATACCCACGCTTTATACCACCAAATAAACATAACTGTTTAAATTTCTTCAAATAACAGAAAATTAGAGGAATTATTAAATTTTAATTATCCATTTCTTTTGAAGTTTAAGTTATTATTTCATTATTTTTGACAGCATTAGAAAGGACACATAGTGCCCTATTAATATTACAATAATAGAAAAATGATTTCATTCAGAAAAATGCATTTTCCGATTTACTTTTAAAATCGTTCTCCGCCAACGATTTAAAATTTGTTCAAATAAACTTAAAATTGGTAAATTGCCCTAATAATTCAGTTTGAGTTTTTATATGACGTAAAGTTCCAGTGTTTTTAATATTTTTTTTTAAAAAACGCCCACAAATAAATATTTCTAAGAAAATATTTATTTTTTACAAAAAGTTACTTAAAACAAATAGTTTTTGTGATTTTTTATATGTTACGTTTTTGGTTTATTTCTAATAAATTGAAGAAATGTGTGAAAATTTCTATGAGTAATTAGAGAAATTGGTAAATTTGTATACCGTATCTTTTTGAAAATTTACGAAAAAAATAAATTTTACAAAAAAATATACTTAAAAATATGCAAATGCATTAATGCATCTAATCTTGTTTATAACAAATCTAGCTTTTTTGACCAACTAAGCTTAAAGTTTTAAGTTTTATATAATTATAGAGCACACTTTTTGCGTAAAACGTAAAGATATTAAATATTTTAAAAAGTATTATGTGTGGGAAAAAGTGATGACTTTAACTAAAAAAAACTTAAAAACAGTAAAAATTTCCCTGACAAAAAAAAAAAACTAGATTGAATTGTTGAACCAATGAATCACTTTCTAAGATGAAATTAAAAACCGCACATTTTTTAACAGTTAAAATTTTTTAATTATGGAATTTAAAGAGAACATAATATTTTCTCCTTCGCATTTTATTTCAGTGAAATCGGATTGTATCTTAAAAAGTTATGAATATTTAAACCTTGATACATTGTATATTTTTTAACCATTTTTTATAAACAGAAATCACGATTTTTTTTTTTTTATATTTAGAGAAATAAAAATTAATATATGAGCAATTCTTCAAACTTCTTTTTTGGATTTTTTGAATTTGAGTGCTTAACGGTACCACATAGAACCGTTTAGGCTCTTGAAGTTTTGTTGTGTTACACCACCAAGTGCTATTAACATAATTACATCAAAAGTTATTTAAAAAAATCAGAATAGAAAAAGATATTCGAGGTTAAAGGTCGGTTTCATAAAGGTAAGCGTAAAAAGAGAATTGCCCATACCTATTTTATTTTCCAGAGCAAATGTGTGCTTAATTTAAAGAAAATCGGACGATATAAAGTCAGTAACCGGCATTTTTCATCGATTTATATGGTAATTTATGAGATAGTGATAATCGTTCTCTTTATTATTATTATTATTTTCTACAAAAGTTCATCAAAACGAGTCTCACATTCTCAAAATCTTAACTACATGCGAATGAGGTTTTGGTTTCACACGATTTTCATAAATTGTATTTTCTCATGGCAGATGTGGCCAAATATTGAAAAAAGCAAGTTAGAGCGTTATATTCTTCAGTAACGAAACCTATATATTATTCATCTTAGTAATCAGCTTTCAATAATATATATCATGAATATATCGAATTATCTACATATTCAATTTCAAATATATTCAAATGAAATTTATGTCTTAAAAAAAACATATTTCAAATAAGTATGTATGTTAAATTCAATCATGTATTTTAATATAATAATTATGGAAAAAAAAACATATGTTAACTTCTAAAATTTTTACATTTCAAAAAAAGTAAAACCAAACGAATAATGCTGTTATTTAGACTAATATCTCCTAAAGTAAAGGACAGATTTCTGTAAAATATTTACACAATATGTAATGAAATACAACAATTCTAAAAATTTATGTAGTTTTTCATTTTGGTTACAGATTTTATTTGGAAAAATTTACTTTTTTAATATTAATATTATTTTGAAAATATTGTTATTTTTTAAGAATAATATTTTTTTAAGAACCTTTTTTAAAATTGGTCGTTAAAAAAATGTAGCATTTTTAATTTTTATAATTTATTTATTTTTTTTTTGATGATATGGATACCTTTTTCAGACATTTTTTTAAATGTAAATTTGTTTAACTATTGATTAGTTTAATTGAATATTGTACTATTTTATTAATAATTTTTGGGAAAATTTGAACTTTAGTCCTTTTATAAATTTGTGCTATTTTTGAAAATTTGTAGGACTTTCTGATCATTATTTTTTTTTTTTTTTTTTTTTTTTATTTCAAAAAAATTGTGTAATAAAAAGCCTTCACTGGCCAATTTACTATTACAATTGATGTGGTATGATAACTAAGAGTAACCTTAAAAATAATTTATATACTTTTTCTTTTATATTCATGCAAGTAATTAAACATTTATAATATGATCTTAACTCTAATATTTTATCACTATAATGCCTCAAATTTGTAACATAAAAATAATTATAACTACCAAATATTAATATGGATCCAAATCAGCAATGGAACACTAACAATGAGACAAACGATATCAATCAATTTTGATTTACATATTCAGTTAGCCTTTTTTGGTACACGATATGAGAAAAGGAAAATTTTCGTAAATGACTCGGTAAATGATTCCAATCACGGGCTATTCTGACAAGAAATGATCTTTCAAAAATCGAATTATTTATTCTAGGAATAAAAATCTGGATATTCCTAGTTGAATGCGAAAAGATAAAAAGTTGAACTAAAAATTTAGGTGTAGAATTTTTTATGATTTTGTAAAATAACAATAAAAATTTATAAAATACAAAGTTCTTGAATGAGCATTTTAGAAAACGATTAACATAAGGAGATATATGATTATAATTCCGTTGGTAGTTCTGATTTAAATTGGAACTTAGTTGTATACCGTAGACATAACGCACAATTAAATTAATCTTAATTAAAAACTTCTTACAAATTTTTCTTGTTAAATATTGGTACCTGATTGGGAATTGCTTTTTTGAAAATTGGTACTTATTAATTACTACTTTTTTGAATATTGTTGCTTTTGAATGAGTACTTTTTACAAATTATTTTAAAACTGTAAAAATGTAAAAAAATCATAGTTATGTATTGATGCCCTTTCACAAACATATTTTTCTTGCAACAACAAAAGTATGATAAACAATTTTTGTCCCATATCTGTGGTGTTTATGGATCGATTTCAGTCATTTCATGGGTCTTTTAGAAATAGCATTTGAATACAATTATGGATTGATTTTTTTGATTGTCGGTAGCCTACCGAAATGGTTATTGTGTTCAGCCTTTTAGGTCTTTATTAAAATTTTGAGCTCTTTATTGTTGTTGGAAAGACATCCAATTCAGATAATGTGTTCTAAAGAGGGTTTAATTAAAATCTGAATATAATAAATATATCATATGTTATCTGTAATAACTATTTTAACCGTTTATGGGGTAAGTGTACCGGTGGTCGGCAGTTTAACTTTTCTTCTGTCTTTCAAGAACGTGATCATAATATTTAGATAATGAGCAATTGCACCACTTTATTGAAGGCATTGTTTCAGATTTTGATGGATTTTTGCAAAGAAATAAATGTTTAATTTTCCATTTTATAAAATACATCGAATTTACCTATAGTCGGCATGTTTTTCCAGTGTTCAACATGTGATGATCCAATAGTCGGAAAAGAAATTTATTGACACATTTTTTATGTAAATGCCCTATACTATAATCTGAAATATAACATAATTTTAAAAAGTAAACAAATTTTGAACAAAATACTTGATAGATTTTATAGTTTTTTTTTTTTTTTTTTTTTTTTTTTGGAAAAATGGTCCAACAGATACAATTTTACATTTCAGCGACCCATAAACATAATCGAAATGACCCCTTATAATAACAGATAAATCACTACATAGTTCTGACGAAATATTTCTAATAATATCGTAAATGTATTTGCAATAAAAATTTAGGTCCGAAGTACTAATTACATTATTATCTCCCAAATGCCGACTAAAGAAAATTATAAAATTTGTTTCTTCCTAAGGTCGGCAGCCACCAAACCATGAAATGGAATTCTTTACGCAAAATTTTACACATTTAGCATAAGGTTTTAATTGTTGTCTATCTTTTGAATAATTTTTTGTTAAAATACAACATGGATTATTTTAATTAATATCATTTTTGAAATTGGTCATTCTTTAATTTTTTTTCTAAAACCTGATACCAAAAAAATGTTGTTTAAGAACGAATTAAATTGCCAAAAAACTGCTACTATTAGTATCTTTTGAATATTTACACTAAAAATATAAATATATTTTCATAGCAAAATTTATCTTATATCAATAATTAGTATTCATTATTGTTAATTATTTCGGTTTAAATTCAAAAATGCCGACTACTGGTTTTTATTTTAACATGAATTTAACAATATTTAAATCGCCAAATGTTCTCTCATTCATAGTCAACAGATCGATAAAAAGAAATTTGTAATCTAATATTTTTTACAGCTTCATATATCATTTTTGTATAATCCTTTAGCATCCTTTACTCGTAGAGCATAATTTGTTCTATTTTCAAAACTTAACATTTGTAAAAGGTTGCAATTACCCAGCAAAAGCTTTGGTTGCCAGGTAATGAGTTAAGAAGCTAATAAAATGGTTTTACACTACTTACACATTAGCTAAATAAGCCATTATTTTAACACGGTGAAGACATTAGAGACCTCATGTCATTACGTAGTTGTCATTACATGAACTAATTACTTATTTTTGTTCAACAATCATTGATTTTTAACAAATACTGAAGTCATTATAAGTTAAAACAAGAGAAACTAGTTGCGTTAAAAGGTAATTACTAACCGGGTTATAAATAAGTAGTCACTAAACTACTTCTATGTAATGTAGACGGTATGCTGTTGTCATTGAAAAGTAACCACATCCGTAAATACATACCATTACCAGATTTTTGCTGGGTATATTAGGACTCAAATTAGATGAGTAAAAAGATAGTTCCTAGACAGCTTTAAAATATCTCCAGTAGTCGAAAAAAAATAGAAGAAATGTTTCCTTCTTTCAACCTAAGCAAAAGCCCAATATAAGAACTTGAGATTCAGACTGCAACAACTATCCTTTTACAACGATAACAAACAATCACACTAATATAATAATATAGCTCAATAAATGAAAGATTATAAAAAATAATAACTTTTACAATTTCTTATTCAATAAAGCAATAAAACAAAATACTCTATAATACTCAAACAAAATAATAAAAAATATATAAAACTGCCGGCAACCAAAAATGTCAGTTAAAAAAAGTATTTTATAAGGCTACAGCCACAAAAGAATAAAAATAATAACAAGTTAGATCTTAAGATTGTAGAACGAACCTTAAACTAAAAAAAAAAGAATAAATAAAAGTAAAAGAATAAAATCTCTCGTTGGCAGTGTTGTGGAATTTAACACCCGCCAAAATCGTTCAAATTAAGCTGCAAAATGAGTGTATTAGAGCCAAATATAAACTGACAAGCAAAGCTATAGAAAAAATGAAAGAAATTTACATTGGCAAAGAAAAAAAGGCTTCTTCTCTGTATAAATATAATAACACCATCGTGGAACCTCACATTTAGTGGTTTTAAAGGGGGAGTTGCAAACTGGTATATAAATAGTATGCTTGAATTGAAAGGACGTTTATAAGCCGCTTAAAATTGTTTTGGTCAATAACGAAGATAAGAATGTACAACATACACACACAATACATAAACGAAATGATGTCTAAATATACGATCGCACCTGAGTGGTGTTGAACAGATCTTTGGCTTAAATTGTTCTCTGTACTGCACTGCAAATATGCTTGTTTAACTTTATATCTCTTCTTCTAACAATAAGTAAGCGAATAGTAGTAGTGAAACACATTACTTTAGGTTTTTTTAAATTATTTTTTCTTTAGTAAATGAATTGCTTTAGCATGATATTATAGTATTTTATACTTTTACTTATGTGTGTACTGTGTGTTCGATGGTTGGTTTGGTGTGATGTTGTTGTTTATATTCTTGGTTTAGCTGTCTGAATTGTAGTGTGAAAAGCGCACATTTCTGGCACCTCGTTGTAGTAGTCATTTTTAGCGATTAAATTAGCTTGTGTGGATTTTAATTGCTTCAACAGTTCTGCCAGCTTGCCATCCATGCCAAGACAACATAAAAACCTTAGTGTCATATAATCGACAGGTAAATGTCGGCTTAGGTTTTATTTATTTTTTTACACTTTATTTTTATTTTTTTCATTACGAGCATGTAAAATGCTTAACCCTTTAATTAAGTTGTTTAAACATATTTGAAATTTCATTTGTAATGTCAACGGCTGTTAATGTGAGTTAATTTAATCAATTAGGGTAAAAACGATTTATTATTATTTATAAAGTAAAATAAAATAATTGACATTTTAAATAACAAACATTCAACTATATACTTCTGTAGGAGAGAGATTTAATAATTAATGCAGCGATATAAGCGAATTCATTGTCTTGAGCATCTCTAGTATACACTTAGCTTGTACCAAATGACTTTGTTTGGAACTAATTTAGATCAATTTAAAAACCTGAATTGAAAACTAATATATCAATAAGAGTAATCGTTCAAAATCTTAGATTAGATCGTTGGTCAATGGTACAAAGAGTAGTTCAAAATTTGTATGTATAAACCACCAAAGAGAACAAAAACCGCAAAGAGGGTAAATAACAACAAATTATTTACAACAAAGAGTGAACAAAAAGAAAACTTACTGCCTGCTACCGGAATACTGAATATTGTCAATTTTAAGACTGTGGCTTGGCGGAACATATGTGGTATTCGCATACATGCTAAAAGATCATGGCAAAGAAATTGAGCTACTTCTACGGGAAGAATCCAAAAATTCACAATAACGTTTAAGGTAGAATATTACTTCAATCAGACATTAGTATGCTAGAACTCTTCCCTTTTACCTCGTCAAGTTCTTCTTATTATCGAAATTCTTTACAGATATGTATATCTCAGGGGATCACATTCCAGGAGGATGGTCTAGTGTTTTTTGTGTTCTTTAAATGGAAGAGCCTTCGTTTTCTTTTATAGATGGTAGGTCAAGGTAATTTGTAGACAGCCTGTTTAATTTCTAAAATTTGGCAGCTCGCACCTTATAGGTATAACTTGTTAGATCCAAATTGGTAACAAGGGAATTTTTAAAATATAATTCCAATCGGCAAAATACCCATAAAAGAAATGCGGGGATTCACACTATCTTCATTTGTTGTAGATAATCTTTAAGGAGAATGTTGAATGGTAAAAGTATTTCTGTAATATTGGATAGCAAGGCTGTTTTAAAGACTCCTTTCCGAAATGAATGTCTTCAAGATATTAACGTGTGTTGAGTTTTTGGTCACAAGGGATATTCCGCGAATGAACGGTCTAATTTTTTGAGTTGATACTGCACTCGTTCACCAATGAGAAAAATTCTATTACTTATTTAAGGAAATATTCAAACCAAAAAGTGTAGATTTTAAATAAATGATCGTAACATATGATCTCTGCTTGACCCTCCTTAAGAACGTACAAGGCGAAAATTAATTCCTGACAAATTTTCTATAGGAAAATCTAGCCAGATTGTGACAAAATTTTTATAAGAAAATCTAGTCAGATTGTGACAAATTTTCTACGTGACAAATTTTCTATGAGAAAATTTTAACAAATTTAGTACAATCAAGTCAGTTTGAGACAAATTTTATATAAGAAAATCCTTTCAGATTATGACAAATTTTCTATCGAAAAATCTATCTGATTTTAACAAATTTTCTATATGAAAATCTAGTTAGATTGCGAACATTTCTATATGATAATCTAGTCAAATTGTGACAAATTTTCTATAGAAAAATCTAGTCAGATTATGCCAAATTTTTAAGTAGAGCATAATGGCTTCAAAGTGTTTCATTTCTGTTCCCTTAATATATTGTATTTGAACGCACACCTTATATGAAAAAATACTATTGAATCTAATAATACAATACTAACGATTAAAGCTAATCTGAGATGATACAAAGTACTTCAATTAAAGCTATTCCAGAATAGCTTAAAGTATTTTAAATCGATTAAATGAAAGAAAATATTTCCACATTCAAATATTCACACTAATGGGTTAATTTCTAGTACCCTCTTTTAAGTATTTCTTCTACTCTTATAAAAGGTTTAACATATTTTTGTACGTACATCTCTATCAAGTATTATTGTTCATTGTGTAGAATAAATACTTTTGTGTTAAGATAAAATTGCAAATGCCAATTTTTATTTCGATTAAATTGTTTTTTATTTTATACGCAGTTGTTCTCTTCATTTTGTAGATAATTAAAGGCGTATTTTTAAAAGATTTTAATTTGAAAAATTTTCGGAATTTTGTATAAAAAAAAAAAATTATTTTTTTTTGCACAAACTCTCCAACATTACAAGAAAACTAAATTATATCAGCTTCCATATGTATACAAAAGTACAACTTATTCATGTCTTTTCGAAATGTTGATTACCTTAAATCTGCATCTGCGTTTTTATTTTGTTTTATTTAATGCCGACAAAGTCTCTGTGAACTGACATTCGCATTACAAAAAGTTCATAAAATAAATAATATGACGGTCGGTGATCTAGTATATATTATGGAATGAACTAAACAATCAACATTCCAAAAATTCACAAAACATCTTCTTGATAGAGTCATGGACATTCTGTTGGAAATATATGGACACGTAGTTACAATCTATCAAATTAGTTCAAGACCATGAAGTTTGTCAAAAGGTCTGCTATCTTCTGGCGGAGGGATACAATACATATACAATTGAACAATTCATCGTGATTTCTCATCAATTTTTTGCTTTTTTTTATTTATTTTATTTTTGTCCAAGTCCTTCAATTTCTGTATAAAAGTTTTCATAAGACAATATTTGCTTTTACTATATATGAATTCAGGTATTCTTTTATACAACCAAACTCCTGTCATCTTTGTTGTTATTAGTATTATTACTATTACAGCAATTGTTGTTGCTTGATGTTATTGTAATCGTAATAATAACAATAAAAGTCAGCACTCAGTAAATAATTTATTATTGTTATTTGATTATTTGCACATGCCATACCTCTTTTGCTCTTGCTTTTTGCATGTTTATAATATTAAAACCGAAAAAAACTAATCAACCATCCAGCCAGACAGACAGATATTGAAGCAACCTACCAAACAGCTAGAGCCTGCATTTTAGGAACCAATTTAACATTAGCCAGCAAACGAAATACGTAAAGCAACAGCAACAACTATCAGTGAATAGACGATGCCACAAAATTTATGAAAAGATCGCTATGCTTCATCGCGCATGCCCTAAAGTCTGTGTGGGTAAAGAGAGTTGCCATCGTTTTGAGAAGATTAAAAATTTTAGGTTGTGTAAGCTGATATATAAGAAACTTTAAAAAGTATATCAGAATTATTTATTATTGAATCTGAAATAAATAAATCTAAAATTACTAAAGATCAAAAACATTTTCATAAAAAATCTATATTCGGTCTGATTTTGAACTCTTGTTCTTTACTAGGTTTAAGGCTTATTAACAAAATTGTTGACGATTAGAATCTATTTAAATATTCCATTTAAAAAAATAAATTTAATTTAGAATTTTATTTTAAAACTAACTTCACAATTTCATCCTATGTTTTCCCTGTTAAATGCCTCACTACAATCCCTCTAATCATCTCAACTTGCAATATCATGGCAATCCTATTTATTGCTTTTGTCATGCTTATGCAAAAGTTGCACATTTCATACTGCAACAGAGTTGAAGCTCATGATTTCAATCATAAATTGCAATTGCCATAAAGGCCGCACACGCGCATGCGCTTGAATACAGTACACATAACACAAAAACTACAATTGAACATATAAACAAATATACTCAAACAAATAATAAAATTTTTTAATATGACTGCAAGAAAAGATTATATATGAGTATGAAGTTTTTAAACTATTCCACTTTTTGCTTATTTTTCATCTTCAAGATTTTTTATTTTATTTTTATTTCTTTATACAATTCATTGTGGATTTTTCATAATTCAAATGCTGCCGTATGAGAAATAATAAAAATCATACTTTTATAATCTTTTATCAGACCGCTAAGTTTCATACGTGAGAGATGAGGCGACACCGGTTGATTTTAAATTGATATAAAGGTAAAAAATAAAAATTTGCCACACAAAAACCGAGTACATGTAACTACGCTGTTGATGATGTTGAAAAATAGAATTCAATAATACAACACGTGCATTTAAAGTTTTAAGAAAATATTGTAGTTTATTACTTTTATAGAAGTACAACAATAAGTAGAAGTTTATAAAATTATAATTCATGGTCATGACTTGCTTTAAAAGAAAACAAAAAATTATGCTCCATAAGGATTTTTCTCTCTTTATATCTCATCTTTTTATTCTAAATATAAACTTCATAATCCATTATAAACTGGAAGCGCCTCAAAATTGCTTTTTACCTCATTTTTTTTTTAAACAAAAAAATTAATAAAGCAACTGCAAAGAATCATAAAATAAATGAAGTTTGCAATAAAATGCAATTTTCTGTTTTGGTTCCTGTGTCTGCTTTAGTTCATGTTATTATTACTCAGTAATGTTTTTGTAAAAATAAATGAACCTGAATTTCCAAAACTGCGCAAATAAAAAAAATTAAAAACGCACGAAAAAAAATTGCAACAATCCAGAAAATGTTTGACAAGATGAAGAAAAATTTCTCTTCCGTAATGCTGTGATTAGTTTTTGCTACTGTATACAGTGAGAATGCACAGTGGGATGATTCAACGAAAATTATTGGCCATCTTTTTATAGCATTTCGGTCATATGTTAGTCTATTATTGTATCTTCAAAAAACATGATATATTTTTTAGATTTTCATCGAATCTTGGTGAAGCTGATTTTCATCTTTATCACCAGGAAAGATTAATGTGAGGAGAAATTAAATGTATTTTTAAAAAGCTCCAATCCAAGGCAAAATTTTTTGTAAAAATTATGGTTTAATTCTTACGCGTATATTTGAGAGGAAGAATTATGTATTTTAAATTTACAATAAATTTCTCTATTAAATGGAGAAAAGTAATTGTAAATTTGACTATTCAAATTTATAGAATTTATATAGAATTTTATATATTTTTGCATCTAATACAAATAAGAATAAAAATTATATAAATTTGTATAATATTAAATGACTGTCTACTACTTAACTTAATTGGTTATGTTTGGCGATAAGTTTTTGTAGTATATGAGTAATACGTTCCCAAATTTCAATTATGGTAGTTTTGATACTAAAGATGTTGAGATATTTTTTCGCTATAACTAAACCATTTAAAGACATTTTATGTTCAAAATAAATCTGGGGTTTGTAGATCTCTGATACCTTAGTATGTGTCCAAATTTAAAAGTGAGGTTATGGGATAAAATCGCTAATTATTCCAAAATGGATAAAAACTCAACATTAACTTTTATTTTTTTTTTTTTTTATCAAAAGTATAGATAATATCCTTTAATTGGGTATCATTAGTTTTTTTCACAGTGTAAATCTAGTCATTTTATAGCATTTCAAATCACACTTTAATATTATATTTTTTAATATGCATTGAAAAAACGAGTAAAATTTTAAGGTATAGTTTACTCGAAAAACTCGTGTAACTTAAAAGTTTTACTCGATTATGCGAGTAAGTTAAAAACTGTATTTTCGAGTTATTTGATTATTCGGACAATGAATAATTTTTATTATTCATTGTTATTTTTATATCCTAGACCACCATAGGTAGGGAGGGTATTATGCGTTTGTGCTGATGTTTGTAACACCCAAAAATATTGGTCTAAGACCCACCTTAAATTATACCAATTGGCTTATAATACTTTTTGAGTTGATTTAATGATGTCCGTCCGCCTAACCTTGTAATCAAACTACAGGTCGCAATTTTGAACAACAATTAATGAAATTTGACACAGTCCAGGGACGAAGCCTATTGGTTATTATCGGTCCATTAGTTTACTTAGCCCCGTACAAATGTCCTCCCGGAAAGGGGTTCACGATCATAAAACCCTTAAATATAGCAACATTTGTACACAATGGTGTAGGGTATCATATGGTCGGGCTTGACCGACTATATCTTTTTTTCTCATTTTATTTTGCTGTTAGTAGTAGTTAGTTTACATAGTTTGGTTTAATTTTATAATTTCTCAGCAACTATTGTGTATTGAAATAATCGCTTTCCATTGTAATTAATAGAATTAAACTAAAATTTTTCTGGTGAATACAATGAGTATGATATATTTTTAGTGCTGCTTATTAGGCAATGACACCTCACCATCATAAAAAACCAAAAATTTTAGCTGAGTATTTGTAACATTGCGTTTTTTTTACTTTTTAGTTATTTCAAAAAGGTACATTTTCATCACTTTGAAAAATACTTAGATAATGGCATTCGATATCGCTTATTTCGACTGCTGTGCAATATTGGCAGTTGTTTGAAAAAATGCAAAAAAATTTAAGCAAGATGTTGAAAAATGGTAACAATATCACCCATTTTTAATAATAAGTTTCTCGTTCCATTCCCATTGTGCACACAAAATGTTCCTTCTAAACAAATATACATGTAACAATGATGGGTTATGGTATCTTCGTCCATACAGCTATATGCTGTAGTCAGGATGAAATAATGAAAAAATATCAAAACTTTTGAAGTGCAGAGAAAGAAAAAACGAACATTCATCCATGACCAACAAAATGTTAATGGAATATTAATAAATTGCTTAACAAATTGTGTATTCCACTCAGGTTGTTGTTAGCGGCATTTAAGTGTGTTGCAATTTATGCAGCTGCTAGCAACGCATCTACTTTTTTTCTTCTCAATATTCTCTATGAATTCTATTACATAGTAGATATCTAGCTTTCATATGACGACACAAGTACTCTCGTAAGTAATTACACTTTTACCAAACTAAACTATATTGTGTAGTTTATCAACAAACCTGTCAAATTGTATGTTCGTTTTGTTTAAGTACGGTCATACACACATGCTGTTTATGGTAGAATTTCCATTAGAAATTTCTAGTATAGAATTTTATTTCCAAACAAAAATCATGCAAAATTATGGTAAGTCATAAGCCAAATGAATGAAGGCAAAAAGATTTTTAAACAAGATTTCTCTATGGGAGTCAATTTTAGTTACTTTGACGTTTCTGGTTTTATATCAACATTTTAAATGTCTACGATCTAAGCTTAGAAAATCTTAACATTTCTCTAGTGTGGTTTTTCTCAGCCACACTGAAGGTCATTTTTTATTTTGTGACAAATTGTTCTTCAATTGCAACACCAACTATCTGCACTATGTGTTCAAGCTATTAAAAGCAATAGAACAATTTTCTTGTTGCCTAATGCTGCACTAGCTACACTATCGAATGTTTAAAGAAAACTGATGATGATGAGGTGGACACGAAACATGACATAAACATAAAAATTAAGTTTTTACAAAAATAAAAACCACCACAATTCTTTGGAACTTGTCGTCTTTTATTCATATGACTATTTATTCGCCTGTTGTAACAAGATTCTTTTGGTCGGTCGTCTATTTTAATTTACTATTTATTTCGTGTAACGTGTTACATGTTGAACAATGTTATTCACAACTATCTTTTAAATTCTATAGAATTATAATCAATTTTATAATAAAACTGGGTGTATACTGGGTGGCATACTAGTGTGTGTTTTTTAATACAAAACAAGAGAATCATTAAAATTGTTGCATAAATAATTTAAACGAGAGTAAGAGTAAGAGTTTATAGATTTATATGGCTTTTTGTATTGGAAATATGGTTTTGAGAAGGTGGTTTATAGATGTTTAGAATTAATGTTTGCAATAAAAATTTATATAGAAGGATTGTTTCTTAACTTTTCTATTAAGGATATGAAGTTATTAATTAACTTAAGTTAAGAACTTGTTTATAGTACTAAATATTTCATTAAACTGTCTGTTCATGAATACCTTTGCCCTTTTTATGATGACTACATATTTATCAATAAACATTCCTAAAGTGTAATCAACTTAAAGACTAAATAAAAGAGTTTAGTCAATATATTGAGTTTATTTAAGAAAATAAAAAATCGAAGGAGAAGAAATTTAAAAAAAAAAATGGATCCAAGAAATACATTTGCATTTCACATGCAATTTTTTAAAAATGATTGGTTTTCCTAATTATATTATTAGAAGAGGAATTAATAGTCTTTTTATTGAAAATTAAATCAATGAAATCAGACTTTATGTTCAATGGATATGAATAATTAAAATTACATATATAGTACATAGTGATTAACTTTCTAAAAAATTATTATACAAAACATATAAGTGTTCAAATGCCAATAGAATCATATGTAAATGTTGTTTAAAACACGCCCCAAATCTCACCATCTCCGATTTCGATGAAATTTGTTGAACTACTAAATACGAATCTGCCTACAGTTTTTCATATCAGGTCTTTATTTTTTAAGGTCTTTATTGTTTAATATTTTTTCATTAATAAGGAAATTACATGAGTATATTTTTCTATAACTAGATACCGGGTTAGACAATTGAAACACCAAAGGATGAAGATGAAAATTGTTATCTTAACATTATTTTTTATTCCCTCAATATTTTCGGAGTTATTCGAAAATTAGTACAGAAAAAAAATGTAAACTTTTTGTTAAAAATTTTAAGAATTTTGATCCCTAACTCCGAAAATATTGACCGGATAAACAAATAATGTTAAGATTACCGGAAACAAATTTTAATCCGCATATGCAGGAATTTTATTTATCTAAATTTGACAAACCGTTCTCGAGTTATACAAGTGTGACTATTGAATAAGGTGGCCATGCCGATAAATGGAATAAGTACGTGATAGAAAATAGTCCATCGATTTTTTTAGGAAAATTAAATTTGTCGGTTTCCTCACCAGAGTATCTCCACTTGTGAATGAATTCAACATTTGTCATCAGTTTTAATGGTATATAGCTTATTTTATTTGTAGCACAACCCGCTTTTTGATAAAGATAAAAAACAGAAACAGTTTTTGCGTTTTCACTTCTTAAAAGAATTTGAAACGAGAAAAAAGTGATAGTTGGTCAAGCCCGACCATATGATACCCTACACCATTGTCTATGTGTACCAAAATTCGGGAAGGCGCCAATTGTAGACTGATACTTGTATAAAAGTGTAAAAAAAACATACTAATGCAGAATAATTTCTCGATACTAACATTCACATGTATTTTTCTCTTTTGGGTGATTCCCGAAATTTGGTCTTATATGGGATCTATAGTTAATTAAATTTCGCACTTATACTTAACTATTAGAAATTTATTTGTGTCGAATATTAAGTTGATACTAACATTTTTATGGGATTTTTGCACGTTAAAGTGAGAAGAAGGGTTAATATGGGAGCTATGGTCAATTGTGAACCGATCTTCTTAAAATTTGGTACAAAGATTTATACTTCTTTGAGCTGAACTTCATTAAAATATTTATATTTTTAAGGCGTTTTTGAATGTTAAATCTCTATTCCGGTCGGATATTTGTATGGGTCCTAGGTGAAATAATGAACCGATCATAACCAACTTCAATAGGCTTCGTCCTTGTATCATAAAAGTCCCACGTGCCAAATTTCATTGAATTATCTTCAAAATTGCGACCTGTACTTTGTGCACAAGGTTTACATTGACAGCCAACCAGCCAGACGGACGGACATCGTTAGATCGATTTAAAAAGTGATTCTGAGTCCATTGGTATACTTTAAGGTGGGCGTTAGATAACTTTTTCTATGCGTTACAAACATCAGCACAAACGCATAATACCCCAACCACCTATGGTGGTGTAGGGTATAAAAACAATATATATAGGAAAACGATTTTGCCGCCATCACCTGGCGAATTTACTCCATGGGATGGGGTAGTTTCGACGTTTTTGCTCACTTCACAAATTCATACTAAAAATTTACTTAACATGGAGACAGTCAGGATCAAAAGGGCTTAAATATAAGACATCATATCAAGGTTTTTTATTACTAAAGAAAGTTTATTGCTATCGTGAACCGTTTTGATGAATGCTTACCCGTCTACCCTAATAATTTCATATTTTGACAATATAAATGTAAAGCATATCACTTCTGACTAATTTATACTTGCTGAACATGAATCTGGCCAAAAAGATTAAATCGGTTGAATAGTTCTTTAAATATACTGTAATAAATACTCACTTTATATAGCGGCTACTACCCCCTCCAAACCTTTTCTAAATGTTTAACCAAATTTGTGTAAATTGATAAGAAAGTCATTCCTACAAAATCTCGAGACTTTCTCTGTTATTGGTCCTTAAATATGCGAAAATTAAGGCTTACCATGTATGAGGGCTATCACTTCCCTTAGAACTGCCTGCCCTATTTACTTTAGCTCAGTTATGAATCTTGATAAGAAAATTAATCTCAAACAATTTTAAAACTTTTACTCTAATAGTTCTTTATTGAAGCGATAATAAATTTTTACTTTGTATTGGGAGCTACCACTCCCTATCTATTCCACCTATTTTTATCTCAATTGTTGAAGTTGATGAGAAAGTTATTACCACAAAATTTTAAGACTTATTTTGTAATAGTTCTTTAAATATGCGATAATTATTATTTTATTTGTATGGGGGTACCATTTCACATGCTCCGATCCCAAAATAAAGTAGTCTATTTGAATTATGTTGCTTTTCAAATTACTAATTAAATTTAACATTTTTAAAATCGAACATTTAATGGTAATTAAATGTATTTTTTACAATTTATCGTTATTTTATTTATACACATTGAACATTTTAAAAGTGCAAAACCCCATATCTCCTTTAAAATTGCAATATTAAACATTTTTAAGCTTCCGTTGTATCTTTGAAAAACTTTCTAATACTTCAAATCTAAGCGAAATAAACAGTTGTTTTGCTCTCCTGAAAAGTTTTGATTACAAGATACAGGGAATTGAATATAGATTCTCGATATATAAATTTTTTAATGTGTAATTTTTTTTTAATTATTGCACTGTATAATTAAGTAATTTTAATGTCGAATATGTCCTTTAATGTAACCTCTTTTAATACACAATAATATTAGCAGTTTCAATTAAATTATTACCACTAATACTAATAAATTTTGGCAATTACTATACGTTGAGTAAATTGGCAACAATTTTCTAACTATGTTCTCTTAAAACCATTAATTTATTTCCTAAAATAATCGTATTAAAATTAAAATTTACAAAAACATAAATATTGTTCTGACCATTATCCCAATTCATGATAATTTGGCCAACAATTAAATATCACTTAAAAACTTTTTTCTTCGAAATTTTCCCCCAAAAACGTTTCAATAATATCAACAAAAAAAAAAGAACAAAATTTCAAAACAAAAAAAAATTTCGTGATTCTTAAGTATTTAATTACAATAATAATATTTTAAGAACATTTAACTTATTTGTGATTGGTAGCAACAGCAACAACAACTAAAATAGTAAAATAATATATATTTTTAAGCAACAACAACTACAATGTAAAAAAAAAACAAATTTTTAAAGGAAGTTGTATAAAAAAAAAATTAAAAATAATAATAAATAAATTAATAAGTGTGTGTGAGTATATGTGTAGTTTAGTGTAGTGTAGTGTAGTGTAGTGTAGTGTTAAATAATAACAAATTGTTTATGCTGTTATTGTTATTATTGTTGCCTTTACTGTTGTTGTCGTTATTATTGTTATTGTTTATTATGAACATAAGCATTTAAGTTATTAGTTGACTATAACTAAGGGGCATCATCACCATCATCTCTCTTCACCATCACCATCAACAACAACAACATAATCATCATTATTATCATGATAGTCGTCATCAGTAATAATTATGTGTGACTGCTGCTGCTGATGCTGATGTTGTCGTTAATATTGCTGTTGCTTCAATATCATAGGCACATTGAGCACCCATTCCTGAAAATATTTACTTCGTTTTACTCATACCAACAATAATAACAACAACGGCACAAAAAAAGTAGCAATAAAACGCATTGTTAATGGTTCGAATACATACTCATATATGAAGGGACTGAGATTAGTTAAACTAGTAAAGGTTTTTATCATAGAAGAATTATGAAAACTTTTGATCAGAGAATGCTTATATTTCTAAATAAAAATCCGATTTTTTAATAAAAAATGTTAGAGGAAAAATTTAAATCTATTATTAACTACAATCAATGTTTGTATGAAGCCAGTAGATCGACTTCAATCCTAAACAGGGCTAGAGCTTTACCAAAAAAAAAAAATGATATAAATATTAAATTTTTTTCCTAAACCAAAGCGGAATAAAAATAGTGTTAAACACGAACTTCTTAAACTAGAACACGTAAACCGAGAAATGCAATCTTACTTCTACCCTGCTTTAGATCACAGTCCTTATACTTCCATAGATATTTGCATGTATATTTTTGATATGTTTACTAGTGGAGGTGTCAGTAGTAAAATTTCCTCCGTAATACTCTTTAGTAATTTGCACTCCGCATTTGCCACACCAAACATCTTCTAATCTATAAATAAATACATACATATATACATACATAAAATATACATGCATTAAATATATGTATATGTATTTATTGCTACATATAAACAGGACAACATTCCCTTCAAACATTTGGAAGATAAATTTGTTGCTAATCTTCCAGACGCCACTTCTTAGTGTCTTCTAGAAGATTGTCGGAAGTGTGTACGAAATTCACAAAAACAAAATACATTACTATCGTCCTTTGATCTTCAAAAGTATACTTTGAAGTCACTTCTGGAAGATAATAAGATAATAATTCGAATTTAACAAAAACAAAATACATTACTATTGCGCAATAATCTTCTGGACGTGTGTTGGGAAGATTGTTGGATAATTTATGAAAAGAAAATAACACAATAAAGAAGCAGATAGAATCATGTTTTCAGTAACAATTTAACTTTGGTACAGTTCGGCAGCAATAATAAATATAAAAAAAAGTGTTCCTGATAATTACGTGTTTTTTTATTGTTAATAATTTGGAAATTATTAATAAAGGACATTTTTAAAAGGTAAGTAAATCTTCTTAAACTTTTATTTAGTAATATCAGATTTTACTCACAATTTATATTAATTTTAGGAAAAATTTCATCGAACGAACAAGTATTTGCATTTTTAAAGAAGTCCAAAACTTTGCCTGTAATAGTACCTTGCCGAATTCTTCATACAAAAGGTAATCTAAATACAATTTAACAATTAAAATTATTACTAATCTTCTTTTCTTCTTTTAAAGGTACCGGATTTGACCAGATGTTTCCCATGGAGATTTTATTTTAAATGTTAAATTAATTTATATGTAAATTATTTATTTTGTAGTTTTATATGTATAATAATTGTGAAATAAAGATAATAATGAAATATAAAAAAATAATTTTAATTATAAATACAGAAATAAAAAAACTAAAAATCATCTTCTAGAAGAGACTAAGACGACACTTCTCTGATCATCTTCCGGGTGGCGTCAAGAAGAGTCTTCTTCGACACTTTCAGAAGTGTCTTCTTCGAGTCGTCTGGAAGACACTTCCACGAGGAACAGTTCTTCCCGACGGAAGATGATTTTAATGATACTTTGGCAATAGTCGTGGCGATGAGTTTCAACTTCTGGAAGACTCTTCTTAGCCACTTCCGCAATAAAAAATGTTTGCAGGGTAAGTGCGTAAATATGCATTAAGGAACCCATATTTATACATACATATGTATACGTATAAACATTAACCTCTTACTCCTTATTTCCTCTTATTATTGCAAATTATTTTTATCACAAAACCATTTAATACATTCATTCATACATTTTGTACAACCATTCAACCAAACCAACCAACTAATTTACAATACGCAATTACCATTTGGCCCAAGTGCTGATTGTATCGGAATTATTACGATGTGGTAATTTTATGGCCATTCTCTGCTGCTGTTGCCTCTATTGTATATTAAAAGCATACACACACATACATAAACACATCACATACATCTACTTACAACAACGTATGGATAAATTAAACTCTTCTATGCGTAGCCTATAACTACTCTTACTACCTTTCTATGGTAGACAGGAGAAAATTTTGGGGTGTTGGTGTTACCTGTAAAATACTTGTATAAGCTAACAACAAGTTTCTTGGAACTCTTTCCTCCTACGTTAGAGTTTGTGAATTGATAAAAAGCATTTTTTTGTTTCTATTTTTCTGGTGAGTACATTACATTCATTACCTGTTTGATATATGATCATATGTTCCCAGCTTTTTCTCTAACACGCACATAAAATATGGCCAAAAGATAGTCATAGTTTAAGCCCCTCAAAATAATAGTAATATACTAAATGAAACTAACAAAAATCGATTTTGCATTAAAGCTTCTGATTAATAGTGTGCAGGCATTTGTAAATGTTTTCTATTTTTTTTTCTTTAAGATTTCCACGAAAATACTAAAACTGCAACGGCAAGTTTTAGTTATAGAGAACGTGGAGGTTGAAACAATACCATTATGTTAAGTATTGATTGCAAAATTTAGTTTAAATTGATAGAAATGAAAATTTGTTTACATGATTGTAGTTAAATTAAGTACTGGGAATAGTTGACGTATGTATGTGTTCATGTTAAAATTTATAAGTTTCATCTTTGCTTAAATTTATAGAAATTTTTGTTTATTACTCTGAGATACAGTAAAAAATTATTTTAAAAATATCCCAGTAAATATCCATAAATTCTTCATTTACAAGTATATTCTAAATCATACTTCTTAGGGCCAACCATAAAATATGTACTTCATTTTAAAGTAAGAATATACTTTCATCAAACTGATTTTCGCGAACAATTTCTGATACAGTCACTGTTACCGTTTGGCGACTTTAGTCGCCAATTGCCTCTTTTTCAACCACCTGGTCACTTTTTTTAAATGGTGACTTTTTAAGACTATGTACTAAATGACGAGGAACTAAATTGTTTGAAATATATCGACCCATTATAAGGACTGCGCACGAAAAAAAATCCGTACACATAAATGTGCTCATAGAAACTAAACCAATAGGCGATTTTTTAATTATATTTTTATTAATGACTGTTATGTTAAAGTTCTAAACATAAAAGAATAAATTATTTCCTGCTGGTTTTTAAGAAAATGTTTGATCTTTTCCAGAACTCTTTCAATTAAAGGTTTTATTGTGTTTCAGTCACTTTTTTACACGAATAAGTCCACTTATTTTTAAACTCCTTTTCATTTTCAGCTGATCTTTTAATGTCCTTTAAATTATTTTTTCTAGAGCCCAGTATTTTTCAATTGCACGGAGTTCCGGACAATTTGATGGATAAGCCTCTACAAATACTAACAATTTTTTTATTAGCCCTCCATTGTTTTGTTACTGTAATGAGAAGAAGCGAGAACAGGTCAGAAAAAAGCGGATACACATTAAGTATAATTTTGAAAAAAATTCGTCTGAAGTACTTTCACGATATTTTTTTAACTCCAAATTCTTTCTTTGCGTTTCTATTAGGATTTTTTGTACTTTATATGTCTTCAGGCTCTATTTCCATTCAACTTTTCTGATAAAGATTCAAAGCAAATAACTTTTTGTGACACTTTTCTTTCAGAGATGAGGGGATTTTCTCTTAAAATCCCTTCTATTTTGTCTGAGTCCTTGTACAGCCTGAAGACACTATTTTTCTTCCACTACCAGGTTTCCATTTTATTTTTATTTTTATTATTTTTTTTTTTTAAATTATGACCCAAGAAACTGTATTTTTTGACACAACTGCCTTCCTAGCAATTGTTTTATATAACCGATGTAAGATTTCATAAATGAGTTTCGCTATAACCATGAATTTTATCACATAGTTAGTGAGCATAATGACAAATGTAAACCAGTTAACATAATTATTTATTTTTCACCACATCAAAAGTTCTTATACTAATTTCAACAAATAAATTAATAATTTTGAGATTGTTTCACATTATAGTGATATAAAACCAGAGCGAATGTTATATTAGGCTTTGCCGAATCTATATACCCACCATCAAGTTTTTAAAATTTCACGTTATATAAGAAGTGGGCGGACCCCGCCAATTTTTTGTTTCCAAGTTTGTATCGACTCTCGAACTATATGTACAAAATTTCGTTATCGTACATGCTTTTGTTTAAGAGTTATCAGCAGAAAACTATGAAATGAAGCTACAACGGACAACCTGTGTCTCGCTCGAGCCCTGCTTTCAGACAGACAGACGTAAAATAAAAAGCAGATTATATTATTAATTTATAAAAGATATTTGCAAAAATTATGAATTTCCAGTTCTGTAATAAACAATTGTTTTATTCGTAAATTGTTATTTTTTCAAACGCATCTCTGCTTCTGTAGCATACTTACCATTTTTTTTTTTTTTTTAATCTTGCTAAAAATTAACTTTTATTTTTTATTTATTTATTGGTCCAAATTTTCTTTTAGATTTGCCTTTCAACATTTTTCTTACTTCTATGTACTCATATTAGGCTTATTGTAATTTCAATGATTAAGCCAAATAACAAAAATAGATCAATTTTGCACCTGACTTTACACCGAAAATGTGATAAAACTTATTGAAAATGCAGGGCACTACAAAAGAGACCTATATTTTTTTAAATTTCAGAGTTATGTTAATATCATATTAAAATATAAAAAATATAGTATTTTATAGTTTTTTTCTTATCTCTCTCTAAAGTTGAAAGTTATATAAAATTTGTTATTTATTTCTCTTGTTTACCTTAAGAGCAATGATAAAATACTCACGACAAATAAATCATAAAGGAAACATGTCTTCATACTTTAGTAATATCATACTATACATTTTATGTAAAATAAAATAGTTTTGCCAACAATTTTTATAAAATAAACCCATTTTTCTAATTGTACTTTTAAAAGTTTTTTCTTTGCATTTTTCATAATTACCAACAACTTTCAACTTTAAAGGTCTATAACTTTTTTAAAAATAAATATTTTCAAAATGTCCTTAATAAAAATGCATTACAAAATTTTGAAAATTCTGAAAATAATCTTTTTGAATTTTGGGTGCACTCACCACACAGTGCGTCGCCCTAATAACTTCTAATTCATCTTATTTCATTAGCAATTCTTTCCAATTTTTATTCTTCCTCCTAATTTATGAGTCTAAACCCCATTCCAAACTTTTTTAAGAATTGTGTGCCTACAAATGTGTCTGTAAATTATAAAATTGCATAAATTCGAAAATTTTGCCCAGACGTTTTACAAAATCAATTATACATTTAAAATAAATATTCTAATTTAAAATAGCAAGTTTAGCAGATTTTACCACCACCTATGAAATAAAGTTAATCACAAACTAATACTGAGTAACATTTGTTAACAAGAATCCAAATAAACGTTTATGAAATAGTCTTAATTTATATTTAAATTTCTACTAATTGTTCCTTCATTCAAAATTATTCATGTGATTTCTAATGTACCTACCTCCCATACTTTTAAAATTACAAAAAAAAAAAAAAAACATATAACATCATCAACATCATTTATTTAGAAAATGCGTTTGTATTCATGGTAATAAAACAATTCATATTCATTGAAACGTAAGAGACGCATTTATAATAGTAAAATAGAAATAAAAATAAAAAATGAAATAATAGCTATATACTACAGTTGCACATACATACCGACATACATATGTATTTGTATTTAGTTATGGAATTTATGTATTTGAATCTCTAACTTCATACAATTTTCAAAATCACACTAAATGTATGAGCAGCATTATTGCAGCCACATTTTAACTACAGCGATTTTATTTTTTTACCCATTTTAATTTCTCTTTACTTATCAATTTTACTAGTAAATGTTTATTAAACGAATTCATACAACTATTGTATGATCCACACTAGTATATTGGAAAATGGACTCCATATATTTTGGTATGGATGGGTTGGTTGTCTGTTGCTTTGGTAAATTTGTAACTGTTGTTGGGCTGTAAAGTTTGGTTCCGTTTTTCTGTTTTGTATGCATTCTATGTAAAAAGATGAAGATGATGATGATGTAGCACACGAGCAGTTATTATGGAAATGTCCGTCTATATATGTTAGTTCCTTAGACCGTCTGTCCCTCCATTTAGCTGTCTGTCTGTTCATCTATTTCAACTGTTGCCACTGCTGTGATCTGTGTTATGCTGTTTAAATATTGGCAACATATATTTAATCTTTTTGCTGCTTGTACTTGTTCATCTTTAGCAATTTTTTTTTCTTGTTCACCAGCATCAGCATCATCATCTTCGTTTTCTTCTTCATCTTGCTCTTGATATTAAATATGCCTAAAGTCTACGACGAATGGAGAAAAGACAAATGTACAGACCAACTAGACATTTATACTTGAACAAGAAGTACTTACTTACTTGTAGATGTGTATGTCTGAATATACGTGGAAATTGTGTAATAGTTGTATAGTTTTACTATAAAATTGTTAAGCAGCCAAACAACAAACAGGCAGCGATAAAAGAACTTTAGTAACAGCATACCATTAACATGACCATTACCATCTACCATAAATCATTCATTGAATGGACCCCCAATTATTTGTCAATTTATGTCTCCTTCAAGGGCAGTAGACTATAAATAATTATGTTTCATACTTCTACGTAAAATACTCATACACGAGCAGTAGTATTTAACAACACAACTACTTTCAAACTAAACGCATGCAGGGAGGAAAATAGGTTAGGAAAACTGTTTAAAGGCCTCTCTATTAATTCATGCTAGGGTTTCTTTTAGACACTTTATAAGAAAATTCTGTTTCTATTGCTTCAAATTTTTTACATTTTTCTTTAGCATAATGATATCTTTAGCAAAAAGAATAAATACCATTTAGTAATTTTATATTTGTATAACTGAGAGGCCTGCTATTTTTCATCGCCATTTGTATTTATACTTTGACCGACTGTCTGCATGTGCATGTATTCTAGAATACTTTCAGTATGTAATACACATTTTGATGAAGACAATGATGATGATTTCAGAAAAGATGATATTGCTATTTTCTTTACAACGGATGTTTATTATTCAGTTTATAATGTTAAAACTGTAAAGAATCTACTAAGTGAAATTGTTGCACTACTTACTCCTTTTTATAAAAACTTTGAATATAAATGATTTACATTATGAATATGTAATCATTAACATGTGGATCTAATAACTTCTTCACTAGAATTTATAAAATCTTTTTTGAAAATAAATTTATATTATCTGTGTGGAAGATAAATTTAAATAAACTCTTACAATAGTTTTTGCAGAAATAATTATGAAAATTTTAAATATTTTAAAATACATATGTAGATTTCTGGGAGTGTAAAAAAAATTAAAAAATATAAAAAATAATAATAAAATTTCAATAAAAGATATATCATAATTTTTAAAAAATAGAGAAACCAAAAATGAGAACTTGAATCCCACACTAATTGCAGGTCTGATAAAAGACAATCATAATAAAAGTACCACACATTAAGAATTCCTAAATTGTATTCAATTCTAATATTCGTCGAAAACTCCATTTACATTAGAGTGTCCCATGGAACGCCTTTGTTTAGATTTCGATGTAGGAAGACCCCTCAAACGATACGTAAAAATTAGCTTATTACGAAAAAATTTTTCTCACATTAAACTAATTTTTACGCATCGTTTGAGGGGTCTTTCAACAAAATTTTTGTCTACTGGACACTCTAATATACATATATATTCTGAATCTTTGTAAAATAATAATTAAAGAAAAATAAGCTTAGAGCGGACCACCTTAGAAGAGGGAATTTGGCTCAAACATTTGTCTTACATACAGTTTGTTTGGTAATGAAAATGATAAAAATCTGTTCAGATGTTTCCGGGGATATCTCCCAAACAATAGTATGTATAACAATAAAATTTTGCACAAAAATATAATAATAAAAACTCTGATGTTGGGTGTTCTTGTTATTTTTTTTTAATTATTATTATTTATATTTAGGTATTTTTGGTTCCAGGTAAAACATTTACTTGAATCTTACTCTATATGATCGAAAATTAGAAAACAAAATTTATCTGAAAGTTATTAGAAAGTTATTTTTTTCAAAAATATTTGGTTCTCGAGATACACAATTACTGCAGGTCTGGTAAAAAACGTTTATCAAAAATTTAGATACAGTAGAATTTCTGATACTGTACTCCATTTATTAAATCCTTCTTTAAAATCTTAGAACATATAAGCTAATATAATAGCTTATACGTTCGAAAAAATCTTAACATATATAATATTCAATAACTTCGAAACGATTGATCTTAGAGTTTTTTTTATTTAATTGATAATTTATTACAGATTACAGAAAAATATAACTCTTATAGTTCTAACCATTACTTATGAACTTGTGGATCATTTTTGGTAACCCTTCCGTTAGAGATTTCATAGTTGCTTCAGTCACTTTTTTGGAACAGTGTTTACACCTTCTTTTAAAATCTTCGGTATTTTGGAACACATTGACCTCTCTTGGTACAAAAATAATGTTATTGTTTTGGTACCACTCCAGAGCTTTCTTACCGTAGTGACATAATACCAAATCTGGCCAAAAATTAGTGGACACGTTGTGTTCTCTTGTGAAAGGAAGAAGTCTTTTTTGCAAATGTTTTGGGTTCTAAACTTGTCTCTATCATTGCCTCGGTCATTAATAATATAAAAGTTTTGACACAGAAGCTTCGAAAATTCTGCCAGCACATACGTTTCTTCGTCAATTATACAACTTGAGTATTTTTGTATGAAATTTGGTTTTAATTTCCGTGACCTATTCTTGGCTTCTAAATATTTTGCAATATTCCTGTTTGGAACTTTTTGGATTTTGTATGTTATCAACTATGCATTAGCTTTAAATTTTTACACCAAATAGTCAAAGCACTGAGCTAACCGGGCTGCTTTTCTGCCAGATATGTTTGGAGCTCTTTTCAATATGCTTTAAATTTTCTGGCCTTCGTAATATCATGTGGACTTTTTTTTTCTTTCCGAACCAGGTTTCCTACCAATGGCCAAATTTTCCTGATACTGTTTAATAACATTAGAAACAGTTTGACGGCAGAAATTTAATTCTGTGGCCAATTTTTTGTAGGACCTATTTGGATTTTTTGAAATTTTTGAATAATTTTTAGCATGTACTTCTTTTTTGTCTCTTATTTTAAGCAAACTCAGAACACATTAACATGGTTGTTATTAAAAATAATAACTGACGTATTTTTTAATGATAACTAGATCAAAAAAAATTTTAATATTGCTAACGAAAAAAAGTTATGAGGCAAAACGTGTGTTAAGATTTTTTCGATCGCACTCCTTAAATGCATTTATTTTTTCGTGCGCAGTCCTTCTTTAATACTATTCAAAAAAAATCATGCGCATATTTATTTTTCAAACAAAAAACATGAAAAGAGCAGACTTTTTGCTTGCTTTATCAAACAGTGGTGCAAAACCTACAATTTTTTAAATAAATTTGTAACTTCTAATTGGCTGGTAGCATTTACATAAAATTTAAAATGTAACATTTTAAGTTTGGAAGGAGAATTAGACATAAATTTCACGATTTAAAATTTGAACCATTGTAATTTTGCAAGATCTTGGTCAAGTTTTTTTCATATATAGTCCAACATCTTTAACCGATTTTATTATATTTTTTATACCCTTCACCACCATAGGAGGTTGGGGTATTATGCGTTTGCGCTGATGTTTGTAACGCACAGAAAAAACTATCGGACCCCCACCTTAAAGTATACCGTTCGACTCAGAACCTCTTTCTGAGTCGATTTAACAATGTCCGTCCGTCCGTCTGGCCGGCTGGCTGTCTGTCCATATAAATGATGAAATTTGGCACAAAAAGTTATTTTGTCACAGGGACGAAGCCTATTGAAATTGGTTATAATCGGTCCATTATTTCACCTAGCCCCCATACAAATGCCCTCCCGGAATAGGGGTTTAGTGGTCATAAATGCCTTAAGTCGATATCTTTATTGAGTCTTAAAATAAACTATTTTGAATTGAAAAATTTAAAATTAACAAGCAGACGGACGGAAAGACGGACAACAGAATTATCTATAAAAAGAAAAAAAAAAAAAAAATTTAATTCCAAAAATTTTTTTATTTTAATAAATAAAAAAAATATTAAAATATTAGTATAACCTTTCCCTGAATTTAGCGCCATTTTAAGCCCATTTTACCCTGCGAAAAGAATTTTAAAATTCTAAAGATGTATTTGTTTGCTTACTAATTAATAGAAAATTAAAATGTAGTGTTGATATCAACTTTTCTTAAATTAAGCATAATTTTCGAACCATTCAACCCCAACGTATAGACGGATGGAAAGACATTGCCATTCTGAAAAACAAAAAATAAAAAATTAAAAATCTATTTTTTTACCTAATAAACAAAAAAATTAAACGTGATTATTAAAATATTGATATCATCTTTCCCTTAATTAAGCGCCATTTTCGACACCTTTTACCTCAATGTGAAGCATAATAAAGAAGTATTCTATTTCATGTTTTAAACGCAGACCTCATCATTCAGATTTTGCGTCTTAATATTTGTCAGACATATTTAACTATATTTTTTTATTACATCAAACTATGATGCCTTATACAATCCTCTCCCTTGCTTTGTATAAATACATATGTTTGAAATTAAATATTTAAATAAATTTATTATTTATTAATTTCCAACATTTGTCAATTACTTACTAATTTACCTTATTTTCAATTAAAGTAAGTTTTCCGTAAACAATATGTAATATTAATTAGGTTAAAAATATTTTATACATAAAATTTTCAAATATTGATTTAATTTTATTTAATTTAATGAAACATATTTGACATTACATATAAATAAGTTTGCTTTCAAAAATAACAGTTAATAGTAATATGGATATTAACAAGCGTGCAAAATTCGATTACACAAAGATCCAAAAAATAATCTCATTTAGGCAAATAAATAACTAGACAAATTTTAAAAAATATTTGTTTAAAAGATAGACATAAATTTTAGTAATAATTTTCCCGAAAATGAAAATCATCATAAATTGTATACACCGCAATAAATTTTACAACTAATCCAACTGCCCCTAATCCCTTGAATTGAATTAATTATTTTACATACAAAACATGCAATAAAAAAAAACTAAATTTCAATAAATAAATAAATTGTATACAATAGTAATATTGAATAAATTACAATGCATAAATATGCTTAATATAAAATTAAATATGGCTACATTAAATATGTTCTCGTAATAGCAACTAAATTATAATATGCCTGAAAGCTTACTAAAATTATTATATCAATGCTATTCATATCATTATGCAAATACATTAGAAATTCTAAATATTATTTAAACAATTGTGTAGTAAAAAGAATATTAATTTGCTTGGAATTCCCCTAATAGCTGCAACTGTATGTTGTTGTATAGAGTTAGACAAAAATCAATAATAATTATGAAATGTACATACATACATACACACACAGCACAAATAACACATATTGTATTTTAAATGATTTTAATAAGTAATTTCAAATATGTATTTTAAATTAAATTTTACTATATATAGTTTAGATTGAAATACAAATAGATGAATAAATGTATTTAACAAAAATTACATGTCAAATGTATGATTTAATGTAATTTGTATTTTTTTTTTTGTAAATTTTGTTTTTGTCTGATTTAAAAATGGAATTTTAGTTTTCATGAATATAAAATGAGTTTTTCTGGAAATTAGAATTTAATTAGTTTTGTATCAATTGTATGAAGTTATGTATTAGGTTTAGCTAGATTAAAAGATTCGCTCTTGCACCCTTTAGGTGCATAAATATTTTATAAATGAGAAAAATAGATTAATGGTACATCAGAAATCCATACGCACTTTTTACAAAACAAACAAGACTCATCAGCAACACTTATTTAAGATACTCAGTCTATATATCTTATCCGCTTACACATACTTTGCAATAGATGTTTTATTTTAGAAAATAAATGTGTAGTCTCTAATCAGCTGTTTCAATTTATATAAAAGTCTACACTAGAATGGCAGAAGGGTATTCCAGTTTATCCTTATTTTTTTAAACGATCGAAAGTATTTTTAATCAAATTTCATGTCTTTTCCGAGTCCGCTTTGTATACACTTTGTATATAAGAATTTAAATGGTATTATCTTAAAACAATGCACACACAATGTCACGATCCCTGAATTTTGGTCGTAATTAGAATCAGCTTCTTTGGGACGCGATTTTGTAAGAAAAAATAAAAAATTCAAAATGGATGAGATTTGAAGGGCCTTTTTTAGTTAAAGGGCTATATCCTACGAGTTTATGAACGGTCGAAAAAAAACTTAGATAGAAAACAATTCAACCAGTATTATTAGAATGGAAATATCCCTTGGATCTGCTTGGATCTAGGCTTCTCCAATTTTTGGAGAAAAATCATATTTTTGACAAATAAAATGGTTGTTTCATATGAAATTGCCTTATAATTTTTTATTTTATTTAAGTATTTGTTTTCACCTCTTTTACCTGAATACCTTTTTGAGTAATTATGAATTATATAAATATTATAAAAATTGAGCTGAAAAATATCCAGTTTGCATCATTATTACTTTCAAATTAGATGTCTAAGCAGCCAAAAAAGTTATAAATCATACTATCTGAAGTGAAGTATTGGATTTATAGCGCAGTCAAAATTTTATCAGAAACCAGACTCGTTTTCGGCATTTTTGGCCGAATTTTACCACCATGCACTATGTGACGTAGATATTAATTATTCTTCTTATGGGTTCCAGTTAAAATTATTAATAAAGGCTATATAGACCTTTACAGTACTGTTTAGCTCCGATATGTGCTCAACACTGAAATACTAAAATAAAAAATTAAAAATATACATAAAGAAAGCCATAAAATGACTGTGTGAAATATAAAGGGTGGTCCGAAGAGCTTTTTGTAATTTTTGAAACGCTATAAAACTATTAGTTTTTGCATTATGAAAAAAAAAAAAAGAAAAAAACTAATATTATCCAGTTAAAGGTGTTTATCTATAATTTTGATCCAAATAAAATTAATGTTGACTTTTTTTCCACTTTGGAATAATTAGTGATTTTGTCTCATAACCAGAGACCGTAACTGTTATGACTTATTATGAAAGTCAAATAATAACAGTTATTTTTTTGATTTTTATTTTTTCAAGCAAACAAATTTTTTATTTTTGATTTGAAAAAATTTAAAATTTAGAAAAGAAAATAAAAATTATTTATTAAAAACACTAGAACAGTACCATTAAAAGCAAACAAATTAACCATTTTTTCTCAGAAAATTACTTCTGTTTCTGCTCAAGAATTAAAAATCAAAAAGTATTTTTACTCAAAAATAAAAAAATAAAAATCAAAAAATAACTTTTATTTCTGCTCAAAAAAATAAAAATCCAAATTTTAAAAAGGATATCACTTTATAAAAGTAGACTCCATAAAGGTCATAATGTATTTGATGTATTTGAATCTGTTTATTACTGTAGTTTTTTTTAATTCAAAAATAATAGTTATTTCCGTACTTGCTTATAACCTCACTTTTCAATTTGTACACGTACTAATCTATGTGCTACACAGATATATTCAAAATGTATGCACATTATTTTTAAATGTCTTTAATTGGTTAAGTTATAGCGAAAACATATCTTAGCATCTTAAGTATCAAAACTACACCAGTTGAAATTTGAGAACGTATAACCCATATACTACATATAATGACTGATCGCCAGACATAGCCAAATAAATTAAGCACTTGACAGTCTTTATTATCATACAATTTTAGTTAGTTTATGCTATATTTATTAGTAGAACTTGAGGGTGATATAAATAATCCGTAACATACCAGCAAATAACCAACCGAAAATATACTAGCTTTATAAGTAATCTAAAGTATGTCCAAATATAACTTGACAAAAATACTTGGGCCACATGCTCAGAATAATTTCTGTGCACCGGGCTTACAATACTTTCTAATTGATTGATCAATTTTGTTCAATGTTTAGAAAGCATTCAGATCATTTATTTTTATAAAAAATGTTTGAGATAATTTACTTTTATTTGTATTATAGTGATCACGTGTATATTTTTTGTTCAATTTTGTGCAAGAATATTTCGCAACTCTTAACTTCCTAACAATATCGCCAAAAAAATACAGGAAATTCTACGTAAATTCTTGTAATGAAAAAATTTTATATTTTCTAAAAATACTAAAAAAACATAAATTTAAGGTGGTATATTCAACGAAAATAGCTTCTAAAAAATGCAATTGCATTAAAATGCATTATTTTCAAAATGTGAATAATTTACCAAATGTTTCAGTTGAAGATGATAACAATACAATTTAAACGCAGTTGTAATTGTCATAATCTCTTAAGTGGTCTCCAAGATATTGTTGCTTAAACTAATACACTTTTATAATTCTTTTAAGTTTTTAAAAATATTAATAGGTAAAGAAAAATCGCGAAATTTTACGATTTCACAAAACTGAAACAGAAACTCATAAATAGATTTCTTGGAACATCTAAAATATTCGTCATCAATTGAGAAAGTACGTTAGAAATCACAGATTTATTATCCAAATATTTTCATTTGGTTGCACCGAGAATCATTGTTTCAAAGATTATTTTTTAAAGCTATTTGTATTGTTCCACCAAGATATATTCATGTATTACAATTTCTCAAATTAATAAAATAGAATCGCTAATAATAAGCCGAAATTTTAAAAGTTTTTTCATTTAAAAATAATTCGAAATTTTCAAATGTTAAAGAAATAAATGATTTTTTTTATACCCTTCTCCAAAGGTGTTAAGGGTATATATAAGTTTGCCATTCCGTTTGTAATTCTCACAATTTTCGTCGGAGAGCAAAAAAGTTTACATTTTCGGGATCCTTGTAAGAAATGAACAAAATTTTTTCTAAATTTTTGTTCTGAAAAAATGAAATAAATCGGTTCAATAATAACTGAGATATCGGACAAAACGCATTTTTTATTTTTTGAAGCCCTGGTTTAAGCTATAGATTTTTATTTTTATACAGATCGATCACAAATATTTTTATAAAATTTTGGTTTTTTGAATCAGCAGGATCGGTTTTTAAATGGCGGAGATATGCTTTAAAAACCGGTTTTTGGAACCGGTTTTTCAGTTTCTGAAGCCTCTGTATATACCAGGGACTTCGAATTTTTAAAGGGGGCTCGGAAATTATTTTCTGAATTTTTGTTCTGAAAAAATGAAATAAATCGGTTCAGTAATAACTGAGATATCGGGGAAAACGAATTTTTTATTTTTGAAGCCCTTGTTCAAGCTACAGATTTTTATTTTTATATAGATCAGTCATAAATGTTTTTATAAAATTTCGTTTTTTTTTTAATAAACCAAATTCGTTCATAATCAACAGAGTTATGGCCCAAAAACAAATCTGTTAAGAATATAAATACACACACAAACATGTATATTAAGCATTGTAATGACTATTAGTGACGTTTTTGCCTATAAGACAAGTAGTTTAGTTAGCAACAGAAGTAATATAATGAATAACAGTGTTGTTGTTGTTCTTTGTATATGCAGTCAGTTTGTATATACACACATAAAAAAATAAATAAATATGGAATTGTTGTTGTTTATTTTTTATGTGAAAATATGAAAGCATACGTTAAGGCGAAAATTTTATTATTTGTCGGTAATATGGTAATATGATGCCGATAAGATAGTAAGATGGTAATATGGTGAAGGGTATCAAAGATTCGGCACAGGCGAATCTTTTTTCAATTTCATTTTACTTAATGTTAATTTTCTAAGCATCCCCTCATGATCCCATTCTAAATTTTTTATATGTTAATGCCAACACTTTAGGGAATATTTAATGGAAAAATTATAAAAATAGAAGATATGATTTTTTATACACATATTTTTTGGAACTTATATGAGTTAACTTGTGAAAGAATTGTGAAAATATATTTATTAGTTTCTGAGTTATTGAATTTTGAAAACGACAAAAAGTGTTTTGGAGCACGTTTTATCTATAATTTAAATGGGTGAGGCGATTTTTTTTTCCCCTCTTATAAATAAAAGTTTATCAAAGAATTTCTTTAAAATTTTCTTAACCTTATTTCTCTTTAGTTTACTTCCTTGCGATTTCATTAGTTAATAGCTTTCCTTATTGCAACATATTTGCTATAGAAATTATTAAATTCTTTTAAAAATTAATATATTGATTTATTTTTCTTTTTCATGCTCTCTTTTATTCTGTTTTTCAAACACCCCAAATCAATAAATCATTTTTCATTTCGTTAAATTTTTTTGGTTGCTATAAGCAGCATGAAGAATTTTACATTTTCAGCCATTAAATATATTGTATAAATATTAAGTATCGATATTTATTCCCTTTTTGACAAGTAACGTCTGTTTGGCATATTATTAAAAAATCCTCTTTACAAATACTTTCCTTGAAATTTAACTTTATTTGGTACCTCGCCTTGTTTTTTTTTATACATTTTTTCCAACACCCTCTCTTGCTTTCAACGACGAGTGTTTCCATTTCAATACTATGACTAAATGACTGACATATTTAGCAACTTGTCCTGGTTCTTATATTTTTCAAATGAATAGATTTTGTTTCGTTCATATTTTTCTTTTTTCTCTGCCACTTCTTTATTAATATATAAAATATTTATTCCTTGTTTTTTTTTTTTTTTTTTAATATTTTTTTTGGTTAGTGTTTATAGTACGTACTATAGTTTGTGTGTGTGTTTGTTTTCTCCAGATACTTATAAAAATATTTTGTATTATTTTTTGTCTTTTACAGTGTTGTTTTTGTATTATTATTTGTATTCCTGCTGTCACATTTTTTTAGGACTTCCTTACGCGTCACTTCAATAAATACCATCAAATTCCGCTTCAATTGTCAAAGTCAATATGCGGCATTTGGCATTTTACGGTCTTCTCCTTTTTTTCTTCCTAATACTCATCGTCGTCATCTTTGGCTTTGATATCATGTCTTTTTATATTAATAATTTGTTTTTTCTTTACTTTTATTTTCTTCTGTTATAAATGTTTTGGTGTGATACTGTTGTTGTTTTTGTTATTATTTAGCGGCTATCATCATCAATAATAATAATAACAAATGAATGATACGATGACTTTGTCGTTCTTGTTGTTATTTTTTGTTGATGTGGTATGATATCAGTGTCCTGGTTGTGTGCTGGCGATATCGTTTGTCCTCATTGTATCGTTTATAAATATTGTGACATTTTAATTTGTGTTGGTTTTTACTCAATTGCCAGAATGTTAGAGAATGATTTTTATATAAATTGTAACAAAAAGGGAAGAATGAAAAAATTAAATAACAATTTCTTTTGGAAAAGAAAACTATTGGAAATGCTTTTTCCAAAACTGACTCCTTAAATTCCTCCTTTTATATTTTTTAAATAAATTCTTTAACAACTCTGCTTCAGTTTTTTTATTTTTGCTTTTACTAATGTCTCTTATACTTATAGTAGTTACTTTCCCTTGGCAAGTACTTAAATGATTTGATTGTCATTACTGCTGTTTTTGTTGTTGTTATTATTGCTATAAATGCTTGTGTATGTCGTCTTTATGGCATAATACCTAAATTTGTTTACACAAAACTATTCGTAGTTAAATTGTTTTCTTACAAAATATCCTACTGTATGTACAAGTATTTATAAATTTCCTTATAGCAAATAACAACAAATCAATATAAAAAATAATAATAATAATGAAATCAATTCATTACACTCAACTGTTTAGTTTAATTTTGCTCAATATTTAATATTTAATGGGGTTTTTATTCCAAAGAGGAAAAGTGTTTGTTAAAAAATTAATAATGAATTTAATAATGCCTACGATTGATTGTGATTGAATATTTTTGAGGTTGTTGAGACAGCTGTCATTTTCTCTTTCTATATATATATATTGTTTTTTTGTGAAGTATCTATAAAAGAAAAATATTGCTACAAAGAGATTTAAAATTAATTTTTAAGATACTTTTGAAGAAAATTTAATTTATTTGTGTTTAAATTTGAAGAACTTTAAAGTTAAAGTAACTCTGCAGTGGGGCCAATTGCAAAATAAATGGTAATAAGTCTGGATGTTTCAAACCGATGAACCGATTTATGAAGCTAGATTTTATGAAGCTAGAAACATCGATAGGGGTGGAGTTATGCTTTCAGAATATTGTTGGCTAGAGTATGTAGCTGGAGCACGGACGACGCTACAGAGAGTGAAAAACATATCGGAGTTTGTAACTTACAAATATGAACCGTTTTAAAATATTTTTAAAATTTTACAATTCTACTAGGCAAGAAAATGAAAAATTATCTTTAGGTTTAAAAAAAAATATTGATTTCAAAAATTTATTTTTGACTTTTATGCGGTTTGGCCCCATAACTTTGAAAGAAAAATTCCAAATTCTTTTTTTTTTTAATTTCTATAAAAATTTTTATATTTTTCTTAATTATGCTAAAACAAGGGAGAAACTATAGCCGGTCAAGACCGACTATATGATATCCCTGTGGCCAATTATAGACCAATACTTTTACTAAATGTAAAATAAATTATACAAATACAGAACAATGCAGTGATACTAACATCTATATGATTTTATGAACTTTAGGGCGATTCCCGGAAGTGGGTTTATATGGGAGCTATGGTAAATTATGGACCGATTCTCATAAATTTCTACTTATATAAAACTTATTTCTGTCAAATTTCATCAAGATCGGTCCATAATTGACCATAGCTCCCATATAAACCCCCCTTCCGAAAATCACTTTAACGTGCATAAATCCCATACGAAAGATAGTATCAAGTTAATATTCAACACAAATAAGTTTTATTTAAGTAGAAACAACATTGCCGAAATTTATGAGAATCAGTCCATAATTTACCATAGCTCCAATATAAACCCACTTCCGGAAATCGCCATATAATGCATAAAATAATCAAGATGTTATTATTAACGCATTACTCTGTACTTGCATGCTTTATTTTAGATTTAGTAAAAGTGTTGGTCTACAGGTCTAATATAAAGCCACTTCCCAAATTTTTATGCTCATACGCAATTGTGTAGGGTATCATATAGTCGGTCTTGACCGACTATATCTTCTTCTCTCGTTTATTATTGATAATGTAGTAAAAAACACGTTCCCCGAAGGATTGTTATGAGGAATGTAAAAATATAAATTAGGATATAAATATTCATCGAATCTTTTTTATTTTTTCAATCCAGTCTAAAAAAATCGGCATATGATAATACTAATAGCTGTTCATAAACTTTATTATTTTTTGCTACTAACAGTTGCAGTTAATTTATAAATACTACGCGGTTTTTTATATCGCTATACTGAGAAACAATCTCAAAATATTTAATTTATTTGTTAAAATTAATACATATTGGGTCGATATATTTCAAATAACTTAGTTTCTCGTCATTCAGCACATAGTCTTAAAAAGTCGCCATTTAGTCGCTTTTTAAAAACGGGGCCAAAAAAGTGGCCAAGGGGTTGAAAAAGGGGCAATTGGCGACTAAAGTCGCCAAACGGTAACACTTCCTATTAGCATTTGAAAAATATTCAGGCTCAAATTTATGAATTATGTATTTCCCTGTAAATATAATTTGCATGTTTCTTTGTTTTATTTAAGTGAAAATGTGCTAAAAACTTTAAAATAGTAAAATTTGTTATATATCATTTTAAAGAAGACTGAATTCCCTTTAAAATAACATATAATATGACTATGCTTTAAAAATATCGCCTTGAAATAATTGATTTCTACAGTGAACCAAAAACAACAATGAAACAACGTTTTAACATTGCACTCATTGTTTATCACAGCGCCATAAACATTAATTTTATAATAAAACGATCATAAAAGATCAATTACCGATCCTTAACCTCTGTTTAACAACTGAAATGTAAAAACAACAAAAATAAAAAATAAAAAAATTGTGAAGAACAAATAATAAAAAAATAAAATAAAATCCAAAACAAGCTGATAAATATTATTGTTGTTTTTGTGTGTTTCATTAAGGCACAATAAACAATATACTTACATAACATAACAACAACATTTTAAGACTACCAAGAAAAACTTTACCACAATAATAATGACTATAGCAGGAAGAGGAGCATTTTTGTAAAATATTAAGGCGAATATGAATTTATGCTTTTTGTAAGATTTTTATATATTTTTTGACAGACTATACAAACATTAATTTAGTGATATTTTAGCGATCGTTTATGACAGCTATATATTACAACAATGAAACAGAGCATTTGGAACAAGAACCACAAACAACAATATATCACATGGCTGGTTGCCTTACTAAGTTTAACATGCTGTTAGCCATTTGGCCATTCATACGGCAATCGATCCATCCATATTTGCTATAGTCTTTTAGGAAACATTTTGAATGCTTGTTATAATTTAAAAAAATTTTGGTTTATATATTTTTTATATATTTTTTATTTTTTGTTATTGTTTCTGTTGCTGGTTTTTAATATTTTGTGTTGTTTTTGTTTCCTTGGGTCTGGAGAATCTTTATTAATTGGTTGCTCAAAAAAAGTTTCTTTTTTGTTTTGATATTGTAGCAGTTGCTGATTTCTTTTTGTGTTATTTTATATAGAAAGCAACATTATTTATTAATGACAGCTGTCATAAGTTTTGTCATACCATAATTATCTTAATTTTTTTTCCTTACAACAATAAAATTTAAACCGTAGTAGAATCAGCAATCTTAAGCCAAGCTGTGGGAGAAATTAAAAGAAATTATTGTCATATAATTATGACAAAGGTTTTTTAAAATGTTTGTTTTTGTGAGTTGTTTATCTTCCTAAACAGAGGTGCTAAAGAATGAAATCTGAAATATGGAATTTAAATTTATGTACCTAAATTCATAATTTCAAATTTGTTCTTTGAAAACCAAAAGTTGAATAATAGTTGCATTTATTGGAATATCAGATTAAAATATAGGGACTGTATCGGGAAGACATTCAAAAGTTTTAATAAAAAAAAAACTGTTTTACTATTTTTATGCGAATTTGAAGTTATACGGCTGTTATTAGCGAATTTTTAATTTTCTAGAATCGACATTATCCAATTTAAAAATTGAAATTCCTTTCAAAATATTGGTATCGAATAATTTTTGTTTACTTTTTATTTTTAATCTTTATTAAGTATTTTCTCATCAATATAAGTAAAAAAATACCTAATTTAACCTCCAGGAGAAAATCTTCGTTTTTGATTTGAACTCGGGATTCGGAGCGTAGATCCAAATGTCGTGGGAACAGTCAAATATCTTGGTGTCAAATCATTTTTGGAGTCGAGAATTTTTTAATAAATTAAAAAAAAAAAAAAAAAAAACGAGAAAAAAAGGTACAGTCGGTCAAGATCGACCATATGATACCCTACACCATTATGTATGAGCATAAAAATTCGGGAAGAGGACTTATATCAGACCTTTGGCCAATCGTAGACCAACACTTTTACTAAATATGGGTTTATATGGGAGCTATGGTAAATTATGGACCGATTCGAATAAAATTTTACAGTGTTGTTTCTGCTTATATAACTTAGTTTTGTCGAATTTTAACTTGATAATAACATTCGTATGGGATTTTCGGAAGAAGGGTTTATATGGGAGCTATAGTCAATTGTGGACCGATCTTCGTAAAATTTGGTACAAAGATTGATACTTATACAAAACTTTGCGCCGAATTTCATTAAAATATTCTTATTTTAAAGGCATTTTTGAGTGTTGAAACTCTATTTCGGGGTGACATTTGTATGGGGGCTAGGTGAAATAATGGACCAATCACAACCAATTTCAATAGGCTTCGTCCTTGTATCATAAAAGTCCAATGTGCCAATTTCATTGAATTATCTTCAAAATTGCAGCCTGTACTTTGTGCACAAGATTTACATGGACAGCCAGCCAGACGGACGGACGTCGTTAGATCGATTTAAAAAGTGATTCTGCGTTGATTGCATTACAAACATCAGCACAAATGCATAATACCTTAACTATCTATGGTGATGTAGGGTATAAAGATAATAATTTATTTGGAAAATGAAATTTCTTGTCTAGATATTTACTGCCTTTCCCACGGTGTCGAACGAACAATTTATTTCGACTAGTTGTATGGATATGATTGATTTGGAAAATTTGTCAAGCGATGATTTTGACAAATTTTTTATTTGGTTTAAAACTTATGCTATACTACCAAGGCTGATATAAATCTGCTTTATATATACTACCTTTTGTTTTGCTTTTAATTATTTAATAATTATTGTTGTTCTGAATTTACGCTTGTTTTATATAAAAAAAACGGACTTCCTCATACAAATTTTTCCCCAATCAAATTTTTTTGATTTTTTGAATTTTTTTGAATTTTGTATGAAAATTTAGTTATATTTATGCGCTATTCCTCGGAACACATCTATCGCATAAAAAAGGATTGAGTGTACACTTTACATGGTATTTTGTTTCTTTGACGCAAAAACATTTTCAATATTAATTGGCTAAGTCTTCAAATTTGTATATATTGCATTTGAAAAATAAATGAATTATTTTAAGAATTCCTTTAAGTATTTGCCCTTTTTCCGAGTTTCTTTTGTTAACATTTTAAGCAGCACAAGTTTAAAAATCCTTATAAATCTTTTTCTTATACATATGTACGATATGTATAACGCAATTTTCTTATTATTAAAAATAATTGTTAAATACTTAACAATACATAATCTGTCACAACATGTTTTATATCATCCGTGTTTGAAGTATCACTGCTTATTTTAACCCATTCAAAAGCAAATACGCATAAGTTTTTCTCTTAAAAGCAAAAGCAAATAAAAAAATATTAGGTGTAAGCATTTTTTATGGGTGGAAGGAAATTTTTTAAAGAATATGTGATCCTAATTTCAACAAATTTTCATAAATAATTCCACTCATTTCAATAATTTTTGAACCTTTCATTTTTTGAGATTTGTAATTTTTATTGAGATTTAGGGTCAGAAACTATGCTAATGTTTCTGTTGACTTCAAAAGTAGAATATGAGATAGATAAGTAGATGTTTTCATGAGGTCATAAGTTTTAGGTACTAGAGGACTTTATCATAAATTGTAATAATTATACAAGCTTACAAATTCAGGTCAACTTTAGGACCTGAGCAGATGAGAACCGATTGAATTCAGGACTAATTCTAGTTTTCGAGTTCTCTCTTGTACAAACAACGGGTAGTTCTAAAGATTCGTGTATAAATATAGAAAAAGCAGTTTAAGTTTTTATTATGTTTACGAATATTTTATACTCGGGAAAATGGGAAAATTGATGTTAAATGCTCATAGATAAATACTTTCATTGTCTAACTGAACTGACTTGACCCAAGTTTTCAATTAATTAACATATGATTGAGGAGTAAAAAATATTGGTCGCTGTAAAAACGTCAATGTAAACGGTTAAAAAAAAACTATTCCCGAATCTCATGAATGCACCGCACAGCGGGGCCAATCGCTAAATTTTTGGAAATAAATCTGTATTTTTTCAAGTATTGTTCGTATAGAACTGAAATATATAAAAAGTTTATATGAATTAATAATTTTGAATCTTCATTTAGGCTCAAGTTCATCAATGTAATAATTTTTGTAGAATACATAAAAAGACAAGATGGAATGCATTTTCTGATCCGCTAGGATCATCATCAGCATCCATGTGCCTTTAGTGCTATATGTAAAGATCTTTCTTTTAATTCACACTTTTGAAGAATTAGAATACGTAACTTCATCACTTTACATATTCTAAAGTCTTAAGTATTAAGTTGAAATAAACATTACAAAATCTTATTCTTGTTTATTGTATTCTAAATTATTACAATGTCCTAAATAATACGAACGATTCAATTTGACAGACTTTCAATTCCGATTTTTCACAAAAAAAAAGATATAGTAAGTTGTTTTGTTGATATTTTGAAAACTGAAACAAATTTAAAAAAAAAGTACAGCGTCCTAAATAACTTAAAAACTATGTTTCTCTAGTCAAAAAACTATGTTTTTTATTATTGTCGGTTCGTATTTGACCAAAACTTCATTATCAATAAGTTGATAAAAAACAATGTGGAGGGGAAACTGGGCGTATGGGGTAATGCAGAAAATTTCCATGTTTTCGTGTATTTTTATATATATTTTTTTATTTATTTATTTTTTTTTTTTTTGCAAAAGAGACTATTGGTATATGTTTGCCATTATTGCACTATATTTCTAAATTATATTTAATCTACGAAAACTCATATTTTGTTGCTTTTCTAGAGCAACCAAAAAAAAAAAAAAAAAAAACTATAAAAAAGTTTTTTTAATGGCTGATGTTTGGAAGATATCCAAATAAAGATAATTTTTAAATAAGTCAATACAAAATTTAATTCTCTATTAAGCTCATATTTCAAGTGCAAAAAAGTTTTGTCCCAAAAACATAATGGTTTTCTAGATCTCTACTTGACGTAAAAGTTATGAAATTCTGGTAAAAATACAATGGTGTACATGGGATTCTATAATATACCAAGTTTTGTTTGCAATTTTACTGAAAATGTAGTAATAATTAGTTTAATCACCAATGATATGAAAATATTTAAGAAAATTTAACAAAACAGATAAAAATGTAATGATTTAATAAAGGCAATAAAATATCGAAAAACTGGAAATAACTTAATAAACTATACAACGGTAGAACTAAAAATTATTTTAAATATATTTGTTAAACACTAAATATCTTAAAATTTGACATTTTAAATACTTTCCATTTTAGCCCAAAATTTTCATTATTAAACAGAAATAGTTGATTTATGAAAATGCCGAAAAATAATATCAAAAGGTCAAATAATCTTATTATTTTTATGCAAACTGCTAGAAAATAATCCATTTTAAAAAACAGTTTCATTAGAGGGTTTGAACGATTATTGGCTAGTATTTAATTATAAGTAGTTAGTATGCTCCACTTTACCCTAATCTCTCCTATATTCTTTTTGGGTTTGAAGAAAAAATACAAAAAAGTAAGTACTTTGTTTATGGAAAAAACTACCAATATATTAATTTCAAATGATCTTTTTTTTAATTTTTTGAACTTTTATATTTTTTAGTTTTGAAAATTTTAAAGAATTGGAACATTATTTTTTGTTTGTAACTTGGGAGTTCCTAAAATTGTTAAATTTTGATTGTTTATTTACATTTAACATTACATCGGACATAGGGGCATAGGTATACCAAACGTGGTATTAAGTAAACCGCTGTATTTTGACATAAGTGATTGGTATAGTTGAAAAGATAATTTTCTCTAGATTTTAAATATATTTTAATATTATTGCCCACCGAACAATATTAATGAAAAAATAATGAAAGTTTTTTTTAATTTTGTTCTTTGGTGAATATGAAATTTTTAAATACTATTTTTTTATTCAATAATTAAAAACAAGAGCTATGTGAAAATATGGACCGAACAAAACAAATTTTAGTAATATTTTTCAAAAAAAAAAAAAAAAAACATTCATGCCAAATTTTATTCAACTATTTTCTAAATTGTGAGCAGGTCTAAAAGATTCAATGATCCATCAAATATTTCAAAATGGTTTAAAATCGAAATTCGCAAAATGTTAAAATAGAATATACAATCCCAATGGATAATTCTGGATATTTACGTTACTTTTTTGCTTTCAAATACATAATTTGAAACTGAATAAAAAAATAATAACAATTATACTATTTTGATAAATTGTCAATTTGACCACTTGACGACTGCATTTTTATACTTACAACAATTTTTAAACTTATTCTTAACATAATTTGCCATCTTTCACTTTAGACTTCAGTCAAGATCACGCATTAGCGTTGACGAAAAATGCTGCGAACAAAAATTGTGTAGAAAAACTTCCTCTTTAAAGTTTTTATTATAAAACGCATTTTTGATTTATTGCCAAAGGTCTCCATACAGTTATAATTAATTTACTTTCGACGTCCAAAATTTGACCAGACTCCAAAACCATCTACATATAGTATCTTTAAATCTACGGCAGTGATTCTCTTAGTACCCCTAATATTTGTGCGAAAAAAAAATACTCATGTACGCAAAAAATTATAAACATTTCTAACCCTCTTGATATAATTATTGTTTTTTTTTTCCTTTAGTAGGAAAAGAGTACAAGAAACATCACAGGCATCATTTAAGCACTAAAAAGACAAAGACTTTAACTTTTTGTCGTTTTTCTTTTTTTTTTACCATAATGCAACTTAAGAGGCATTTGTGTTCCTTTTGTCAGTGTCTTTTTCGTAATTTATTTGCATCCTTCAACATAATGCATATTACCACTACTACCAATATAACACATACTCACATACATATGCACTGTATTAAATGAATGAGTGGAGAGCCATAAAACATATGTAATGCACGCGTTATTCATAATTGTACACTTACACCATCACAAAACAACATCTTTTACCACCTTCTGCTTATACGAAAAATTCTAGGCAACAATAATTTCAAATGTAAAACAAACGAGGATTTCCTTAACTTTTTCCTCCTACTCTCTTTTTTTAAATTGTTGGTGGTGGTGAAATATGAACACGCAATTTCAATTGCGTTTCTTGCAACACCTGGTTTTATATGTTATTCTTTTTCAAGATATAAAGTGACATTTTACTGGTTACTCTGCCTCGACAGTGAATGTAGATGGTGTGATGTTGAAGGTGTTACATCAAACCTCATTTTATCAGCAGACCCAACAACTCTGTAATATTAACAAAGTTTACATTTGTTGGCTGTATGTTAAGGACTCTTTGGGTTTTATATTGCAATTACATAGTCATCAAACGAAAATTTTTTAACACAAACATACTCTTAGTCATTCACGCACAGATGTTGCCAAGCAACAATTGTGTTTTTTCCTTATAAATGCAACGTATGCAACAGAAATGCAGTACATTGAAAAAAAAATAAAATAAAACACCTTAAGGGGCTGTTTTAACAATTTCACACTTGCCATAGATGCAACAAATGTGTGTGTAAATAAGTATGCGTATTTTTTTTATCTGCAAGTATATTTATAAATATTTTCTTCGATTTTTTTCCGTTTTAAATTTCTTTTCTTTAACTGGGTGTAATTCTAATGTTGCCTTTGATGCTGCTGTTTTTTAAATATTATTCTACATGTAAATTGAATGCTATCGAGTGTTGTATCGCTATTTCAGGCATTAATTGTATGCAAACCCACAAAAATAATATGCATAACGTTAAGATTGCGTTGCAATGCAATCAAGAACATTATTATAGCCCAGACAACTAAGGAGCATTATTAACAACCATACTCATCTTTTCATTTACTTATGTTTAAATATACAATTGTCTAGTGCTGGGGTAATGTTGAAGACATTTATACATTTATAGATATTAATACTGATGATGATGTTGTTATTGTTACTGCTCTAACTGCAGATGTTGTTTCAATTTCTATTGCTGCAACTACTATGATGAGTTACGAGATGAGCCATTAAATACAATAATAATCGTTGGCAACAAGTTGCCATACTTAAAGATATTTGTGCATGAGTTTATATTTTCTTGCATTTTATGATTTAATTTCTTAGAATAAAAGATATACAAGTACCACATTTCCAGTAACAATAATAATAGTAAATAACTTCAAAAGCATCATGACTAAATGTGATTACATTTCATCAGCAAAATATATTATATTTATAGTGTATATCATTAAATTTAGGATTAGAGTCATTAGTCAAAAACAGTTATGAAAGGTGTTGCTTTTGTATTGTACTATAATGGTAATTTTAAAAGTCAAATCATTAACAGTGATGGATTTTGTAAAGCAATTTAAAACAACTGATTCATTAGGAAGGAAAATATAAATATAAATCTAAAATTCCTCAATTAACCTTCATTAAACCATAGACACGTGAGGTGTAGGGAGTGTGAATAGAGGAAAAGTTTTTATTGGATATATCTAACATATGACCATGGATCTCAAGAATGTTTTTTAAATTGCAGTGACAGAAAGTGCATAGATGTCGAAAGTTTTAAAAAGATTAAAATACAAATTTTATTAACACGAATGTCCTTTTGAGAGAGAATTTGGTACAGAGTTTTACCATGGATGGTCTTTATATATGTAACGATTCCTTGACGTGTGAAAATTATATATTATTATGGAAATAAATACAATGCCGGTCAACTGAATAGGTTCAAGATTTTAGTTACATTAAAATACTTGTTATTTTTAAAATAATAATGATATTAATATTTTTTCACAATAACTTCTAAAGTTCTCCATTCCAAGATATTTACAAGCAAAATATATTTAAGTAATAACTAAGTACGATTTTTATTGAATTTTTTTTTTTCGAACAAGCCAATTTTTTTGGTAAATTTTTTGGGTTATATGAATAGGTTTAACATTGTTTATTCAATAAAACAACAAGATGTATTATTTAATATGGTACTTTTTTGTTTTATTTTATTTTATTTAATACTAGCTAATACCCGGTGTGCTTCGCCACCCCCCGGAATGAAATACATAGTAATTAAAGGATTAAAAAAATATATTAATTTTTGTATTTAATTTTTATGGGAGGGACCATACCCCCATAATCCGCTAATTTATTAGACAAATATTTTCATGGATGTCAAAATTCTTTGTGCAAAATTTGAGCATTCCAACTCCAATAGTTTCCCAGATATACGAATTTTTGCATTTAATTCATATGTGAGGTAACATGCCCCCTACTTCTAGTCCGCCCAAATTTTTCTTAAATATTACTATTGATACCAAAGTGGCTCCGACAAAATTTTAGAACTCTAAATGTTATATTTTCCCAGATATGATAATTTAATATTTTCTTTAAATGGGAGGTGCCACGCCCACTATTGCTAGTGTACCAACTTTTGTCCAAAATATTCATATTGAAGCTAATGCTAGTCGTACAAAATTTGAGCTCTCTAACTTTTATAGTTTCCCAGATATAAAAATTTTGGTATTAACTTTATATGAGAGATTACACGCCCACTATTTCTTTTTCGCCCATTTTTGCACAAAATGTTCACATTGACACTTAAGTTTATTGTACAAAATTTGGGAAATGTAACTGTTATAGTTTCCTGAAATTACGGCATTTGGTATTGGCAAGCAATATTAGGCGTGGGATGTGCCACACCCCCTATCGCTAGTTCGCCTATTTTTTTTTCCAGAATGTTCATATAGGTGTCAAAGTTGTTCGTGCAAAATTTGAGGACTCTAGTATTATCAATTTCCGAGATATACTACTATTAATAGTTATTTAGAAAGTGGGCGTGGCACCTCGCCCACATGGAATTTCAAAATAAAAATTAGCCTTTACTTTTTACTTTTTATTTAATATGGTACTTTTTTGTTTTATTTTATTATTAGGGATTTATTAATAATGAAAATAGCATTTCTTATTCAATTTAACCTAAAAAATTCCATTTGGAAGGGACTTCTAAAGATTTTCAACTTGTAACAAAGAAGCTTTGCTACAACTTTTTTCAATCTCTTCAGATAATGAATTTTTGTCATCGTATTTCCTGTCTGTCTCATAAACATTACGTGACAGCAATTTCCATTCATTTTCTATTATATTAAGGTCGAGATAGTATGCTAGCCAATCGTAATTGTTAAATTTTGACTTTGAATTCATTGTTTTACCGCTCCTGCGGTATGAGCAGGAACGGTAAAAAAAAAATAACAATTATTTTTTCTGTAAACTTTTTAAGTTTTCTCCGTAATTCTATGCAAAACAAATCGAAGTTATCATGTCTCATAATATAAAATTGCACTTTACGCCATTACACTTTCTTCGCATATTTATGGGATACATAATTAGCATTATTTTTGTTTCTAATAACGAAAATAATAATATTTATAGTCACTGAAGCCTTCCAGATTATTTTTCATCCCATAGAACAAAATGTTAAATTCCTTTTTTTAGAACATGCGTAACATTCGGGTAAACGAGGGTAGTTTCACTTCACGAATGGTGTTTAGAAGTGGGTTTTTTATAATTTTTTAGTCTGCTCTGAACATATTTCATATATTATATCTGAATTGTCCACATGTTATAATTTTGCTTTTTTTCTTTAGCGAAATTTTTTTTTACGCAATCAATTTTTAATATATTCTTAAAAATATTAGGAAAACACACAATTATGGATAAATTCAACAAAAGCTTGACGCAAATTGATTTTATTCTTAATGAACCTATTCATATCACCCAAAAAATTGCATTAAAAAATACATTTGTTGGAAAAAAATTCGCTAAAAATTTAACTTGGTTCTTTATTAATTATTTCTTGCTATTAAACATCTTAGAATTCAAGACTTTAGATATTCAGATGAAAAAGAAATATAACTATCTTTATAGTATTAAAAATAATGCGAGTTTTAATGTAACGAAAATCTTGTACCTATTCTGTTGACAGGCAGTGTAGTAAAACGTAACAGTATCACAGTGATATTTTCCTAAGATTTTGTACTGCAACATTAAGGTATTAAATATCATTATATTATTTTATTATTATATAAGCTTATATTTGAAACTTATGTTTTTTTTTCTTAGAAATTTTAAAGTCTTTCTAAGAAGAAATTTGAAGTCTTGGAGAACAATTTAGTACACAGTTTTACTACGTATGGTCACAGGGTGTAATATGGAATAAGCTACTGGGTATCAAAACATTTTTAAGGGAATATAACTAAAATTCAGAATTAAAGCCTCGATATCTTTTTAACTGTAAGAGATAGATATCTTAGGTGTGTAAAACTTTATATAATCAAATTCTTTTCTTTTTATATTTAAAAATCTACGACATCGGTCTTAATTAGTAGATTATAAGTAATTGAAGCTTATTATTTAATCTTTTTGTGCACCTAAGTTCGGCATGTACCAGTAGTCGGCAATTTTTAATTTAAACATAAATAAATAAGAATAGCGATTGTCAAATATTACCATAAGATCAATTTTAAATTTTTAACATATTCTTATTTTAATGATTAAATTATGCTAAGATGAGTACTTCTGTAGCATTTTTCCTCAATCTGTAGCAACACGTTTTGGCATAGACTACAGGCGAATTCCATATTTTCCATGAATCCTAAAGTCGGCATCAAAAAAATGTCGAAAATTTTTAATGAAACGTCAACACTATTTAGTACTAATATTCCTTGGCTCTAGTTGAACACAGATCTGTTCGCGTGAATGACTTAGCGAACGGCGTCAGTGTTATGGAGGTTTAAGATAAAAATATATAAAAAAATTGGTAAAATTCTGTTTATTGTCATAAATCAAAAATTATTCTGTTTATGTATTCCACAATGATCTTAAATACAAATTAAAAATATAGCCTTATGCACAGAAAAAAGTCACCAATTAACAAATATATATGAAAATAATTCATTCAATTATAAACTTGTTTAAATTTGCACTTCTCACCAAAATGATTATATCAATTACTAAAAACTATAAAAAATACAAAACAGAAAAAAATTCCCAATTAATAAATTAATTAAATCAATCAAGTAGATGATTGAATGAATTAAAAATGTATATAGGAAATAAATTCATACCATATTTTTATTTTATTTCTTCTGGAATATATTAATTAAATTTTGCTACAAAATTAAACAACTGAGTTAATTGATAAAAAGACGGTAATAATTTTTTCTGTGTGTTAAGTATATGTGGATATATTAGTGATTTAATAATTATTAAACCTTCTTATAAAATTTTTCATTTCAAAAGTTTCGCGAAATTAAAAAATTTTTCCAAATTACATTTTGAAATCAATGTGGCACGATAAATTTGCAAAAATTTTATATCATTTTTAAATTGATCTGAAATATTGCGTATTTTTAAGTATTAGACTTTTTTCACACTATGCGTACATCTAAGGACTGCGTACGAAAAAATCCGTGCATGCTTTTAATGTGGTGAAAAATAAATGATTCTGTTTACAAATTGGTTTACATTTGTCATTATACTCACTAGCCATGTGCTAAGTTTCATGGTTATAGCGAAACAAATTTTTCTTAAAATGAAAATTGAACAAAAAACACCTAAACAAATTTTTCATGAAATTTTACATCGGTCGTGTAAAAAAATACAGTTTCTTGGGTCATAATATTATACAAGGAAGTCATGGTTACTGAATGGAAACCTAGTAGTGGAAGAAAAATAGTATCTTCAGGCTGTAGGACTCAGACAAAATTTGAGAGAAAATCCCCTTATCTAAGGAAGAAAAGTGTCAGAAAAGGTTATTTGCTTTAAATCTTTATTCCCAAAAAAAAATTGCATAAAATGTATTCATGACCTGAAATTGCAATGACTTTAGTATTTCATAAACAGTCGAAGCCAAGGCGCTAAATGAAATCGGTAAAAATGTATACCAATATTGTTTCACAAAAACAATAATTTCATAAAAATTTCTTAATAATTGTTTCATAAAGTCAAAGAATTTCACCAAAAAGTTAACATGGGTGCCAAGGTTAATTATGGACTGAATTTAAATTTTTCATTTTTTTTTTTTTTTTTTTTTTTCACTTAAACAAGTTATGCACATTATTAGCAAAAATTATATTTTTACAAAATCGGTATCATTGAACAAAACACAATTTTTCATCATGCTAGTCATTTAGTATCTCTATTACCACATTTTTCATAAACATTTTTTTTAAATAATAATATTAATAATAAATCATGTTCATTATGTTTTGCGGTTTACTGATCCAACCATTTTTCATTAATGTAGCTGATTTGTTATTTTATTTTTTCAACATTTTTTTTTTCCAAAACTTTTATGTTCTTTATAGTAAAATCAGTTGTTATATTTTTAAATTATTTGTCAAATATTGTGGCATGTAATGTTTTATAAATTAATGTCCACGTGCATGACAACAACCAACCTATTTGGCCAGTATTACCTGAAAATCATGGTTTACAAAATGATGTTTTTGTTTTCATTTTTTTCCATACTTTTAATTTTATATGTATGTACGTTGTAGTTTTATAACATTTAGTTAATTTTTTTTTTTTTGTTTTTGTTTAATTATGTTTGTATTTCAATTATTTTCCAAACACTAAAATAAATAACATAGCGCGCTGGCATTATGTATATCGAGGACATGGATATAAAGTGTGAACTTTAAAGCTGTTTTTGAAACGTGGTTATTAGTAATGAGTATTAAATTAAACATTAAACCACAATTTTCCAATTTTCGACCCAGTTGGTAAATGGGGTTTTGTATTTATGTTGTATTAAAAAAATTTAACAAAATTAACTAATGAACTTTTTGAGAGATTTAAGGAAAATTTAAAAATCAATATACATAATATATAAATAATTTATATGAACTTTAAAAAACTCAATGTAAACTTAATATATTTCTAGCTAAAACTATACTTTTCAAGTACTTTTCTAGTGATAAATTTTTCTTTTTAATAAAAGTTTCAATGTCCATTTTTATTTTAACTCTACTTTACTATATGTGTAAGTTTCATTTTTAAAGTTTAAATGAAAAAAACTTTGTTTTTCTAGTCTTCCTGTAAGTATAACCTAAATCCTAAAGTGATAATTCATATAACTATATGGTTAAACTCATATGTATGTATAACATACTAAAACGAAAGAAAAATTCCATAAATGAAATGAAAAGAAAAGCACATAATTTACAGTTTTGTTTTTACTACAAAATATTTTTCCTGATTTATCACCACTTTTTTCGGAAAATACAAGTGTGAGTGTAATTTTTTATATTTATATATATGTGTGGAAGCACTTTCACTTAAAAAAAATCTCTATGTATTAATGTGCTGTACTTTTAGTACCAGTAACTAGACAATCAACAAGAATTTCTAATAAAAATAACGATGTATGTGTTTTTTTACTTAAATTTATTCTTTTAACAAATAGTTTGTTTTAAAGTTAAACTAAATTCATGAAGACACATTATTCGTTGGAATTTTCCTAATACCCCATATATGAAAAGAAATAAATCTTTTTCACATTGTTGTCGTTTTTTCTTAACTTTCGTTAGCTACTTCCTTCTTATGCGAATGTTCTAAATACATAATTGAAAAGTTTTAAGGTTTTGTGCTAAATCTAGTATCAAGTCATAAATTTAATTGAACAACGCGTAATTTCCGTTTAGAAAAATATTTGTTAATTCCAACGTAAAGAGAAGGACTGAGAGAAAATGAATTGCAGAGTTACAAAAATAAATAAATCAGTGCTCGGCGCTCTGAGAACGCATTTTATTAACATTATTTTTTTATTATACGTTTTGTATTGTACACTTGAACAAATTAAGAGAACATCCGTACATGTGCTCCACTTTGCCAAGCACTGAAATAAATAAAAATAGTCTTGTGAACAGAAATTTTCCATCGAAAATTTATCTCTTGTAAAGAGAACACATTGTCTTGTTAAGAGAAATATTTTTTAGAAAATTTGGGCTGTTGTGAAGAGACATTTCATACAAAAAATTGGGATCTTGTAAAGAGAAAGTTTTTATAAAAGAACATTTTTTATAGAAAATTCATATCTTACTGAGAAAAAAGTTTGTCCTCATTCAGAGAAATTTTCAATACAAAATTAGTTTCTTATGATATAAAAAGAATGCAGAGAAACTTTCTTTAGAAAAGAAGCCTCTTATGCAGAGAAATTTTCTATAGAAAATTAGACTATTAGGCAAAGAAATTTTCTTCATAAAATTAGTCTCATATCCAGAGAAATTTTCTTTAGAAAATTAGTCACTTATTCAGAGAAATATTCTATACAAAATGAGTCTTTTATTCAGAGAAATTTTCTATAAAAAAATTAGCCTTTAATTCATAGAACATTTCTACAGATAATTAGTCTCTAATTCATAGAACTTTTCTAGGGAAAATGAGACTTTTAGGCAGAGAAATTTTCTTCATAAAATTAGTCTCTTAGGGAGAGAAATAAGTCTCTTGTATAAAGAGAAATTTTCTATAGAAAATAAGTCACTTTTAAAGAGAAATTTTCTGTAGAAAATAAGTCACTTGTAAAGAGAAATTTTCTATAGAAAATAAGTCTCTTGTAAAGAGAAATTTTCTATAGAAAATAAGTCTCTTGTAAAGAGAAATTTTCTAAAGAAAATAAGTCTCTTGTTAAGATAAATTTTCTATATAAAATTTGTCTCTTGGACTTTCTATTAAAAATTAGTATCTTGGGCACAGAAATTTTGTTTAGAAAACTTGTCTCTGGTGTAAAAAAATTAAAAATTAATCTCATTTCGTATAAATTTTGCGCAAAAAATTGTGTTATAAAAATTCTACTCAGCTCTTTCCTTATTGTAAAAAAAAAAATCTCAATAATTCTTTTCTATTCAAGTGAAAGTAAAAATAGAAACTTAAACACTTCCTCTACACCCTTTTAAAACACTCACTACTTTTTAAATTGCTATTTTTAGACAATAGATTCTGGTAACACCAACATAAAAAAAGAAAAAAACAAAAAGAAAATATTTTATTTCAGTGTTAGTTTACAGTCACTTGTTTTCAATATCAAAAAGACCTTTTTTCCCAATAAGAGAACAAGCAAAGGAAAGAAAAACTATTTAATGATTTTGTTTTTATAGTTTTTTTTTTTATTTCCCATAAAAAGAGAAGAGGAAACTTCAACAAAAGCGTTTATTTTGTTTTATAATGTACGGCATTTAATTAAGATGCATCCCTTTTTGTTTCCAACATCCCTCCCCATACGTTTTTTGCTCCTAAACACTTTCCTTTGGTTAAATGGAAAGTAAGTATATAGTTTTTATTTTCACTAACATCTTCTGGTTGTTTTCATAACACTGTTGCTGTTGTTGCTATTGGTGTTGTTGTGTTTTATAGTCTCCAGTTTACAAGAATTCTTCATTATTACTTAAGTTTATTGTTGCGAAAAAAAACAAAAAACCTTAAAAAATTTATTACATTCACTTCTTATTAAAAATAAAAAAATAAACTAAAACAAAATAAATTTAACATATAAACAATGGCGTAGAAAAATCTATTTTAGAAAGAACTGCACCGATAACACAAAAATCCTTAGTTTGAAATTAAGTTAATATGCGTGCAATAAAGAAATTAAGCCTAAATTGTAGTCAACGATTTTTTTCTAATTTTCTTGAAAAGGTCATTAAACATCAATATAAAACAAAAAGTTTTACTGCAGCTTTAACCCCTCTAATCCACGTCTATGTACAAATACAATTTAATATACTATTTGCCCAGGAACGTCTACATACATAAATATACACTTACATTTTTCTAGGGGCTAAAATGTCCTACACCCTCACATATGAAGTTTAAATATGTACTCTAACGTACACATACATACACAACAAAATATACTGCATTATAAAACATGTAGCAACAATAACTAACATATTTAAAGTTAATGCACAGTGGGGTGTTTTGCTGTAGTCCGTTATAATTTCAATGTTATGGCCTCGAAATAAATGAGATTGATTATATTTGAAATATAATGTTTTATTTCGCAACAAAAATAACCATCATAACAACTGCATAACAAAATAATTTTAAAAGTATCTTTTTTTACTTAATAATTATAAAATGGCTGATACGTTTTCAAATTATGTATTTGAATACGTTTAATTCCTCCAAAATTTTTTCACCAATATACATATACATGTAAGTAGTATTTGTTACCCACTGTAAAAGCTCTTTAGTTGCAGCTACTTCTTTCTCCTTGGACAAGTATTTACAAAATAAAACTTGAGCATAGTGTTGCAAAGTAAAATAAAAAAAATATAACTACAACTTACTACAACTACAACAATATATGTGTATATTAAAAAAGTAGTTGCGTAAAAAGAATTTTTTCTTCCAGCTTCTTGTTTTTTTGTTATTTTTATATTTGCTCTAGTTTTCAGAATTTTATAACCAGCATTAAAGTTCATGTAAATAATTTGGAGCTGCTATATGAAACAGCTATTAAGGTATTGTGTTTTTCTTCTTTCTAGTGATATAAAATCTTATTAAATTTGTGGAATTCAGCTCAAAATTTAGAATGTATAGATAGAGATAGATTAACAGGTGTGGCAGTTAAAATATTTTAGAAAAAAAATTAAAGTTGTGAGAAATTTTGCTTTAAAAATCAATTATAACTAAATGTTTTTTTTAAATTTATTTTATTGTTAGGATAAGCCAATAAAAATATTGTGGTCAGACTAACTCATTTGCACAGTGCACAGTTGAGCCGATAAATAAAATATTATAGAAATCGACGGATTATTGAAAAATAAAATTAAAGTTTTCGCCAGAATTTTTAAATTGGAAATAATTTACTTCTATCGTCATTCAAATTTTAATTTCGCAAAATTTTTATCTGGTTGTCCGATAAAATAAACTTGATCTCAAATTAATGCCAAATAATTTTTATTTTCGAAAAAAAAAAAAAAACTTTATTTGTGATATACGTCCTTTTCTTAGCGTTTGTTATCGAATTATTTAAAACCTGATTCTCAAATGTATTTCAAAGTTTCTGTTTGAAATTCTTTTGAAATACGTTTGTGGAATACATAGTCGGGCAGAATCTAACAATGGAAAATAAATAATTTTAAAATTGTGAAAATTGTTATTTTTTTGCAAAAAAAAAAAAAAAAATACCAGCACTATTGTTTCACTAAAAAACTGTTTTTAAACAACATATAATAATTTTGTATCGAAATTTAAACTTATTTTGAGAAATACCTTCAAATTATCATATTTCAAACATTTGATTTTGGATAGCCTTAAGCTAATTTCTTACTCCAAAATTTCTGTGGTTCGTCCTCAAATTGTGACTTTCCAAGTAGGTCGTGAAGCAAGATCTTGCGAGAACTTCTGATTTATACGTAGATACTTATTATAATTTGCTTCTAAGTTTTAAAATTCTTGGGCAATAAGCTTGTAATTTCATTAAAACATTCACCATTTTCCATAAATTTTCAATGATATAAATCTCTCTTAACCATTTCTGAAACTTAATCTTTTGAAATATGTAAAAGGAAATATTATTTTATTAATGAAATTTTAAATTTACCCAACAAAAACTTTGCTTGCATTGTAATGAGCTAAGAAGCTAATATAATGGCTCTTTATTTTAACACGGTGATGTCATTAGAGGCAAATACTTAATATGGATTATTACAGATAGGCATTTCAGAAACTCATTACTTAGATGTCATTACAAAAGCTAATTACTTTGAAGCTATTCAATGACTTATTAATTTCAAATATTACAGAAGTCATTGTTAGCAAAATGAATAGTATCTGGTTACATTATCGGTTACAAATAACCCAGCAAAAAAACGATCAAGAGCTTCCAAAAAAGAACTTTTTCACCACTTCAAAAGTAGAACAAGGTGAATATTTTAAACTTTTTTGGAAGTTCTTAATAATTACTTCCAAAAAAGTGGAAAAAAAAAATTAATTTTAGCTTGAAAAAAGGTTAATAATTTCTAAGAAAATTAAAATTTTATAAATTTTAATGCATTGTTATTATCTTTTAATATAGCTAAAACTGAATTTTTGTAAAAAAATTTCATAAACATAGTTTTAAAGGAAGTACTTAAAAAGAAATGAATAAGAAGTATAAACCATGGGTTAAAAAAAGAACTTCTGCAACTCTTTTGCACCAGCAAGTACTTCCTTCCAATGCCAACACAATGTTAAATTAATGACTTTTTCAGCTCTTTTTCATTTCATTTTTTGCTGGGAAGTACTGAAATATTAAAAAATAAAAAGCTGATATATTTTTTAAATTTATTTATTTCAAATATAAACAACTGAACTGTATACAGGAAATTTGAAATTCAAAAGGTTTTTAGATTGAAAATTAATTTGCATTTAACTTTTTAAACTATTAAGAGAAAAACTAAACTTAAAAATAGTTCACAAATATTTTTACACACTCTTAAAATATATAATTTTTATAATTTAAATTAAAAGATTGATAAAAAGTAACATTTCGAAAATCTTATCTCTAGTAATTGATTACATATCAGATTAAAAGTATGTAGTTACTAATCTACTTTCTTACAGTATCCCAGCAAAAACTTCGCCTAGTAAATAACGTGATTTGTAAGCGAAATCAGTACGAAAAACAGCTTCAACTTTTAGTGCTATAACTGATGAATTTTGTTCGCGATGTCCAACATTTCATGTTTTTATTTAGATACTGATTCTTTTTTTACGTACAAGAAAAAACATTTGGCTCGGTTGGGATTTGAACCCACGCATCAGCATACCGGTTGTGTTTGTTAGTCTGCCATCTTACTCGCTACCCCACAATCGACTTATATTTTTATGTGCGAAAAAGTGGTTTCCATATAGGGAAATAAATAAACGCAATTCGTAAAAAAAAATATTTGCCTCAAGTGGGAGTTGAACTGTCTTTGAATTTAAGTGCACGTTTTTTTAGTTAGGCGCTTTAGACACTGAGCCACGTAAAAATTAAATTACTTTCATATTTACTAAATACTTGTTATTGAAGTATTATTAGATAATGCTGCGAGTGGCGATAAGGCTACAATGTAATGCATACAGGAAGCTGTTGATTTTAAAAATAGAAGCTAAGTTTTTGCTGGGATGTTGTTATCATTGAAAATTAACTACATCCGTAACTACATGCAATTACACAGTTTTTGCTGGGAAATTTAAATTTTTCATAAATTTTTAATATTTTTGTGAAAAAATAAAAAACAAATAATAAATATAAAAAAATACTTTGTCTTAAAACATGTAAAGAATTTTTTAATAAACCCAGCAAAAACTTTGCTTGCCAGGTAATGAGTTAAGAAGCTAATATAATGATTTTACACTACTTACACATTAGCTGAATAACCCATTATTTTAACACGGTGATGACATTGGAGGCAACTACTTACCCATCTCATTACTTGGGTGTCATTACAAGAACTAATTATTTTTATGTTGTTCAACAACTCATTGATTTTAAAGTATTACTAAAGTCCTTAAAGTTAAACAAGAGGAATTACATGTGTCTTTTAAATTTTATTAAAAATATTAAGAACAAATCATACAAAAGAAATGTGTGAAATAAATACAATACATACATAGATATAATTTATGCTTCTATTCATACATACCATAACATCTTCCCCTTACTTTTGGTACGTGCCGTAGTTGAATTAAAATGCAGACTATGGTTGTGTTCTGTTTGCCGGAACCGACTCCTCATGTATTATGGTGCCACTTTGCTTGGGGTAGTTTCATCTCGGGATCTGCTACGGACTCCGGACCTCCGCACGAAAGCTCCAGACTGAAAATGTTAAAGATTTTAATCTGTTTTAAATATTGTCCAAATGTAGTGATTGAAATTGTCTTACCTTTATTTAAAACAAATCTGGGAAATTGTTTTTATTGACTTTTATCCTCCGGATTTAACAAATTTGTGCCTAATATAAAGAGAACAATAAAAATTACAAGATATTTTGCAAAAATATTTTGATACTTAACATAATTGAACACGGACAATCAACAAATTATTCAGAATAGTAAAATTTTTTTTTATGTTTATTTTTATTTATTTTTTAATGTCAAGAATATTTCTTTTGAATAATTTGTCAAACATTCTTTTTTATAAAAGTTTTTAATTTTTTTTTTTTTGTAAATGTGTAAATAAAAAACACGTTTTATCAAAGACACAAATTTATTCAGTATTCAAACCTTTTATACGAAATATAGTGAAAATAAAAAACTTGTTTAATATTTTTTTTATATATGGAACATACATGTATGTTCGTATATATAATTCCATTTATGGTACTATATTTTATATATGTTTTTATATATGAATCCATATATTTAAAATATTTCCATATATATTGAACCATATCGTACTATTATATCTCCTTGACTCACATTTAATTGTTAATATTTCCTATAATATTTATCATATTACAAAAATTAAAGTATCAATTTAAATCTCTTAATGATGCATTTTTTAAATTAATATAAAAAAATATAAAAATTTCATTAATGTTTTTGTGGAAATATATTTTTATTCAGTCATTCCTTCTTTAAATATAATAATTGGTAAACTGAAAAAAAAACTAATAAAAAGTTGTTTTTCAAAAACATTGAACACAAACAAGTAATTACATACCGAGTTATAAAGAAGTAGTTACCAAACTACTTCGAAATTTTGGAAATGTTTTGAAATTTTTTAAACCTGGCTTGCGATATCCGCAAGAAGGACAATCGTTTTCCGATTGAAAATAAAAAGTGCTATTTTGTAGCAGCGTACTATATATGTACCCTTCTTATTAAGTCATTTTAAATTGTTATTTATCTACGGTCATGGTTAAATTTAGATTTTTTAGTTGTGTGCACGGTAATTTCCGTAGCCTCAGGCTAAGAATCCTCGCTCTTCTTTACGAAGAAGTAATCTATGTTCTTGTTACGCAAATTGCATATCGGAACCCTTTGTCATCTAGTTTAGATCTGCACGATATTTTATGATCGAAACAGATGTATCGTAAACACTTGACTTTTTTGGCTTTTTTTATATTTAATTGATATTTTATTATAATTCACAGAAAAATATAATTCTTATAGTTCTAAACATTACTTATAAACTCGAGGACGTTTTTTGATAACTCTGCCATTAGAGATTTGATAGTGGTTTCAGTTACCTTTTTGGAACAGTTTGCTCATCTCCTTTTAAAATATTCGATATTTTGGGACATCTTTTATGTGCCCTTCAATTCTCTTTTCACAAAGAGAAAATCTCTCCACTGGTCTTAGCTCCCGACAATTTGGAGGATTGACCTCTCTTGGTACAAAAAATATGTTATTGTTTTGGTATTACTCCATAGCTTTCTTACGTAGTATGTGGTCACATTGTGCTCTCTTATGAAAGGAAGAAGCCTTTTTTTGCAAACATTCTTTGATGTATATTTCGGTACTTATAGAGACGACTGTAAAAAAAAGACTTTCTTGTTTTACCGCAACTGCATAAAGCTTGTTATACCAGGAATTTTTTTTGGCAAATTTTGTCTGATTTTGGGTCCTAAAGTTATCTTGAACATGTCCTCGAGCTTAGTAACATAAAGATTTTGACCCAGAAGCTGCAAAAATACGTTTTGTCGTTCATTATACAACATGAGTATTTTTGTATTAAATTTGATATTAATTTCCGTGCCCTATTTTTGGCTTCCAGTAATTTTGCAGCAATCCTGTCTGAAACTTCTTGGACTTTATATGTTTTCAAGCCTGCATTGGCTTCAACTTTTCGCACCAAATAGTCAGAGCACTAAGGTAACCAAGTGGCTTTTCTACCAGATGTGTTTGAAGTTCTTTTCAAATTTCTGGCCTTCCCAATATCATGTGGACCTTTTTTCTTCCCGAACCGCGTTTCCTTTCAATGGCCAAATTCTCCTGATACTGTTTGTTAACATTAAAGCAGTTTGACAGCAGACATTTAATTTTTTGGCAAATTTTTATTTATTTTTTTTTTTTCAAATTTGTTTATAGTTTATAGCATCTTTTTCATCACCCATTTTGATCAAACTCACAACAAATCAACATGGTTGTCTTTAAAAATAGTAACTGACATATTTTTCAAAGATAATTAGATAAAAAAAAAAAAAATAAATATTGCTTCCGAACAAAGTTGAGAGGCAAAACTTATGTTAAGATTTTTTCAAACATACTCCTTAGTCAATGGTACTCGATATATCTAAAAAGCAAATACTGGTAGAATATAGCCCAATTTTTTAATTATTTATTATAATAATGTCATATATTTATTACATAATATCTAGCATATTTAATCTCAAGTCTATACAACGTAATGTAGCACTAGATTATTTACATTATGTTGTTCTCTTGTTGGACAAATACTGCAACTTAAAATAACGTAAAGGCAATCCTCCCACTTTTAGGATTCTTATTATGCTTTCAAAACTTATGAAAACACTAAACTCCCTGCAACATTCTTTAAATGTTTTTGTAAGTAAGTATTTGTTAAGAGGGTGAAGATACAAGTTTTTATTTAATTTAGTAGTTTTTTTATGAACAAGTAAAAGGAGCAGGAGTTCATGTAACCCTTTAAGAAAACACCTAATATTTTATAATTTTTTCAGTACCCTACGTTTGTGCTAAAATTATACACATACATTTGTACGCATTATATGCAGATAGAGTTTAATTCAGTTTTATAAAACTTATATTTAAATATATGTTTATATATTATGTTTCTTTAAATTACACTATGAGTTAAATTTTGGGTCGTCAAGTTATGACTCAATGATTCTAGTGCAAAATGAAAGCATACCATCAGATTAGTTAAATCTCCAAAGGGTTTTGAAAATTGGTTCGAATTTCAATTTTATGGACTCTTTAAAGTCGAATATTTTGGAGATTTTTTTTCATTATGTGTGTAAATAAAAAATACTTAAATCTGTCAGTTTCAATATATTTATGGGTTCTTATTGATTAATAGAGCACAAGACTTCTCTTAGATATTGTACAAGGATTTTGTTAAATGCTCCTCCCTTTTTACACCCACTTTTCAAAACAAAAATTTTATGCAATATATAAGTAATCACATTATTTAACCGATTTAACTGATTGAAAGTTCACATTAAATTTCACATATATTTCATGTATTTTGTGTAGAATACTATGGGCTAAAATATATGTTGGCTGCCACGCCCATCTTTAAGCCCACTTTCAGTAAAACTGAATTTTGTTACTTTTTTGATGATGCTAAGAAAATTCTTATAACATTTCACACATACAAGGAAAATATTGCATATTATAAAATTCAATCTGTATGGCTGCCACGCCTCTTTTCCGCCCACTGTTATTACACTGTGATATTTGTTAACCACTGTCATCAAAATGTTTACTTACTACGGAGTAAAGCAATACTTTCTTAAAAAAAGTGGGCGCGGCAACCAGTCTGTACTTCCTTCAAGGATATACGTATGTATGTGCCATGTTTCATTTTAGTCGGCTCACAAGTTTAGACATAAGGTCAAGTGAATAAAATGAACAATATTATGACAAAAATGGGCGTAAAAATGGAGTGACATCCAGACAAAATATATGTAGTAGTATATTATGCCAGATGTATTATTTTTGTATTTTCGAAAATAACTTTCTCTAAAATATGTAACTGCAATGGAATTACATCATATTGTAATTGTACTTAAGATAAATTAATTCGAATAACGGTATAGGTTTATCTTTAGTACAATTTAGGTCGCCTAATATCTCCTTTTAAAAAATCTCTTCTGGCTTAATTTAAAAATTTCATTCTGACAGTATTTCACATAAAAATTTGCAGCCAAAAAAATCTCTTCTGCAAATTTGTATATTTTCTAATAACCCAATACCACCCAGTAAGAAGTTCATTTTAAGGCAACGCAACCCTTCATAAAAAACCGAACATAACATAAAAAATGAAACTTTTTTTCTTGGCATATTAATTTTTGGTATGTTGTTAAGTAAGCGCGTAAATAAACTCGTCAAAAATCCCTATGTTTTCAAGTGTTTTCTTTATATTTAATTTTTTCTTAAAAAATTTTGTTAAGATTTCCTTTATTTTGCAAATACATAAATATTTTTCTTAGTTGCTAAGTTTTAGTCTGGTGAAATTGAATTTTCTTTTTTTATTTTATTTATAAGTATGTGTAGTTTGGATAGTGTTCAAAAATGTTGTTGTTGTGTTTGTTAGCTGTTTCCTGATAAAGCAATTTCGCTAAGATATTTGCGTTATATTTTGTTGTACTTGTCTTCTTTGGGGTCTCGTAAGCTGAGGTTGCACAAAAATAATGTTAATGTTGATATTTTTATGACTGAATTTATTGCAGTTTGTCGGTTAGATATTGATAACTGCAGTTGTTAGTTTAAAACTTTTAGCTTAAGCCAATTTTTTGTTTGTTAGTAAAACTTAATCCGTTTAGAAGATTTTTTTTTTTTCTTTCTTAAAATTATAAAATATAAAATTAAATGTGAAATAAATACACAGAGAAAAGAGTTTCGTTGTAGCAACCGAATTTATTGTCAATCGAATTTAGTCGATTTTGTATACTATCACAGTATTCGGTTGTAATAACCGAACGTATATGGTACTCATAATTGATTCCATACGACTATTGTGAATTAATTTTATATTAATTTGTCATTATTCTTTTGTTTTTATACCCACCATCAAAAAGATGGGGGGTATATTGATTTTGTCATTCCGTGTGTAACATGTTGAAGGAATCATCTAAGACCCCACAAAGTATATATATTCTGGGTCCTGGTTCGATCTAGCTATGTCCGTCCGTCTGTCCGTCTGTTGAAAGCAGGATAGCGCAAATATTTGTCTTATATAAGGTTTGTTTGGGATTGAAAATGGGCAAAATCGGTTCACAAACAAAAAAGTTATTGGCTAAAGACTAGAAACACAGGGTGTCCGTTTTATACTTTTCTGCTGATATTTCTGCAACAAAAGCATGTACGATAGCGAAATTTTGTACATATAGTTTGGGGATCGATATCAACTCGGAAGCCAAAAATGGGCGTGGTCCGCCCACTTTACCGCCCACCTCCCATATAAGGTGAAAATCAATGAAATTGTGTTCAAATAGTTCAAGGACTAATGCAAACTCGGAAACAAAAAATGGGCGTGGCCCGCCCACTTTACTGCCCACTTTACCGCCCACTTTACCTCCTAAAAACTAGAAACACAGGGTGTCTGTTTTATACTTTTCTGCTGATAATTCTGCAACAAAAGCATGTACGATTGCGAAACTTTGTACATATAGTTTGGGGATCGATATCAACCCGGAAGCCAAAAATGGGCGTGGTCCGCCCACTTTACCGCCCACCTCCCATATAAGGTGAAAATCAATGAAATTGTGTTCAAATAGTTCAAGGACTAATGCAAACTTGGAAACAAAAAATGGGCGTGGCCCGCCCACTTTACAGCCTAAAAACTAGAAACACAGGGTGTCCGTTTTATACTTTTCTGCTGATATTTCTGCAACAAAAGCATGTACGATTGCGAAATTTTGTACATATAGTTTGGGGATCGATATCAGCTCGGAAGCCAAAAATGGGCGTGGTCCGCTCACTTTACCGTCCACCTCCCATATAAGGTGAAAATCAATGAAATTGTGTTCAAATAGTTCAAGGACTAATGCAAACTCGGAAACAAAAAAATTGGCGTGGCCCGACCACTTTACTGCCCACTTTACCTCCTAAAAACTAGAAACACAGGGTGTCCGTTTTATACTTTTCTGCTGATATTTCTGCAACAAAAGCATGTACGATTGCGAAATTTTGTACATATAGTTTGGGGATCGATATCAACTTGGAAGCCAAAAATGGACGTGGTCCGCCCACTTTACCGCCCACCTCCCATATAAGGTGAAAATCAATGAAATTGTGTTTAAATAGTTCAAGGACTAATGTAAACTCGGAAACAAAAAATGGGCGTGGCCTGCCCACTATACTGCCCACTTTACCGCCCAATTTTCCTCCTTCTCTCATATAACTTAAAATGTGAAAAAGTTGATGGTGGGTATATAGATTCGGCCGGGCCGAATATTTGCGCTTGTTGTTTTTATTTTTTATTAAAAATCTATAAAATATAGACAAAATAGAATATTTAAAACAATATGCACTGAACTACTTATTTTAAATAATAATATGAATATTTCCATCAATAACATCTCGAGTCTTGGTTCTCGCTTCCAAAATAAATCCTATAAAACAGTCACCACACAGAAACTTGGGACAAATTATTTGACTTGAACAGGGTAGCATTGTTTTTCAATAACAGTCTTTTGCTGTCTATTGAATGTTGCTAAAGATGTTTGTGTGTGAATATTGGCGGCAGTATCACTCCTTATTATAAATTTAATTAAATTTTAGCTACCACCTAAATATTAAGACAAACATTTTATAAAAAATGGAAACATGAATATAAACTCCAACTTACATACATCCTGTCCATTGGCACATTACAACACGTTAATTATAGCACATCGTCCACTCGCTAATTCTTTTTATCTTCGATGTTTATTTTCCTTTTGTATCTTTGTTTTTCCTCAATATATTAATTTGAAATTTACATGCATTTTATGTTTTTTTTTTTATAATATTTTTTGTTAGAATGTCAAAAAAAAAAAAAAAATTTAACGAATTTATCGGTAGAGAGAATCGAATTCTAATTTTCTATTTCATAACAGTCTTTATGGGTTACAGCCACCAATTTATACGTATACTATAGATTTAAGGTTTGTTGTATATGCCGAATTCAAACAAAAAATTCAGTAATGGAACTAATCGGTTATTTCAACTTCTATGACTAAAGTTGTATTTCTATTAAGACAATATCTTTATAATTATTTATGTAGAAAATTGTTATTCAAGTGTTTTTTTTTTTTTTAATAAAAACAATACAATTTCGCTTAAACTTATGAAATTATCACAATGGGAACCATTTTCCAACTAATCTATTTTCTGTGTGTACAAGCAACTAACAAGTATGTTATGCAGAGACTATATCTGTGTAACATTTATTTATGTAATTCAAATATAATTTTAATTGAAATTCTAAAAGCATTTAGCCATAATAAAGCCTTTATTTTCAATGTATTATTACAGCCGCTTATAAATTATGAAACTTATAATTTATAAGCTTATATCTTAAATTATGTTCTAAACTTTTGTTAATTTCCATTAATTATTACAAAATTTAATCAAAATGCATTTAAATGTTAAACATGTAAAATTTTCACAATGAATTTATTTGAATGCAAAAAGGTAGAAAATTTTCTTATTCATTAAACTTTAACCTGACAAAATGCTCATGTACAGGTGTTGAGTTCATTTAACTTAACATCAACACTATATGGCTGCAATAAAAATAACAACAACTATAAGAAAAACATCATAAACAATAATAATAAGAAACATCATCAACAACATCAGCAGCAGCAATAGCAACAGTAAAAATAACAACTACAGAACAAAACCTTTTAACATTCATAACATTTATAAAATTCATTAAACTTAAACGTTTCAATTTTAATTCTTAAACTATTGCACTCTTCACAGAAATTCATTTGCTATAACATTGCCACAAATAATAGACAGATACTAAACAATACTTTAACATTTATATACAAATATATAAATGTATAACTTTTTTATGTAACTGAGTAATAATTCTAAAGAGTTTTCCATAAAAAAAAAACTCAAATTTACTATAAATGAATATTAAATTTATATTTATGTATCTGCATTTAATGCTAAAGTATTTACTTATTTACATGTATGTGTTTATAGGTATGTATTTATAGTTGTACTTACTTTTATACAAATTTAAGTATCTTTCATATACTATTTTACATTTGTTGTAACTGGAAAAATATATAAATCCTGAATGTGTTTTAAATGAGTGAACGAACATTTTAAATGAAAATAATCATTTATATTCGTATGTTTTTTATAATAAGAAAATAAAAAGTGAACTGAATATTTAATATTATAAACTTATTTAAAATCCTTTTCATCTTAAATCATTATCATTCTTGGCTTTTATAGAAATACATAAAAGTATGTGTGTATGAATGTGATGATTGAGAGTAAGTAGAAATATAAATGTATTTAACCCTACGGTACATACTCAAAAAAATTAACGTTATTCAATACCCGTGGTACCCGGGTACCATAGTGTGATATTCGTTGATTTTATTAAAAAATAATATCTATATATATAAACGAGAGAAGAAGATATAGTCGGTCAAAACCGACTATATGATACCCTACACCATTGCGTATGAGCATAAAAATTCGGGAAGTGGCTTTATATTAGACCTATAGACCAACACTTTTACTAAATCTAAAATAAAGTACAGAATAATGCGTTAATATTAACATCTTGATGATTTTATGCATTATAGGGCGATTTCCGGAAGTGGGTTTATATGGAAGCTATGGTAAATTATGGACCGATTCTCATAAATTTTCTCAATGTTGTTTCTACTTATATAAAACTTATTTGTGTCGAATATTAACTTGATACTATCTTTCGTAATGGATTTATGCACGTTAAAGTGATTTTCGGAAGGGGGGTTTATATGAGAGCTATGGTCAATCGTGGATCGATTTTCATAAAATTTGGTACAAAGATTGGTACCTGCACAAAACTTATTTGGGCCGAATTTCATTAAAATATTCTTAATATTAAGACATTTTTAAGTGTGGAAACTCTATTCCGGGGGGACAATTGTATGGGGGGTAGGTGAAATAATGGACCGATCATATCCAATTTCAATAGGCTTCGTTCTGTATCATAAAAGTTCCACCTGCCAAATTTCATTCAATTATCTTCAAAGTTGCGACCTGTACTTTGTGCACAAAGTTTACATGGACAGCCAGCCGTCCAGCCAGACGGACGGACGGACGGACGGACATCGTTAGATCGATTTAAAAAGTGATTCTGAGCCGATTGGTATACTTTAAGGTGGGTGTTGGATAACTCATTCTATGCGTTACAAACATCAGCACAAACACATAATACCCCAACCACCTATGGTGGTGTAGGGTATAAATAGTAACGTGACTGACTGACTGATTCATCATCTCACAGCCCAAACGGCTGAAGCTAGAGAGACGAAATTTGGAACGCAGGTAGGTCTCCCTCTGTATAGATCCACTAAGAAGGGATTTTTTTAAATTCGAATGTTTAGAGGGTAAAAAAGGGTAAAAACGGGTAAAATCGGTAACTCTATAGCTCCCAAACTAATAAAGATACACAAAAAGTTGGATAGTTGTCGTTATTAATTTAAAAAATAATCGGACAGGTGTCTGGTACTTTTTGAAAATCGGCCCTTTTGGGGAGAAAATGGGTAAAAACTGTATTTGGGTACTTTTTTGTCACCATATATATCTTTGAAACCAATCAACATACAAATAAAATTTATGCCGTATTAATAACTTATCAAAAAACTAGAAATATAAATTTGGTACTTTTTCGAAATTCGAACGTTTAAGGGGTAAAAATCGTACCTATTTTTGGTACTTTTTTATTCAAACTTAATAATTAATTTTCCATTACATTAAACATAGAAACATCCTGTAGGTAAGAATTCAAGAGGATGAACTTTGTGATACTTTTTTCTTCTTCTAATGGTACTTTTTGCATTTTCTGTAATATTTAATCTAGAAACATGAAATTTAATATGCATGGTCCGATGTGGAAAAGAATCCATAAGAGGGGCTTTTGTGGTACATTTTTCTTTTCCTAATGGTACTTTTTGAATTTTCTATAATATTTAAACTAGGAACACGGAATTAAAGATATGTGGCCCTAAGTGAGTGAGAATTAATAAGAAGGGATTTTGTGGTACTTTTTCGTTCTTCTAATGGTAGTTTTTGAATTTTCTATAATTATGAACCTAGAAACATGAAATTAAGGATATGTTTTTTTTTTTTAATTTTCTATAATATTCAACCTAGAAACATGAAGTTAAAGTTATGTGGCCCTAAGTGAGTGAGTATTCATAAGAAGAGATTTTGTGGTACTTTTTCGTTCTTCTAACAATACTTTTTGAATGTTCTGTAATATACATCCTAGAAACATAAAATTTAAGTTATAAGGTCCTAAGTTAATCAGAATCCTTAAAAGTGATTTTGTGGTTCTTTTTCCTTATTCTAAAATACTTTTTCGTTATTCTAATATTTATTTTTCGTTATTCTAATATTAGAAATCTAATATTAAAGAGATATTGTTATTTATGAATGAGAATTCTCAAGCTCTATTAGTCACATTCCTCTATACTAAAAAATAATAATAGGAATACTTTGGTAGTTTTTTAACTTTCGAATGTTAAAGATGTTAAAAATTGGTACTTTACTGGCACCCTATCAAACATGCTTTTTGTACTTTTCGAAAATCCTATTTTAAATTTATTTTATAGTATGGTTTTTATAAAAAATGTCCGCTAACGAAGTAGCGGGTTAACAGCTCGTAATTTTATAAAAATTTTATATTACGACCATTTTACTAGTCATAGATCTTAAAGTAAATCGATAAATAAATGCAGAAAAACATATTTCAGTATTTAAGCGATGTCTGGCGGTCCATATTAAACTTTTAATGAAGCTACAAATCGCAGTTTTTGAGATAATTGGATGAATTTTGGCTTTATATGATATAGACACGATCTCTGTTAAAGTAAGTGGATAATGGTTACCTATTATAACCATGTCCCCATACAATTTTTCTCCAATAATGGGATTTTGACGCTCATATAATTGTTTAGTTTTGCATAATTTAGTACATATAAAACTTTTATGAACGTTAGAAACCTTATTTAATTTTATAAAATAATTTTTATAAACATGAAAACCAATCTATTAAATTTTTTATCAGGTTCTCATCTCAAAAATCCATAGCTCCCATATATTGTTCATTTCCAAAAATCGTCATAAACTGCATAAATTAGTATTGGTAGACATTATGTTTTTTGTAAGCAAAAGGAGCCATTTCTGATAATTTTGGGAATTTTCACTAGTTTAAGCAAAAAATTAGTTAAATTTTAACTTTATATGAATCAAAGGACAATAAAAATTAGATTTTCAATAAAAAATAGTGCAAAGAAGAGTTAATTGTAGTGAAAAGTACAAAAATTATATGGGGGTACCCGGGTACCATGGGTATTGACTCCCGTATGTATCAACTTTAAAGCAATATTACATATAGACCAAGTTAATAAAATTTAGGTTTTTTAAATTTTTATAATATATAAACACCTTAATCATGACGACCTGAAGTTTCGTGCCTATATCTTTATTAATAAAGAAATGCGAGCACTTTAAAGATAATAAAAATGGTACCCGGGTATGTACCGTAGGGTTAAATTCTGTAAGTGTAATGAAACAGTACTTGGTCAAGTTAATGGCCCTTTAAAAAAACAATAAAGTGTTTCTAAAAAAATGAACATACTCACAGCTTAAAAAATTTAGTGAAGTGAATAGTTTTTCTTTTTTTGAAGTTATTAATAATGGTTTCTAAAAAAGAGAATCAGCCTAATCACAAAAGCAAAAAAGGCGAATTTAAATCCATAAAATTTTCTGTGAATATTATAAAATTTAGTTTTTAAATTATAGAAAAATCTGGTTGGTTTTTTATTATTTTGAAACTTATTAAATTCTATGATTTTTTGAAATTTCTATCTATTGAAATTTTTTTATTTTTTTATGTTTTTAATGTAGTTACACAGAAATAATATGGTCTATTGAACGGTGTATTAAATATGAAAGGTATTTCAATTACTTTTATAATAGTATCAATTACTTAGAAGCTTAGCAGTAAATCTAAACCACGCTTGATATACTGGATAGACCAATACTAACACACGGAAAACTTGTTTGATTGCAAATAATAAACACCAAATCACATGCTTTTTTCATTCAACGTATAAATAGGGTAGTAGCTTTGAGCTAGAAGATCCACCTCCACTGAAGCATTGTGCAGAATTCTGGAAATTGAACCTCTTCATTTATACAAAGAATGGACAACTAGGAATTAGAGATAATGAACCTTCATTCCTAATTAGAAAATTTAGCTATGAAAATTTAATAACAGATTACATGGCAACTGAAACTCGGTGGGATGAGAAGATTACAGCGATTATATCACCGAGAGAAAACTTCGCAACCAATAATTGTATTGAGGTGTGCACTGATGGTTCTAGGAAAGAGAATGGAATGAGAAGCGTAGTTTTCTGTGAAAAGTTAGGTATTTAACACAGCTCAAGACTGAAAAACACTGGTAGTATATTCCAAATCCTTGCAGTGTCTGAAGCAGCAAGACTAATATCTATGAAGCCGATATTTAGAAGCGATATCACAATATACATAGATAGTCAGGCTACCATAAGTGCACTTTGTAATAGGAATATTAGATCAAAGGTGACCATCCGTTGTCCAGAGATTTACTCAACGAACTCTTTTTAAAACTGAGCTGGGAAAACGAAATAGCTGATGAACTATCATGAACTGGAGCAGATATGGAATAGAGTAACTCATGTGAAGACATTTATCCAGGACTAGATTATATATATCGGAAAATCAGAGATAAATTCGAACTGGAATCTGATGCACTCTGGGATAATTCATCGATATAAGCAGACAAAGACGTTGTAGGAACCAAGGGATATTAATACATTGAGGAAAGCTCTCGATGGAAAAGAATGAATTGGGAATATTTGTAGGATTACTACGGATTACAATAACTTAAAATATTTTCTTAAAAAAATTAGTCTATGTGATGATAATAACTTTTCATTCTCTCTGCGAGTGTGTTGCACTATCAGGCTATAGTTTTAAATGTTTTAATTCTTATTTCTTTCAGAACTTGAAAGAACTAAAAGAAATAAGTTCATTAAAGATCTTGAAATTTATTAAAGCAACAAAGATTCATGTAACAAGTAATAATGGAGGTCCAGCAACATCACAATCGCGGCTCCGAACGGATTGACTGCAAAGAGGAAGAACCACTGTGTAGAGCTTAATGATCCTATTATATTTATATAAATATATTTTATTTTTTTATTTTATCCTTTTCATTCTATCTTTATTGAGGATTCGCTATTAAGCAGCATCATTGGTCTTGTGAACACCAATAGTTCTGTGTGATTCTCTTTCAACCTAATCTAACCTATCAAATATTTAATTGATTAAAATTAAAAATGTCTAATATTAATAAAACAATTAATCGACTTAAAATTATTTTTCTTACTTTATTAATTACTAAATAGGTTATAACTTGAATAATTGAATTTAATTTTTTTTTTTTCTGATTGAATTTCAAAATTAAAAACTTATGGAGTATGTATTATTCGTAATTGAATTTTAGAGAGAGATTTTTTATGTCAAATTTTAATTTAATTTGTTAGAATACTCTGATTTTGAGAAATTTTATTTTATCATAAAAATATTTGAAATTAATTAAAAATTCTAATTAATAAATTAATTGAAGTTTTTAAAAGCTTTTGAAATAAATTTAAAGGAACTTATATTTTAAAATAAAACTGATTTTAATAAAAATAAAATGTTCACTTCATTTTTAGTCAAAACAACTGTTTTTAAGAAAATGAGAAATTAAAAATATTTTCTTATTTTTTGACAAAGCTTAAATATATATATTTTTTTAATAGTATATAAAAATCATTTTGTGGAAAAAAATATTAAAAAATTAGATCGAATCAAACTATCTAGAAGGAAAAATATGAAGAGTTAAATGTCATCATAATGAATTAATTTTTTTATTTCTAATACATAACATTCCACATTTATGAAAACTGTTGTCAAATGAATTGAAAATTAAGCTGTTGATTACACTGACCAACTAAAGTTCAAATTTTTAAAATTATTTTTTTATTTCATGAAATTTAAAAAAAAAAAAAAACAATTATTTTTCAATGTTAATTTTTTTGGCAATTTATTTAGCCTTATATTTAATATTTTCAATTATATTACACTTATTTTTAAAATCTTATGGTTTGTCCTTCTAGATTTCAAATTCGATGGACTGTGAATGGGTTAAAATCAAGACGGAAAATTATGATCACTCTTCAAATATTAAAGGCAAAATCTAATATAAAGAACGACCGCATAAAAGTTTTATCCCAGCAAAAACATTGCTTTCCTGGTAAGCTAGCAGGTAATTTTTTTTTTATTTTATTTGATTTTCATTCTATATTGTGGACTGAAATTAAAAAATAAAATTGGTAGTCCTCATTTGCTTAAGTTCCTCTAAAGGTGACAATATTTTTTATATCAATTCACAATGTGGCGTATACTTAATAAAATAAAATAACATTATTCAAACGGATACATTGTTGAGATTCCTTTTTGATTACCAATTAATGAATCACTAAAATATAAAAATCTTAAAAAATAAATACATAAAAAGATTTAGTTTTTCAAAATTGGACTGTAGAACTAATATGGTTTTAACTGAAACAACTTACTAAAACTTTTCATACATTTCACTTTTTTGCTCCAAAAAGTATGCAATGAATCAAAAATCAAATAAAATATTTTGTTCTAAAATATATAAAAAATGTTTTAATTATTTCTAGAAAATTTTCGAATGCTAGAAATAGAATTTTATATATTTTAAACAAGTTGGTACAACTAAATCGACAACACATTTAATAGTGCTAAACATTTTCAAAAGGTAGCACTAATTTTTGAGATATTTCATTTTAAAAAGCTAAAATGATTATTATTACCGCAGTGCGCGAAATAACCTAAGCATATACAATAAAAATATAAGAAAAACCAATTTATTTTTTCTATATCCAAAATGTATGTTCCACATTCTATCTTGAACTATTTGCAGTTACATATTTTGACACTGAAATTACAAAAACATATTCCCATCGTAACGGCATTGATAAAGAAGTCTGGCATATAATTCCTCGCATACTCTCAGAATAATTCAGGTCTATGAAAAAACTGGCTCATGTTTTTTCCGCAAACTAATTTTTTTGTTGACTTTTAATATTTGATGTGGCGATATCTCGCTGAAATGTATGGACCAAGTTCCTATAATCCTTTTTATAAGAAAAGGACGTTTATCATAAAATCCTTGAGTAATAATTTGTTGTAACTATTTGCATGATATTCTATAATAAATCCTTCCAGTAGTTTGGTAAGTATCTTATTTTCTCATCCCGCCGTTTATTTTATATTAATACACGAAAGAACCATCTAGTAATACAAATTAAACATTTTATTGTCACTAAAAATAACTTCCCCCAATTTTGGGGGGATTTTTGATTTTCGGCGAACGATAGTCTTGGTGCTTTATGAGAGGGCAAAGATTTAAATTTTAGTATCCCATTTCGCATACTTTATTTTGGGATATGACTTTTAAATTTATGACTACAACTCAAAGATACTATCAGTTTAAAAATAGTTAATATTTGACGAGGCGGTACTTCTTTTTAGTGGGAATTCCTTTTATTTCCATAATATCCTTATTAAATTACTAGCGAAACATTAATGCCAAAATGTGTTATTTTAATTTAATGCTGACTAATGCATCATGATTATCACAAAATTTTATTTTGTATGCTTAGGTTATTTCGTTCGAAGTTTTTAAAGATTTTTATATTAATGTACTTAAATTGCAGTGTTTAAAAATATAATCCATATTTTTATTACATTTATAGGTAGCAAAATATGTAAACTTTTACTCTGCATGCTTAGGTTTTTTCGTGCACTGTATTATGTTTTTTTTTTTTTATTAATTTAATAATTTCGTTATCAAATTTAAACAAAATAAGTTCTTAAAATATAAAATAGTTTTTTTTTTCTATTTTTCTTTAATATTAAAATCAAATATTTATTCATATTTGTAATATATTTTTATATTTGTAATACTTTTTTATTAAAAAAATTATCTAATTAAAAAATCCAGCATTAAATTTTTCTAAGTTTACACACAATATTTGAAATACTGAAAAAATATCATTACATTTTCCTTTCTTTGGGCAAAAAAAGGTATTTCTTCTAAAGCAATTTGATCGAAAAGATTTTTCTTTTTTATTTAGTAAACTGATTTCATTTCTAATATTTCGAGCTTCGACTGTATATTAAAAGTTCATAAGTTTGCATAAAATAATATGTCTTTGTAGTAAGAGTTAAATATAAATTTTTATAAAAAGTCGCTTTAACAACAACAGAACACAACACATACATACTCGTATATATGTATTTAATATGTTTGTATGAGTGCATCCATACATTTCATTTACAATTTTCTATTTATAAATTTAATTTTAATTTAAAATATGTTAATTGTTGTTTGTTTGTTTTTATTCATTTTGTATAAGTGTATTTGTGTATGTATGATTATTTGTGTGAATATTTAAGTATAGGTAAATAAATGTGTCTGTCTATTTGTTATTATTGTCGTTGTCTATGTTAATGCTGTTTGCTACTTTTGTTGTATTTGTTTTTGCTATTTTATTGTATGAGTATGTGTGAGAAACTCTTTGTTGTTGTTTTTTTTTATTTACCTGTAAAATTCATATAATTAAATTTAATTAAAATTTAATTGAAAAGCTCTTCCTCTACTTAAACAAAACCACCGTGAGTGTATGTGGGTGAGTTTGTATGGATACGTAGTGTTATTTAAAAATTAAATACATTTACTCATACGTATAGGTATGTGTGGATTTTACAATGAATTCTTGTACTGGTATTAATATTTCTTTATTTAATTCACAGATTCATTCAATAATATTGTATTGTACATAAAGTCGCTTGTTTTTAGTTAGTCAGCTTTTAGCGGATAACAACACTATATAGTACCTACATATGTAGTACACTCTTCAAACAATACATTTGACATAATCATCATTATCCGCAGCTATAATTATATATATTTTTATATAAGGAGTGCGATCGAAAAAATCTTAACGCAATATTTAACTTTTTTTTTTTTTTTTTTGATCTAGTTATCATTGAAAAATATGTCAGTTATTATTTTTAATAACAACTATCTTGATTTGTTGTGAGTTTAATCAAAATGAGTGACAAAAAAGATGCACGTGCTACAAATTACACTGGTCAACAAAAAAATCCTCCCCCACAGACGAATAGTTGGACTTGATGTATTTTGATGTGCTAAACTCGAATCTGCTTTCAGTTTTTTCCATCAGGTCTGGATTATTTTTTTTCTTTTTTTTTTTTTGGGCGTGTCTAATATTTCGCCCATAGTAAGGCCATTACTCTAGTATATTTCCTCATAACTTAAGAACGGTGTGTACGATTGATCAAAGTGATACACCAAAAGATGCGGACTAAAAATATCTTTAAATTCTCCAAACCTAATTTCTCCAAACCTAATTTTTTATTTTTATGTTATTTTGAAATAAGTGTCCGAAGAAAATAATTTTCAAGTAAAATTTTAGATTTTTTTGTTACTAAAATTTCTTTTAATAAATGAAAACATCTAAAATGTTACAATTTATTATCTTTATCTTATAGCTGGTAATGCTGCGAATAAAATAAGGCATGTATCTTAAAAATTTATGCAGAAATCTAAATTTTATTCACAGTTAAGTAAAAATACTCATGTTACATACAATTGAATAGAAATAGAGTGGTGGCCAAAAAAAAATTTTTTTTATATTTTCCTGAAACAAAAATATTTGGACTAGGTGGATTTTGACGAGCTAAGCAAGAATCTGTATTCACTTTTTTTCTATCGGGTACTAATTTTTTTTTATGTGCATGACTAATATCATTCACCTTATTCAGCGGTCACACTATAAAATTCGAGAATGTTTTGTCAAACTTAGGCTATAACTCAAGAACTCTTTACACGATTTTGATAAGTGATGCATCAAAAGATGCATACGAAAATTGTCTTAAAGGTATGTCACCAATATTTTTCATTCGCTCAAGAATTTCAGAGTTCTGGATCAAAATTTTCACCACTTTTCTAAAAAATTAATTTTAAAATTTTCGGTACTAATTACAGAATAACTACGGAAATATTAACTGGACAAAAAATTATGTAAATTTAGCTCAAAGACAATTTAGGTCGCTATATATTAAAGTTCAATTTAACTTACCTGGATAAACTGTTTTCGAGTTACTCAAATGTGACTGCCTAAAGGTGGGTTCGTAGTAGTCAAGACCATATAAGAAAAAATCAATGCGTGATAGAAAAAAAGTAAAAGCTAATTCTTATTTAGCACGTTGAATTACATCTCATTCACCTATTTTTTCTATTTAAGACGAAAAAAAAATTTTTTTTTTGCCCACTAGTTTATTTCCACTTAGCTATAAGTATGCATGGGTATCCAAACTTTACTGTGAATCCTATCAAGATTTGTGCATTAAATTTTACAATACGTGGCTTTATTTACTCGTAGTTTTGCCAACTTTGAGATAAAGGTGATAAACTTAAATATTTTTGATGTTTTCACTTAAAAAAAAAAAAGTTTTATTAAAAAAAAGAAATCTAAATTTAGCATGAAACAAATTTTTTCCGACACTTTTTTCGAAATATCTCATAAACTATTGATCGGATAAAAATTTGATAGTAAAGCGATTTAAAGCTAATTTTATTCCGCATATCGTGGTATATCATTCATATAAATCTTGCATACTGTTCTCAAGTAATAGTGAAATATACTCGAGTAATCGGCATATTTAGGGCACAATATTAGACACGGTCATAAAAAAATCCCGACCTGATGGAAAAAAACTGAAAGCAGATTCGAGTTTAGCATGCAGAATTCCATCTAGTCTACATATTTTTTTTTTTAAAGGATTTCAACAAATTTTTTTTGTCGACCAGTGTTAAAAAATTTCTAAAAGAATTAAATATCTGCCGCTAAATTGATTGGAAACCTGGTTCGAGAAGAAAAAAAGGTCCACATGATATTGGGAAGGCTAGAAAATTTAAAGCATATTGAAAAGAACTCCAAACACATCTAGTAGAAAATCAGCCCGGTTAGCTCAGTGCTCTGACTATTTGGTGCGAAAAGTTAAAGCTAATGCGGAGTTGAAGACACTAAAAGTCCAAAAGGTTCCAGACATTAACTGACAGAATTTTCGAAGCTTCTGAATCAAAATCTTTATGTTGCTAATGCTCAAGGAAATGCTGAAGATACCTTTAGGACCCAAAACCATAAAAAAATTTGGCATGACAATCTTTATGCAGTTGCGGCAAAACAAGAAAGTCTTTTGTTACAGTCAGCTCTAAAAGTACCGAAATATACATCAAAGAATGTTTGCAAAAAAGGAAAGAATGTTTCATAAGAGAGCACAATGTGTCCACACATTTTTGGCTCGATTTGGCATCATGTCACTACGGTAAAAAAAACTCTGGATTGGTACCAAAACAATAACATAGTTTTTGTACCAAGATAAGTCAATTCTCCAAATTGACCGGAGCTAAGACTAGTAAAGAGATATTGGGCTCTTGTGAAAAGAGAATTAAAGAGCACAAAAAAAGCGTCACAAAGTATCGAAGAAAAAAAGTGACTGAAACAACTACAAAATCTCTAGTGTAGTGATTAGAACTATAAAAGTTGTATTTTTCTGAGATAATATAAATTAGATAAGAAAATAACGAAAGCTCTAAGATCAACCGTTTTAAAATTATTGAATTTTATATACGAGTATGTTAAGATTTTTTCGAACGTACTCCTTATGTACCTGCAATTGTCAATAAATTAAAACATAAATTTGTACTGACAAACATTTGTACATAATTATTCTGGAAAAAAAAAAACTCAAAAACACGTGTTGGTTGCTTTAAGACTTAATTGTATTTTTGATGTATGAGAACAAGGGATTGATTTGTCAAGGGATGTTGGTTGTTGAAGAATTGGTTGTAGTTATTTATTTAAATAATTAAAATTTAATCATGTAGCATTTAAATAATTAAATGTTAATCTCAAGAGATTGTTTGTGTTTTAATTAATTTGGAAATAAATTTGATTTTGGGGTTATTAAAACAAAAAATTCCAAATATTAAACAAAAGCTGTTAGCTTTTTAATACAAAACTAACATTTTATAATATTTTGCACTGGCCTGCAAAGTGAAAGAAAAGAAATTAATAGTCAGAAAAGTTTTACATATTCGAATAAGGAGTGAGATAGAAAAAATCTGTTGTTTGTTGTGAGTTTGACACAGAAAAAAGTAAAAATTCGTTTTAATTATCAAAATGATTCATACAATTGAAAAAATGTTTAAATTTGCACCTCTCACCAAAATGATTATATCAATTACCCAAAATTGTTAAAAATGAAAAAATATAAAAATTTTTCCAATTAAAATTTTCAATTAATGAAATAATTAAAAAAATTTTAAATTCTAAACAACATGTGAATCATAAAATTAAATTGTTTTTTTATATATATTTTTTTTTTCTTTTTAGTTTATTAAAAAAAAAAAAATAATTTAATTTGAAATTTATTTTGCATTTGACACATTTTATTTATTTATTATTTTTTGTTTTTAAGAAAAAGTACAAAAAAAATTTTCTTCTTCTTCGATCTTGTTCTCTTGCGGTAAGTTCTTTTTGCAATTAACATTCTGTTCCTAAATTTTTAATTTTTTATCATAGACTCCATTCACTCCAACCCTCACCACTGCAAAAAAAAAAAAAAAAGTTTTCAACGATACAATACAGCGAATTTTTTTGGGATAAAAGAGTTTTTGGACAAGTTATCTACGGATACCTGGTATATTCCATTGAGGATTTCTTACTTTATGTTCATTTTCTCAATGGATGTGATCCTTTTCTTCGATTAATGCTTTTGCTTAGATAGCGCAAAAGCAGCTTCACTTTCCTTTGAATCTAAATGTTATACTTGATGTTATAGCAGTTTTTAATATCTAAATTTAGTGTTTTATACTCACAGAATAGCTTCGATTTTGCGTAAACAGATGTAAACATTTGTTACTAATGAAGAGAAATGTATGTATTTTTCAATAGTTTTATTTTGTCATTTGAAGTTCTTTAAACCAAAGTAAAAATATTGTATGTTTTTTTAAAACATTGATGATAAATTAACAAATGATTGAATAAATTAATTGTTTAATTAAATTTTAATAAAAACTCAAACAACTTTGTTATTTAAAAAATTTTAGGCAATAATTTTTTCTGTGGATTAAAATTAGTGACGAAAAAGTAGCTGTGCTAAAATTATTAAAAATTTAAAAAAAAAAAAAACCAAATTGGTCCTACTGAAAATTGGCCAAGGAATTAAAGGTCTGCCGACAAACTGTTTCCAATGTTATTAAACAGTATCAGGAGAATTTGACCATCGAGAGGAAACCTGGTTCGGAAAGAAAAAAATATTCAAATGATTTTGAGAATGGCAAGAAAACTGAAAGCGTATTGAAAAGAGCTCCAAACTTATCTGGTAGAAAAGCACAGTGCTCTGACTATTTAGTGCGAAAATTTAAAGACAATGCAGGCTTGAAAACATACAAAGTCCAGACAGGAATGCTGCAAAAAATTTAGAATCCAAGAATAGGGCACGGAAATCAAAATCAAATTTCTTACAAAAATACTCATGTTGTATAATGGACGATGAAACGTATGTACTGGTGGATTTTATGCAGCTTCCGGGTAAAAATTTTTATGTTGCTAATGCTCGAGAAAATGTTGAAAATTAGTTTAGGACCCAAAAGCAGACAAAATTTCCTAAACAATTCCTGGTATGGAAAGCTTTATTAAGTTCCGACAAAAGAAGCAAGTCATTTGTTACCGTGGGCTTTAAAGGCTTCTTCTTTTCATAAGAGAACACAATGTGTCCACATATTTTTGGCCAGATTTGGCATCATGTCACTACGCTAAGAAATTTCTGAAGTGGTACCAAAACAATAACAGAGTTTTTTATTTTACCAAGAGAGGTCAATCCTCAAATTATCCGGAGCTAAGACCAGTGGAGATGTTAGGTTCTTGAGAAAAAGAACACAAAAAAGATGTTCCAAAATATCGAAAATTTTAAAAGGAGATTGGCAGACTGTTCCAAAAAAATTACTGAAACAACTATCAAGTTTCTAATGGAAGGGTTTCCAAAAAAGGTTCACGAGTTCATAGATAGTGGTTAGAACTATAAAAGTTATATTTTTCTGAGATCTGAAATATAATATCAATTAAACAAAAATAAGAATGAAAACTCTAAGATCAACCGTTTTCAAATTATTGAATTTTATATACATGTTAAGATTTTTTCGATCTGACTCCTTAATGAGAATATTACTTTTAAAGATTTATCTATAGAAGAAAATAGCAGATAAGCTTACTAAAATATTAAGATATATTTTGCTATAGATATCAACAGTAAACCATCAAATCTTTTCGTGTACAAACTTTGCCTTTCCTTAAATACATGGAATTTCTAGAATAAATTTACACAAATATCTTCTTAAATAGAACATTTTCTATTTTATAATAAATTTAAAATATTTATGTCTGCAATAAAATATGTTTAATGTAAAAAATAAATTTTGTTGCAAAATCTATGAAGTGTTAAATTATTGTGTTAAATGTTCTAACTGTAATTTTTATTCTGTTTGTACTTAAAATACAGATTTTCAATAATAATATTTTATAATAAAAAGTTTAGACATTAAGAAAAAACTACAAAACATAACAAGATAATGTTTTACAATTTTTACTATGTTAAGCACAATAATTTTAACAAGGTACAGTGGTATAAAGTAGAAAAAAATATATAATACTTTGCAGACATTATATTCTTATTACCTTTTATATTCTGCTCACCTATTCCAACACCTTAACATACTGTGCTATAACCATAAATGTTAAAATATTTTTCTGTAGTACTACATAATAAAATCTATAAAATGGTCAATTGTTTTCTATTACTTCATAGACCAGCTAACTAACCAATTCAACCAGAACAAAAAAAAAAAAAAAAATTAAGCGTTAATGCTTACAATTGTTTAAAATATTTAAACTAAAAAGTATGCACCTGAAAAATACCAAAAGACCAGACAAAGTAACTTAATGCTTAAGGCTAAGAAACTTATATTCCAACAAACATACAAAAACCAATATACAAAGTACAAACTAATAGAATAATAAAGCTAAAATATCAGCATTTCATTATACAGCAGACTATGATGATGACGACCAATATTCTACCACAAAAGGCCTTTCTAGAAGAGACAATAGAATAGAAAATAAAGGCTAGAGATACATATAAGAAGAAAATAAAAGCTAAAATAAAAAAAAAGGTAACAAAAAAGTCTAAACAAAAGTTTTAGCAATAAAATCGTGCAATTAATACATGATCTTGAATTGATTGCATTCGCACGATTTTCAGAGAGCAACACGTGTTTACTTTCCACCACTAATATAAACACATTTATACATACATATTTACTTGCTACATCTATGCTAACAATAAAGGTCTGTCTATTCTTCTACATACAAACTAATAGCAATATGTAAGCTTCACTTTTGTTGTTATTGGTATAGCATAAAACAAAAGCTTTACATGCTTAACAAAAACACTATAGATTCCTGGGCTAAACAAATAACAGCAACAATAAAAACAACAATATTAGGCAAACATTTAAAGCAGTTAAAAAGTGTTTCCTTCAATTGTTTAAACAGCTAAAAAAGGAACAAAAAACTATATACATACTAACAAAAAATTATGTATGTGGAAGGAGTTTTAAAAGAATGGATTCTTTTAAAAAATGTACTGATTTATGTACACTTTAAGATAAATCAGTTGAAATTATGTAGATCAGTAACCAAAATCTATTTTTTGTAGGAACATCAAACAAATCTTTAACCTTTGATATCTTCGTAATTAAGTCTCTAAGTGGAAAAAGTGTCTTCGTTTGTAATCATTTATATTCTCTACAAAAGAATTGATATTTTTTTTTTTATATGAAAATCAAAAATTATTTTACCCTCGATATCTTTGCAAATAAGCATTTAAATTGGAAAAGAGCCTCGATTTGTGATTACTTTAATTCCCTAGCAAGAATCGATTTTAAAAAAATCATTAACCTTCGAAAATATTGCGACTGAAAAACATTTGTTACTAAATTTCTGTGACATTTTTCCTGTGAAACAATATTTTTATTTTCAATTAAATTTTATTATTATAATTTTTTTTTTTTCTCATTTCATTTTAACCCATTCTAATTCAAATTGTGAAAAATTAAAATCCAATGAAAATATTATGTCAATTATGTTTCATTCTAATGAATAGGAAGATTCGTATTTTAAATAAACAAAATTAATATGACATAACTTTTAATTCTAAATATGGGACGAAAAATAGTGAACCTTTATTCTTAAAGGTTCACCCTTTCGAATTTCAGAGGCATTAGTAGTTCTTTTTAAAGCTACTTCTTCAAAATACAATGTGTGTGTTATTTATGGATATACATATGTAAAGAGTGAGATCGAAAAAATCTTAACATATATAAAATTCAACAATTTGGAAACGGTTGATCTGTTGATTTTTTTATTTTTTATATTTTTTTTATTTTTTTTTTAATTTTTATAGTTCTAACCACTACTTATGGACTCGTGAACCTTTTTTGGAAACCCTTCCCTCAGAGATTTGATAGTTGTTTCAGTTACTTTTTTAGAATAGTTTGCCTATATCCTCTTAAAATTTTGGTACAATTTTTTTGAGCTCTTCAATTATCTTTTCACAAGAGCCAAATATCTCTTCACTGGTCTTAGCTCCGGATAATTTGGAGGATTGACCTCCCTCGGTAAAATAAAAAACTGTGTTATTGTTTTGGTACCACTTTCTTACCGTAGTAACACGATGACAAATTGGGCCAAAAATATGTGGACACAATGTGCTCTCTCTCGAAAAGAAGAAGCCATTTTTGCAAACATTCTTTAATGTACATTTCGGTATTTATAGAGCCCACTGTAACAAATGACTTACTTCTTTTGCCGTAACTACGTAATGCTTGCCATACCAGGAATTTTTTAAGAAATTTTGTCCTCTTTTCGGTCCTAAGCTTATCTTTAACATTTCCTCGAGCATAAGCAACTTAAAATTGTTGACCCGGAAGCTGCGAAAATCTGCCAGTATTTACGTTTTGATGTCTATTATACAACATAAGTATTTTTGTATGAAATTTGATTTTAATTTCCGTGTCCTATTCCTGGCTTCTAAATTGTTTGCAGCATTCTTATCTGGAACTTTTTTTTGGCTTTGTATATTTTCAAGCCTGCATTGGCTTTAACTTTTCGTATCAAATAGTCGGAGCACTAAGGCAACCGGGCGGCTTTTCTACCAGGTGTTTTTTGAGTTCTTTTAAATAAGCTTTGAATTTTCTTGGCCTTCCCAATATCATGCACAGAGAAAACACATTCTTTGTCATGACCTAATTTTTTGCCAATCGAATTTTGTGATTGACATACTGATTTTATATAGTACACATAACTGTTTTAAAAATAAATTCAATAAAGATATTAGCAACTATTGTGAATGAAAAATTATTTCAAAAAAATATGGCAAATAATGATATAAACATTTTTATACCCATGGCGATAAGGACACTGCAGAATTAAAAATTTTCTTCAAGTTCTTCCATTTTGATAATTTTGGCACATATTATTATATTCCCTTTGATAGCCTTCCGGGTAAAGATGTTTACAACGATATGAAACTGAACGACGACACTTGGGAAATATCTGACCGTAGACCAACTCAATCAATATATAGGTCGCATTTTAAAGTATTTTGATAACGCTTGCTAGAAACTGCAAAAAAAAAAAAAAAAATTGTCACTACTAAGATACTGGAATATTTAGCGATGCTATAATTTCCTTAGAATAGTTGGACTTGATGTATTTTGATGTGCTAAACTCGAATCTGCTTTCAGTTTTTTTTTCATCAGGTCTGGATTTTTTTTTTTTTTTTTGGGTGTCTAATATTTCGCCCATAGTAAGGTCATTACTCTAGTATATTTCCTCATAACTCAAGAATGGTGTGTACGATTGATCAAAGTGATATACCAAAAGATGCGGACTAAAAATATCTTTAAATTCTCCAAACTTAATTTCTTTATGTGCCCAATAGTTTCGGAGTTATTTTGAAATAAGTGTCCGAAAAAAATAATTTTGAAGCAAAATTTTAGATTTTTTTGTTACTAAAATTTCTTTTAATAAATGAAAACATCTAAAATGTTACAATTTATTATCTTTATCTTAAAGCTGGTAATGCTGCGAATAAAATAATGTATCTTCAAAATTGATGCAGAAATCTAAATTTGATTCACAGTTAAGCAAAAATACCCATGTTACATATGGTGGTGGCCAAAAATTTTTTTTATATTTTCTTGAAACAAAAATAGGTGGACTAGGTGGATTCTAACGAGTTAAATAAGAATCTGCATTCACTTTTTTTTCTATCGGGAACTGATTTTTTTTTTTATGTGCATGACTAATGTCATCACCTTATTCAGGGGTCACACTATAAAATTCGAGAATGGTTTGTCAAACTTAGGCTATAACTCAAGAACCCCTTACACGATTTTGATAAGTGATACATCAAAAGATACATCCGAAAATTGTCTTCAAGGTATGTCAACAATATTTTTTATTTGCTCAAGAATTTCAGAGTTACGGATCAAAATTTTCACCACTTTTCTTAAAAAAAATAAATTTTGAAATTGTCGGTACTAATTACCGAATAACTGCGGAAATATTAACTGGATAAAAAAATTATATAAATTCAGCTCTAAGACAATTTAGGTCGCTATATATTAAAGTTCAATTTATCTTAATTGGACAAACTGTTCTCGAGTTATACAAGTGTGACTGCCTAAAGGCGGGGTCACAGTAGTCAAGCCCATAAAAAAAAATCAATGCGTGGTAGAAAAAAAGTAAAAGCTGATTCTTATTTAGCACGTTGAATTACATTTAACTCATCTTTTTTTTTATTTAAGACGAAAAAAAAATATATATATATATATTTTATTTTTTTTGCCCACTAGTGTATTTCCACTTAGCTATAGGTATGCATGGGTATCCAAAGTTAACTGTGAATCCAATCAAGATTTGTGCATTAAATTTTGCAATACGTGGCTTTATTTACTAGTAGTTTTGCCAGCTTTGAGATAAAGGTAATAAACTTAAATATTTTTGATGTTTTCACTTAAAAAAAAAAAGTTTTAGTAAAAAAAAAAGAAATCTTGAATTTTGCATAAAAAAATTTTCAGACATTTTTTTCAAAATTTCTCCTAAACTATTGATCGGATAAAAATTTTATAGTAGAACGATTTAAAGCTAATTTTATTCCGCATATCGTGGTATATAATTTGTATAAATTGAGCATACCGTTCTGAAGTAATAGTGAAATATACTCGAGTAATCGGTATATTTAGGGCACTATATTAGACACGCCCATAAAAAAAAAAAATCCCAACCTGATGGAAAAGTACCACAAAGTTCTCCTTCTTGTGAATTATCATTTACTTAGGACTACACATACTCAAGTTCATGTTTCTAGGTATAATATAATAAAAAAGCATTTTTTAATTTGAGTAAAATTTAATTTCCCGATTTTATCTCCTTTTTTGGTATTTTTTTATTCATCCTGGATGAAACAAAGATTGAATTCCAATGAATTTCAAAATTGTACTGGAATCTAATGTATAAATATTCACATGTATTTGTCAGTAAAAAAAAAAAAAATATTTTGTGAAAAAAGTACCAAAATCAGTTTCGATTTTTAACCCTTAAACGTTTGAATTTCCAAAAAAAAAAAAAAAAACAGTTTTTTAACTGTTATTTACGTAAAAAAGACGAATTTTAAAAAAGTACCAGACTAACAATAACTATTAAACATTTTTTGCACTTCTATTAGTTTAGGAGACTTAGAGTAACCGAATTTACCCGTTTTATTTACAGTCCATAGTTCATCTTTCCAGCTTTAACTGTTTGGGCTGTGTAGTGATAAATCAGTAAGTCAGTCAATCACTCATTAACGTCTCATATAAGACCTCTTCCCGAATTGTAATGCCTATTCACAATGCTGTAGGGTATCATATGGTCGAGACTATATTTTTCTTACTTTTTATTTTTTTAACCATTGATATAAATTATGATGAATTCAAACTTTAAACTTCTGCTTTTCTATATTTTACTTTACAACGAACCATAGTTGTTGTGTATGTCTTTCAAACATATAAACTTATGTAGGTATGTGTGCTTTTATCATGCTTATTATCATGCCTGCCTTGTTAACACATGTTTAAACCACTCTACGACGGATGGTACACACAGCAAATATTGTTGCCGTCGTTTTTTGTTTTTGCTGATATTGTTGTTGTATATTATTGATCCTTGTTGGTTAAAAAAAAAAAGCTTTTGACTATTTTTTGGTTCTGTTCTCGTTTTATTTATCTTCTGCTTAATATGCCCCATTTGTGTGAGATCTTATTATTGTTCTTATATTGTATTGACCAACCATATTATATAATAGTAATTGTTGTTAGTTATCAAATATGTTTTTTTATTATGCTTTTATTTAATTTTTTATATATGCATACTGTGACACTGAATATTGTGGGGTAAGATTTTAATATTATTGACTTTTTTCTTTAAGAAACGTGACCTAGGCACACATTACAATTCTGATCGAATAATAAGCAATTTCATTTTTCATATTAAATTGATTTTGTGGTGAAAAGTTGTTAAAGTTATAAATATACTATTAATTTTGGTAGCATGACAATACTGAATATAAAAGGTAAGAAAAATTTAACATCAATTGGGAATAAATAAAAATTTTAAAAATATTCCAACTTTAACAATATTAAATATTTTATTGGAATTAGTAAGTAAGGACTGATATCCCACTTATGTTATATTTTATAGAATTATCTATTTCACCACTCTTTAACACTTTATTCACCAATTCTTTCTTAAATAAATAAAATCCAATACAAATAATATGTTTTCTCTAACAAACGTTTTTTCTACAAATTGGATCATTTGCAAATCTTTAAGTTATTAAGCAAATAAATTAAATAAAAAGAAAACTTTCTTTTCCAAATTAACCAGATATATTTATACATGTAGCACAAACAAACACAACACAACACAAACATACACTGATACACATGATGAAGTGAAAACTACCACAAAAGTGTGGTGTTTGGAAATGGTAGGAAAATCAAATAAAAATAAGAACTACTCGAGTGTCATTGATGATGAGTTTGAAGATGTTTTCAAAAGAAAATTTTATGACGACAAAACAAAACAAAAATAAAATAAAACCAAGCTCTCTTAAGAGGACTATAACTAACGAGTGCTGAATAAACACAAATACTCGGGCATATGTGATAACATACAAACAAACATACAAATAGACAAAAAGTACATTCATAGCCTGGAAATCATAACACATACATACAAATATAAACTTTGGAAAATCATAATACATTCACAAACAGAACACAAGCAGGAAAAATTCAAAATAACCATAAGGAAAAATACTTGACCTAAATATTTATGAAAGAAACATATTGCCAACTTGAAATTTCAACCCAAGAACAAATCGTAGTTTATTTTATGCATAATATAATAAGAAGTAAAGTTTATAAAATAAAAGGTGCTCTTCTGCCTTTACTATTCTATAAAAGCTTGAGGAAGAGAAAAAAATCAATAGAATAGTTAAATTAAATTCAAAAAGAATGCACAAATATAAAAATAATTCATTTTCCAATTAAATATTCTGCATTTAAAGTGCGTGTCTTTAATAATTAATAGATGAGCACTTAAATGAAAAGTATATGAGGGAATTTTGAAAAAATAATATAAAAAATTACCACATTTATTGTTAAATTATCTAGCGAAAGATTGTTTAACAAAAAATTTAGCAAAATTTAAAAATATATACACTGTGGAGTAAAAGTGAACACTTTTTTATTACTATTTACTTTTTTAGGCATTATCTTTTTATGACTTGAATTTAAAATACTTGAATACTAAACATTAAAATATTTGTTGGCTGATATAAAAAATAATGAAATCTATAAAATATGAAAGTGATCACTTTTGCTCTACTTACAAATTTTTATTAATAACCACGTACATCTCTGTTATTTAAATTTGCGAATGAAATAACATAAAAAATATATAATTCAGCTAAGACGTCTAATGAAAAAATAAACTTCTAAGGACTCTTTTATAAATATTTAAATACGAAATAGCCTGATAAAGTCCAGAAATTGAAAAAAAAAAAAATAAAAATATGTTTCAAGATAGATTTCCTCCAGAAAAATTTGCAAGGACACAAAATTGATATTAAAAATAAAGAAACGTAAAAAAATTTAGGACCTTTTGAAAAATGAGCGATTGAGAATATTTAGAAACAGAGATGCCGAACAAATTTTAAGATTACTAACATCAGGGAAAATTAAATACCCCAAAAACCTTATTCAAATTAATAACTTCAATGTTAGCGATTGGACACGGTCCCGATATCTTCAAAAAAAAAAAAATAAATATATATATATATATATTTTTGCCTAAATATAACAACTTATTTCGGTTCATATAAGAATCGCGTCCCAGTATTACTAGATAAAGAAAATTATAAAATAAAGGGAATGGTTTTTTAATGGTTTAGGGAAGTTTCACATACTTAAAAGTTGGTCCTACTAATATTAATTATTAGCATTGCATGTTAGAAAAATTTCCCTGTACTATTGGCTAAAATTTTATCAGCTTCTGGGAATATAATGTTGAAGACACTGCGTTAAAGAATAATACTGATCCCAAACTTAAATCTAATCACAAGTCCTTACTTATTCAAACTTGTCGCAAATTCGCTTAAATCATGTAGTGGCACTTTAAAGAAGGCCCAGACTTAAACTCATTTAAAAATATATGAATCGCATTAAAAGTGAAATTGAGATACGTGAAATTTTAGCTAAGGAATATTAAGATATAGTGGAATGAAAATGTTAAACAAAACCCTGATGAATTTACACTAAATTGTTTTACTTCACTAGATAAGAAAATAGAGCCCAAAAAAGTAAATAGTCGCAAGAAAAAAGTACACTTTTGCCCCATAGTGTAATTATATTAAAAAGAACTTGAGTGGTTTTTGATGAAAAGAAAAAAATTAGCTACCGACTAATTTCTGTTAAGCTTGAGATCTTTTAAAACTTAGGCTAAGTAAAACTGTGTAAGAGAGTAATTTCATTTGGAAGAATATGATATGGTGAGAGATTTAAGAAAATATATTATTTTAAGAAAATTTAAGTAAGAGACAGATTCCTTCTAAGGAAATTTTATACAACGAGTGATTTGTCTTAGAGAAACTTGTTCTGGATAAAAATATTTAAAAAACATTTGATCCTTTAAAAGAAAAAGCTAGATATTTCTGTTAAAGAAAATTATAACAAGCAAGAGACTTCTATAAGAATATTTTTTTAAAAAAGCTAAAGAAATCTTTAGCCAACAACATATGTATTTTTAAAAGAATTATCGAAAGATTTGCTTTAAAAAATTTGTAACTAGCTGGAGATTTCTGCTAAACAAGCTTGATCTATCCAGAGATTTTGGTTAACAAAACTTAAACTAGTGTGAGATTACTGTAAATTAAATCTTATAGAGATATTTTGAGAAAACTAAGCAGCAAAGAAAATAATATTATTTAAGAAATATTTATGTTAAGTCGCATGAGATACCTATTAAGATAAACTTAGTTGGCATGACACTACCCTTAAGAAAGCTTCAGCTAAATGAAAAAATTTAAATGTTTTATCATAAAGATAGATTTGTTGCAAATAAAACATATAAGTTTTTATTTTATTCACAAATTACTAAAGATATCTTATTTACAAATTATACAAAAATATTCGTGAAATTTCAAATTTCAAAATAATAATGGGTTGTAAATGATATATAAATATTTACTAATTTGAGAATAAAATCAAATTTTTTGCATAGATTTTATTGAAATATTTCTTGCTTCATTTACAACAAATCTATCTATGATGAAAGAATAAAAATTTCCATTTTTGCCTTTAACGAATTTGTGTGATTTTTTTCGAATTTTTTTCATTTTAACGATTTTTTTTCACAAATTAAACTTAATATATCCATAACTATAAAACGTATTAAGAAATAATACAAGTATAATATGAAGGTAATTGTAATTCGAATTTTTTGATATTTTTCTGAGCTAAATCGAACAAGAAATGCTTCAATATATGATGCAACCTCGTTAATTTTACAAATAGCGATTTAACGTAAGAACTTATAAAGTGGTTTATAGGCTTAGTACTTGTAATACTTGATAATAACGTGCATCTGAGTTGAGTCCCGTGTCAAAAAAAAAAAAAAAAAAAAAAAAAAAAAACAGTTTTTCCTTGTGTAATGATTTTGGCAAATCTTTTGACCAAACAAACCAATATGGTTCAAGAACTTTAGGATGGGGAACATTTTCTTTATTATTATTTTATTTTTTTGAACGTCCTTTCCGAATATGCAAAAGCTTTTATTTATTATGATTAAAAAAAAAAAAATCAAACAATACCTAACAATTATTTTCTATTATAAAAAATATGTTTTAGTTCATGTTAATCATTATTCTATAATTGAAAAAATTAAATAAAATAATCGTTCAAATCGTAATTTTTTAACTAAAAAATAATAGTTTAGTTTGGTTTTTATTACGTTGCACATTGGGGTAGATGGGGTCGAAAATGGCGATTAATTCAGGGAAAGGTGATATCAATATTTTAATGATCACGTTTTGTTTTTTTTTTTTATTGATTATTAAGTAAAAAAATTTGTTTTAGTATTTTAAGATTTTTTTTTTTTTTTTCAAAATGGTAATGTCTGTCCGTCTATACATTCCGGTTAAATGGCGCGAAAATGGCGCTTAATTCAGGAAAAGGTGATATCTGAATTTTGATGATCACGTTCTATTATTTCTATTTAATAGTTATTAAAAAAAATATTTTTATAATTATAAAATACTTTTTGACAGAATGGCAATGTCCGTCCATCTATACATTTGGGTTAAATGGGACGAAAATAACACTTAATTCAGGGAAAGGTGATATCAATAATTTAATATTTAGATTTAGTTCTTATGTTGGTCAAGAAGTAAAAAAATAATATACTTTTGGAATTTTAAGACTTTTTTTTAAATAATTTTAATGTCTGTCCTTCCGTCCTTCTGTTTATTAATTCTTCAAACTTTCCAATTCAAAATATTTTATTTTTTGAATCAATAAAGATATCGACTTCAGATTTTCTTTATTTAATAGACAATTTTATTCTTTAATAAACTGCAAAAAATTCGATATAGTCGGTTGGAAATTTTGAGATATATATGAAAAAGACTTGATTAACAAAGTTGAGATTGTTGAAAATTTAAATGAATATATCTCGAAGAATATGTAAGAGAAATAGTACAGGCAAGTATGTTTTCTAAAGGATTTATCAAGGAATTTTAGATGATATAAAAATTTTGGAAATCAGGTAAGTAACAAAAATTTGCTAATGTTTAAACATTCTCCTGATCTAAACTGAAAATGTTACTGTCACGCCTATATGAAATTACATGCAGCGTTACCGTTGAGAATTTTTAAAAAGTGTCCGAAAAAGGGAATTTTAAAATAAAAAGTCGCCAAAAAAGGGGATTTTCTGAAAAAAACTCCTTAAAATTGTTTTTATTAAAAACGACAACAAAAAATTTTGTATTGTAAGATTTTTTTTTTTTTTAATAATAACAACAAAATAATTTATAATTATTTGACTGAAATAAATGTAAAAATATAAATTAGGATATAAGTATCCATCGAATCTTTTGTTTTATTTTTTTATACTAACAGTTTTTTTATATACTAACAGTTTCAGATCATTTATAAGTACTCCGTAGACTTTTATATCATTATACTGTGAAACAATCTCAAAATGATGAATTTATTTGTTGAAATTAATTGCAAACAATTTAATTTCACATAGTCTTAAAAAATCTACTGGAGTTTTTTCAAAAAAAAAAAAAAAAAATTCCGCAAATCGGGATATGTATGCGCACGATATTTTTTTATTTTATTTTATTTTTTTTTTTTTCATAATATTAAAGTGGACAATATATACTATTTTTCAGAAATTTTTCGAAACAAACATCCTGTAACATTTCAAGTTGCGTTCATGAAAATTGAAAATTAGTGTATTTTAGAACAATTTTCAAAAAAAAAAAAAAAATAACAAAAATATTATGACGAAATATAATCTATAAATACTTGAAGAAAAATAGACTTAATTTTTACTTTAAGAAGATCTTTTATTTAAAATAAATACTCTTTTTCAAAAATGTAAATAAAAAAAAATTTACTTCGACAGCTCCTTATGAGCAAACAACATAAGCTAGCTTAAATATTTTAATTGGTGTTGATACATAATTTTGTCTTTTTTTTATTTGGTATCCAACTTTATTACAAAAATTTAAATTTCAAAAATAAATTAATCGCCACTTTTGACAACGAGCGTTGCTCATAATCGTTACGGTCCCTAATTGTAAGATTTCGAAGTTAAAAAAAATATAGAAAACGAAAGATTTCTGTTAAAAAAGTTTGTCTAGTGATCATTAAATTTGGTAAAATTCTAATCCAACATTTTTTGAAACAGAAAAAAAAAAAAAAAAAAAATGGGAAGTCTGTCAACAGAATATATGTAAGCTATTCCTATATAAATAGTATCGTTATAAAACCTTATACTTACTAATCGTAAAATTCCAATTTAATTTTAATATATAATGCTTCTAATTCAATACACATTTTAAAAGGTGAATTAGGGATTAAAAGTTGCAGGTTTAGAACTGTATTTAATCTTGGTTCTTATTTCACTTAAGAAATTTGTACGAGAGATTTAAAACAAAATTTGATTTAAATAATAAAATATTTTTTTTTTTAACTTCTTTTTTCATCCATTTTTTCATATTCTAATAAATGTTACTTCAATGGCAATTAGATTAATTTTTTAACTTTAAACTCTTTAAAATGACACTAACAATTTTACACCTTTACGATTTATTTATTTTTTTTATTTTTTTGTTTTCCTTTCTGTCTCAGTTAAATTTTACTAATTGCCATATTTAAGACATTAAGATAAGGTCATAAATGATTCTCTTTGTTCTGGTATCATATATTTTGTATTCTCTGTAACAAAAATAAAAAATATAAAGTACCGATAAAGAATTTAACGCATGTTATATGAGACTGCAGGCAAACATACCAAACCGCCTAAATGACGAATTGCAAATTACACCCAAATGCGGTGTTAAACAAAGTGAAGGTAATAAATTTTATGCCACAATATGTAGTTTGAAACGTAGCAACAAAAACACCAACAACTGACTTCAAAAATCTTAACTTAATCATTGTTTTGGACAAATATTATTAAATAAAAAAAAGGAAAACAAAAACTAAAATCTAAAGTTTAAAATACAAGTGGCAAAAGGTTTTGCAAATATTGTGACTTTAAACACCTGAATGAAAGAAGACCTTTCTTTCTACAACAACAACAACAACAATGAAAACAGAGAATTGAAAATAAAAACCGGCCTCCACACAAAATATATGTAGTGTATATTATTAATTTAAGTTATGGTAGTAAGATTTTCTTTATTGTTGTAGCTGTTAAAAATTTTAAAAGATTAATTTATTTTTTGTGAAAATTTGTTTTATGTGCAATCAAAGATGGAAAAGTTTCGATTACAAAAGTTAATTTTTTATTTGGTTTGGTTGCTGCCAAACAAAAAACCCTTCCTTCTCCTTTTTTATTTTAAAGGCTCATTGTCGTTGTCTTTTAACGTCATATAAATATTTAACAGCTGCAAAGTTGCAACAACACCAGCAAAAGAAGTAGAAAAAGATACAAGTTAAGACACATATTTTTGCTAATGTTTGCCAATAATGCCAAATTTGGTCATAAAAACGATCTTGAGCAAGACAGGCAACATATAAAATATAAATAAATATTAAACAAAAAAAAAAAACAATCTTCTGAAAAAAAAAGTGAGAAATTACACACACATTAATTTTCCTTCTGTTTACTTATGATTCCGGTATCTTTTCGAAAGAAAGCAAAAAAATAAAAAAAATTGTATGTCTGTCCCTTCATTCATATTATTTTATGGGTGTTGTTCTGATACTGTTGCAGCTTAAAACATTAAGTTTCATTATAAATTTTTCATACTTCTTTTTATTGCTTAAACAACAAACAAAAACAGATATTTGTCTCACAAAATCTGGCAACAACTGCGAGCCAGCCATCATACATATTACCAAATAAATATTACAAACACATATACAACCATTCATACCAGAGTACTATACATAACAGACGGATGTTTAAGAAAGATGTTCTCAATTAATAATGAAAATTTTTGTCATAATTTGATACGCCAGATTCCTTGCGAAATAAAAACACTGCCTGTTTATTTGTTGTAACTTTTAAGTTGGTCAAAAGAAATAATTTTTAGTAACTATATTTATGGCAAGAATTCAAGAATTAAGGGAAACAATTTAGAAAGGCTATAATGAATTTTAGTTTACCCTTCAGTAAGTAATAATTTAAGGGAATATGTTTATAGAAATGTTTGAAAATTAAAAAACCTAATTATTTTAAAGTTACGTTATATTTAGCCGGAAATTGGTAAAATACAAAATTTATTTAGAATTATTCAAATTATCTAAAAATCTCTTCTGTTTATAAAAATTTCTTTATTAAAATTAATTTTATTTATCAAAAGCTTAATTTTAAACTTCTACTTATAAAACTTTAAAGTTAGCGTAAAAAATCGGGTTCATATTTACGAATCCAAATATTGATTGATTCAAGTTTAGAAGTGTACCGAAATTTCACTCACCTTCAGTTATCAGATGTTGGGAATTTTCCTTTTTTGATAGAATTTTTAACGAAAATTTTAGCCGAAGGGAAAAAGGTAGGGAATTTTAATTTTTGTCAAAATAAAGGGAATTTTTAATATTTATAAATTTATCTCAAGAAACGACACAAATTTTAAATAAATAAGCAAAAGAATAAAAAATGCAATGCATATTATCATACACACTCATTTAAAAATAGAAATCTTAATTGGCGGAATGGATATTTTCAGTGTTCTCGTTCTTTGTCTAAAATATTTTTTGTATATTTTTTACTGAATTACAAACAAAAACTACATTTATGTAAATTTCAATGCACTTTTTACTAAAAATTTTTAATTTTTGGTTAAAAAATAGCGATTTTAAGGAGGAGGGACATTTTTTAAAAAAAAAAAAAAAAAAAAAAAAAAAAACAGGGAAAAGGCAAATTTTTCAACTAAACAGAGGGATTTTTCTTAAATTTTATCTGGCATCACAGCTCACCTTAGAAATAAAAATGAGTACATTTCTAATTAACCCTGGAAGGGCTTCGTGAGTCGTTTCGACTAACAGCAATGCTCTTTTGAGTGATTTGAGAATTTTGGTATAACACCTGCCGTAAATAAGATATTAAAGTGTACAGGCTTATGTTGCTGTGAGCGGTCTGGAAGTTAGTATTTTAAGCAACCTTATTAGTCGAAACGACTAACGAAGCACTTAGTGTGACTTTTTGAACTTTTAGCGACAAAATAACTTAGTAAATAAAGTAATGCAGTGTATTTAATATTTGCTCCTATAGTGTGAAATATATTTTTTGGAGCAAAATAAATACAATGACTTCCAGAAATAATTTTAACAACACATAAGTATATTTTTTTGGCACATTACACAGTGATGATGAGTAACCTCTATTTCCTATATCAAGTAGAAAAGGCATGCTGAAGACTGAATAAAACCATATTATAAACTACTAACTATTACAGATCGACTTCATAAAACCTATGGACGATTGATAATTTCAACCAAATATGTAGTGAAATATCTCACTAAAGCAAGACTTATCGGTGCTGTTCTACATATTCTGCATCAAACTAAACATTAATTATATTAATAGTTTATTCAAAAAATATGTTAAAAATAATTAGAAACATTTTTATAAAATTTCCTTAAAAAGGGCGTAAGGATCTAATTTAGCGACAAATGTCTTATTGACTCTGTTCTACTCCCAATATAACAACCACGCATTCTTCTATATCCATTTATATTTATAACAATTGTGTAAATTTTAGAAAAAGAAAAATAAGATTTGCAGCTTCTGTGGCTAAAAAAAAAAAACACTGAACTACTAAGGGATACTGTAAAAAATGCACCAAAGTATCACAAATTTGAAATATTCACGGAGTATGTAAAAACATTTATTTTTAAACTCTTTTTTGGTTAGAATAATTCAAAAGAACACACATTAAAATAAACTTATGTTGCCTGTTAAAATTTTTTTACACAACTAACACAAACGGTACTTATGTAACACCATCTCTGAAATAGTACAAATATTGCCAAAAATTTATTTGTAAAGCTTTTTTAATGATTTTTTCAGGAGTGAGAGATCGATATATATTTTATTTACTACATAAGAAATAATGGCGAAAATATTATGCTAATACGCCTTTTTATGCAATTAAAAAAAGTCGTTTAAAAAATTAGCTTTATACCTCATATATCTCAGGTCTTATTCCCGAAAATCGAAAGAAAGTCGAGGCAAAAAATCAAAAATTCAAAATTCAAGTGTATATATCTTTTTAACTTTAAGAGATAACTTGGGTGAGTAAGCTTATTTTTTCTTTATCTTGCCAAGCACTTTACATAAAAATCTTTAAAATCGGACATCATTTGTAGAAGTTACGATTTTTTTAAACTTTTACATACTCGAGGTAGTCAATTTTGACACCCTGTAGATTTTCTTGTGTTATCACTGGGTGACTACAATATGATTTTTCTGAAAGCTTAAGCCCTCCTCTGCAACTCTTCCATACATTTCAATTTAATCGGAGCAGTAGTTTTGGAGATACAGATTTACTTAATATTATCCTAAATTTTTAATATACAGCAAAAGCTCCCTTAACGGTCAGCTCCCATACCCGGACAGCTCCGGTAGGCGGACAATGTTTTAGGTCCCTTGGTTTAGGTTAGAATAAACAAATCTCCGCTAGGTGGACGCGGACACCTATTTTTAAAGAAAACATCTCTCTTAGACGGACAAAAATCATAAAAGGTAAAATAAATGTATGGAATATTGTGTAATGAGATGCATCTTATTATCATTTTTTTCGTGTTTGCATTCATATTTCAGCTTTACTTACATTTTTTTAAGTTAAATAGTTTACTGTTCTTTTTTGCTTAACTTTTTGCTGGTTTTTTAACTTTGACTTTTACACTTGATTAAACATTATTCATACTAGAACAGATAAAATGAAAACATGATTTTTAAAAATAGATTTTGTCCCAGTGGTGAAATACACTAGAGTAATGGCCTTACTACGGACGAAATATTAGGCACCTCCATAAAAAAGATTCAGACCTGATGGAAAAAAGAACTGAAAGCAAATTCGATTTTTTGTCGACCAGTGTTATTATTATCATTTTCATTTGTTGCAAACCCTCTGACAAACTTATTATACCACCCAACTTTATTTTAACGGTTACAAAAACGTAGCAAAGATTCATGTGTGCGAATTACATATCAGTTCAGAGTAGAATGTAAATAAAACAACTTTTTGGTTGATCTTTTTTATTTTTAAATTAAAGATTTTTATGATTCCGTTAAATGCTAAAATGTATTTCTTTATTTTTTAATTTGGTTTTACTGGGCTGAGCATAGATAATGTTTAACAGACTCGCCTGAAATTATACACGGAAATCTTTAAATAACATATAGTACACATATGACTTGCATATGCTTTCATTTAGTATGTTGATGAATTTGTGAAAGTGATCTTATTTTAAAAAATATTTAACACAGATTAATTGTGAAAGAAATTTAACAAAAAAAAATAATAATAATAAAATTCTGTTCTGAAGTTTAATTTAGATGCAGTGATTATGTAGCAACACTAAAATAAAACAAAAGTTTGGGATAATATAAAATATTAAATACTTTTTATTTTTCTTTCATATTTCCTTAGAATAGAATATAGCAAAATATTATAAAATAATATTTTTGTTTTAATAAGAATCTAAATTTCAACATAATTTTCAAATAAATTACTTGTAAATTTTTAACAATTTAAGTACAATATGCCCCAATCATCATTAAAAAAAAATACAAAAAATATAGAAAATTTCTTTTGATTTTTTCTTGTAGAAAATTTATGCGAAAAATGTCTTTAAAATAACAATGACACTTCATCATCATTGTATTTGTTGCTTACAGAATATAAATACATAAGTGACAAAAAAAACATTTCTTACAAGTAATAAAAGATCAATACTTTTTTTGACAATTTTATGCTGCAACAATGACATATTTACGTACAAACAAGTAATATTGTATATAAATGCAGCACATTTACTGGTAACTGTTTCGTCAATGTTTCATAAAAACTAACATGCAGAAAATCTCAATCAAAATCCCATAACAATGTTACAATTTTCATTTGAATTTCTGTAGGAATAAAATTTTTTTTTTACTTCAATACTTTTGTCATTGTTGCGTTTATAAGCTATTCATGCATAAACTTTACACACATGCATGCATGCATGTATGAGGCAAAATAACAAAAACAAATATGTGCTAAAAAAAAAACATGCAAATAGATAGATGATGATGACGAAGGAAGAATAAAGGAACGATATGATCGAATGGAGGCAATAAGAGTTTGAGTATTTGATTCGCACGTGAGTTCAATGGTAACAATAGTCCATTATTCAAACTTATGTCCAAAAAAGAGTGACAAAGTGACAACTGACAAAAATTTGAATACAATGCTACAATGACAGCAAAAGGTAGTAGCATTTGCAGTAGCTGCTACAAAAAAATCGTACATACAATTCACAAAAATATACACACCATCAGTCAATCTCATTTTTTTATAGGATTTTGTGACAATAGATGCCACAATAACATCATCGTCATCAGTCGTCAAACAATTGCAATAATGCTTTAATGGCCTACATGTTCGTATTGTGTTCATGTTTCTTTTATTTTTCTTTTTTTATTTTTTGAGGAAATTTTGAAACAAAATTACATAAATTTAGCATAAAACATGTGACTTTATTTAAGGATGATGAACTTCTTTATGTTGCATTTATTATATCACTTGGACAAGAGCTGCCTGGCTGTTTCTTGAAAAGATGTTTCATTTAATGATTTGCAAACAAAACATTATTATTCAGAACATTGATCACACTATATCTTTCAATACAATAGTTGCATTATATTGATTGTAAAGTTAAAATTGGGTTTAAGTGATTTATTGGGTTTTTTTTCATGTGAAATTGTAAGGAAACCTATAATGGATCATTTATTGATAGCTTACTAATATTTTGAAAAAGGGGTATTTTTCATAAATATAGAAATTTGTAGTTGAAATTTATAAAATATAATAAATAATAAATATTTCCTATTTGACATATATCTCGTTAATGTGAGATGCCAAGAGGTGCCTTTTTCGCGAGACACACTCGCAAAGTTATTTCAATGAAGCTATAGTATAGCGTTTTCAAATAAGGTTCCAAATTACATTTTAAAATATTAATTTGCTAAAAGTATAAATTTCTAATATTTTAAAAAAATTAGAAATTTTGCATATTTTGTTGTAGCGGATTTTGACGTTATAGGTAAATTTTAATCTGAAATAAACTCTTGTGTTAAGTGTTACTTACGCAGAAAATATGATTTCACTGAAAATATTCAACAACAGTTTTCATGGGCTAAGAACGCGATGTTTTTAGATTAACATTAATCGTCGAGGCACACCCAAGGCGCTTATTGAAATTGGCGATGATATATATCAATCTGTAGCTGCTTTAATACCCTATATCAACATCAATATGGCGTTTGAAAAAAAAAAAAATACGATTTTGCATTTAATGCAACTTTAGAGATTTGAGTAAGTGCAATTTAAAATTAATATAAATGAAATTTTCTTATGCCTTATTAAAAAAAAAAAAATTATGAATTTTGCAATAAATGGATTAATATGAAAAAAAACTACATCACTAAAAACGGAATTTTGCAAATTTTATATGAAGGTTTAATAATTATTAAATCGCTAATATATTCACCCATACTTAACATATCGCGATATTTTTAATTTGTATTTAAAATACACCATTGTAGAGTACACAAATGCAATAATTTTTAATTTAGGACTATAAATAGAATTTTGGCAATTTTTTTTTTTTTATAAATTTTTATCTTAAACCTCCATAACATTGATGGCGTCCGGTAAAAATCATTTACGCGAACAGATCTGTGTTCCACTAGAGCCAAGGAATATTGGTACTAATTATCGTTGATGTGCCATTAAAAAATTCTCGACATTTTTTTGAACACCAAAAGTAAACGAGTTTGAAGAATTTCCCATATATATATTTTTCTGGAAAAAGGAATTTTAAAAAATTGTTTCGTGAAAATGGTGAATCTATAAAGCACAGTGGGGCAGAATGGAACATTTTTGGAAGAACTTAAAGTAGGGTACCTCTGGCACAAACACAGCCTATCAAAAAAACAATCAAGTGATTCTACAAAAGAAAATTTTTACCACTTAGAAAGTAAAACTTAGTGCATATTTCGTGCTTTTTTGTAAGCTTTTTATAATAATTTTAATGTATTTTTTGCAGGAAAAAGGTTGATAATTCCTAAGAAATTGAAAATTTCACAGAATTTTTATTAAAAAAAACATGTTTATAAAATTTTATGACTTTTTCAGTTATTTTTCTTTAAACATTAGCTGTGGGAACAAATTGTTTATTTAGTTATGGCTTTTTTGCATTCACAATAGTACAATATATTTAGAAATTTTCTGTAAAAGATATTGACTTCAATGTATATAACACTTTCAATTAAATTATTAATCAGAATTTTAGAATTATTTTAAATATTTTTATAATTAATCATTTTTGAATTTTTATTCAGGCTCAAGTTTATTATTAAAATTAGTACAATAATTAACTTGAGCCTGAATAAAAATTCAAAAATGATTAATTCATAAAAAAGTTCGAAAAATATTCATCATTTACAGATATTTTTATAATTAAATAAATTACTCAGAATTAATTCTAAAATTAAATTTCCATTTTACTGAGTAAAATCTAAAATCCAATTTCAATTATGAATAATATATATTCAATTATTTTATTAATTAAAATTCAACCTATGAAAAAAATTTTATGTTTAATTATTCAAATTGTTACTTATATTTTATTAATTTATTAACTGATACCATAAGAAAAATAATTGAATGCGGATAAATTGTTTTGTTTTTAGTAAAAAGTTTACAAAATTTAAATTTTGATAAATTATTCAATTGATAAAATTAAAAAAGTAATTGGAATAGTTTTTATCTTTGACAAATTGTTTAATAGACCATACTTTTTCTGTGTAATGAAAAATTATGTCAGCTTGGCTACATACTTATATATCGAAAGTAAGATTTTTGCAAAAAAAAAAAAATGTTTTTAGAAAAACTATAAATATATGGAGCCCTAACCGAGGAAATGTCGTAAGCAGTGTTGGCAGAACTTGAGAAAAAAAGAAGATAAATTAGACTTTAAAAAAAGTCAGAAAAGCCCCAAAAAAAATAAAGACAGAAAAAAGCTAATATATTGTTTTATTTAAAAACGCTTGTATTTTTTTATTATTTTTTTTTTTTTCATTAGTTTTTTGTATTTTTGAAAGATATTTTGGTAAATATAATATAAATAGTTTATATGGGTAATATAGTTTGTTAAAAAAATTATTATAATATTACTGAAGAATGAAGCGCCTCAGGCGAAAATTTTCATTAAATATAAGTAATTTTGATTTTTTGTGCAAATTAATACACAACAATGTTTAAATTGTTGATTCTGTAAAAATAAAATTAGAAAATTTTTAGCCTTTTTAAGGCTATGTAAAGAATCAAAAAAGACTATAAAAAGAGCTAGAAGCTAAAACGAAAATTTTGAGACTAAAAGCAAAAAAAGGCTAATCGTAAGTGAAGAGAACACAAAACTTTGCAGGAGAAGCGTTTTTGTAATTGTGTAAAATCGGTCGGAAATATTAGTATACATGTAAAAAAACTCTACCAAAATGATTTCAAATGCAAATAACTCGAAGACTCGAAAAGAGATAAATAGCACAAGTAAGCATATTTTTATAGGCCTTATCAAGGGCTTGAAGAAAATATAAAAGGCAAACGTTAAGCAATTTTCTATGTCGAAGATACCCTACTTTGAGCTCCCGTAGATCCTGTCCTGAGGAACATGTGTGGTCCCTTTTCCAAAAATAAAATTCTACAGTTCTCTGCTACGATTATATCGAATTTTATGTAAAATCAACCAGCCGATAAGAAGTTACAAATTTATTTCCAAAAATTTTTGATTTTTGTAGTGAGCAAAATATAAAAACAATATTAAATAATAATTTTAAAAATAGATTTTTCCAGCAGTTGAAAATCACGTCCCTTAATCAATACAATTTGTCAAAAAAAAAGTTTCGAATTTTTCATAAAAATTGATATTCGTCCTTTTTAGCAAAAACTACTAGACCCGTTGTTACATATAGTTATATAAATTATTGATTTAATTGGAAAAATACTTACACTTTAATTTACGTTATAAAAACAAATATACTTTTTCTGCAAAACACAGAAGTTTAAGAACATTTTATAAAAAAGTATGTCAATTACATTTTATATGTTTTACATCCTTACAACAATTACATTTAAAAGGTTATTCATGATAAATATTCCAAAAATTCAAATTACAACAAATTTCTTTATTCGAATAAACTTCAATCAACTTTTCAGATGAATATAAATAAATATTCCACAACACGCTGATTGACATGCTGCGTAAGTCGTGTGCGAAATGAATAAATATCCCATTTATTTTTTATTTTTTTGTTGCTTACTTTCTTTCCGACAATAATGTCATGTTCATCAGCAACATTTTGTCATATTTATTTATATAATTTCTTTTTTTTTTTTCTCTCTCTCGGATGCGTTCCAATAACAACACAAGTTACTCAAACAAAGATAAAGTATATTGAAATATAAAATATGTGTAATAAAACAAGAAATCAAAACAGAGTATTAAAGTTAAAGTTATGAATGACAAAATATGCAAAATCATGATTATTGAAGATGTCATCAATCACTATGAAAAAGAAGTATTATAAAAGTACAAGAATGAGCACAAGATAAGAATAAAATATATATGTATATGTATGTAAGTAAACATTATGATGCAACAACGCAAAAAGAATAACAATAAACAATATTTAAGATTTATGTAACAATAAGGGCTATAATATTTTATTGTATGCTACCATGAATTGAAAAGGTATGTTGAGGATAAGATTAAGTTGTTTAAAAGATTTTTTTTTAGGATATTTCTTTACGCCAATTTCCTAACTAATAGTCTAAGGAATCAAAGCTGGTACGGTAGAAAGCAAATTTTCCCTAAGCAATGACAATACTGTACGATCTATTACTCATTCATACCTCCAAAATATAATTTTAGGTATCCTTTTACTGATATTTTGCTTCCATTACGCAAAAGCGTCACATAGTGTTCCATTCAAGAAATGAAATGGAATTAAATTTACATTGGGGTAAAAGGGGGTCGAAAATGGCGCTTAATTCAGGAAAAGATGATATGAGCCCTTTAATGACCACATTTTATTTTTCTAAATAAATAAAAACCATTTTTACAATTTAGGAGTGTGATCGAAAAAATTTTAATACACGTTTTGTCTCATAACTTTTTTCCGAAGCAATATTTAAAATTTTTTTTGATCTAGTTATCATTGAAAAATATGTCAGTTATTATTTTTAATGACAACCAAGTTGATTTGATGTGAGTTCGATCAAAATGAGTAGCGAATATAATGTACGTGCTATAAATTATTCAAAAATTTCAAAAAAAATCAAATAATTGGTCAAAGAATTAAATGTCTGCTGTCAAACTGTTTCCAAGGCTATTAAACAGTATCAGGAGAATTCGACCATTGATAGGAAACATGGTTCGGGAAGAAAAAAGGTTCACATGATATTAAGAAGACCAAGAAAATTGAAAAGCAAGCCGGTTAGCTAAGTGCTCTAACTATTTGGTGCAAAAAGTTAAAGCTACTGCGGATTTAAGAACATATAAAGTCCAAAAAGTTCCAGACTGGAAAGCTGCAAAAAATTTAGAAGCCAAGAATAGGGCACGGAAATTAAAATCAAATTTCATACAAAAATACTCATGTTGTATAAAGAACGACGAAACTCATGTACTCGTACTGCCAAATTTTTCGCAGCTTCCGTCAAAATTTTTATGTTGCTGATGCTCGAAGAAATGTTGAAGATAAGCTTAGGACCGAAAAGCTGACGAAATATCGTAAAGAGTTCGCGGTGTGGCAAGATTTATGCAGTTGCTGCAAAAGAAGCAAGTCATTTTTTACAGTGGGATCTATAAATACCGAAAAATACATCAAAGAATGTTTGTAAAACAATCTTTTTCCTTTGATAAGAGAGCACAATGTGTTCACATATTTTTGGCCTGATTTAGCATCATGTCAATACGTTAGAAAGCTCTGGAGTGATACCAAAGCAATAACATAGTTTTTGTGCCAAGAGAGGTAAATCCTCTAAATTGTCCGGAGCTAAGACCAGTAAAGAGATATTGGACTTTTGTGAAAAGAAAATCGAAGAGGGCAAAAAAGGTGTCCCAAAATATCAAAGATTTTGAAAGGAGATGGGCAGACTGTTCCAAAAATGTGACCGACAATTATTAAAAATCTCTAATGGAAGGGTTACCAAAAAAAGGTCTAGGAGTTCATAAGTAGTGGACAGAAGTATAAAAGTTATATTTTTCTGTGATCTGTAGTATAATAGCAATTAAATAAAAAAATAATCTAAACTCTAGGATCAACCGTTTCCAAATTATTGAATTTATATATGTTAAGATTTTTTCGATCGCACTCCTTATAAAATTTGTTTGTCAGAATGGTAATTCCATCTGTCTATAAATTGGAGTTAAATTGTTCCAAAATGGCGCTTACTTCAGAAGAAGGTGATATCAGTACTTTAATGATCAGGTTTTATTTTTCTATTTAAAAATAAGTGAAAAAATGCATTTTTAAAATTCAAATTCTATACATTGGGGTTAAATGCCTCGAAAATTCAGGTAAAAGTGATATCAATACCTTAATTTTTACATTTGGTTCTTATATTGATTGAAAAAAATTCTGATATCCGTATTTCCATTCTTTTCACATTGGGGTAAAAGCGGTCGAAAATGGTGATTAATTCAGGGAAAGGTAATATCAATATTTTAATGATCACGTGTAACGATCTTTTGAAGAGTTCTTTTATCTTGGGAACGAAGCTACCTTTAATACGGCTATGCTCGTCGTTGGGGGGGTGTATTAATTTTGTTCCCAATAATTATTAATTTAAGATCAGTTACCAGGGATTTATACTTAGGTAGCATTAACAAATATAACCCACGAATAAAATAAACAAAGAAAAGACTATGTACTTATTGATGGACGTGTAGCTTGTGATGAAATTCGCTACACACTTCCGAAGCCCTCCCACCATGCTGACTAAAGTTTATAAGTTGATTGCCAGCCCAAAAATAATATAAAATAAAAGAAACTTCCTAACTAATCCATACCTCTACCTTCACTTTTCGTAATTTAATAAAAATCAATTTTCAAAATTCCATGTTACTAAACATTATAATATTAACTATTTATTTATATAAAACAAATTAAACGGTAGTAATTTAAATGTGTGACAAGCATTAAACAAAATAACAATTCCTTTCATAAAAAAAAAAATGTAATTAAAAGGTAGTCACCATTAGTTCAAATATTAAATTTAAAAAATATAGAATTTAAAATTAACAAAATTTAAGGAATTAAGGTTAAATTAATAAATTAATACATGAAAAATCTGGTGACAGGAATGTAACTGAAGTTGTAACGTTTACTAAATATGAAGTGTTTTTAAATAATGCACCATGAATAAACAATAAATAACAAAATATGGTAATTTTTTTTTTTTTTTTTTTTTTTTTTTTTTGAATTTCAAATTTAGATAAATGATAATTTATTCATGATACATTAAATCAAAATTTTGAGTGATAGTGCATTTCATTCAAATATGGCTGTTAAATAAAAATATTAAGACAACTTACGTTTTCATTATGTCCAACGTTGTCAGCAGGCGCCCGATGACCTTGGAGTTGTTGAGTATTTTTTTTTATTTTTGCTCAGCCAATTTTAAATTTAATTTAATTTGTAGTTTAAATTTGAGTGAATATATTTAATGTGTATATTATAGAAATGTAATTTGGGTTTTTTTTCTGAGTGTAATATTAGGGTATATAAAAAAATTAACAATGAAAATTAATTAAGGTGACCATTTAAATTTTGATTAGTATTTTGAAAAGATAATTTCTAAATTCAGAATTTATGGAATTTATAGATGATTTGAACGTATTATTAATGAAGCAATTGATAAATCCGGATTAATATTGAAATTTTAAGTTATACAATCTTACGATTTAACAAACGGTGTACCAGACGCAATATTAAAGAAATAGTAATGTATCGTTCCTTAAATACTCGAAACCAAAAGAAACAATATCGATTTAACAGCCTCTTATAAAAATGACGAACGTTCTGTTAAAACTATATATAAACGGAATCTGGTCACCTCAGCAGTATTGTAAATATAAATTTTCGGTAGATCACAATCAACAAAACCACCCTTCAGTCTTCCAACTAAAATTTGAACTGGAATTCTAATATTTTGATCCAGGAACTTGATGTCTTCAAAAAATTCAAATATATGGATATCTTCCCTTTCCAGGAACAATTAACCCGCACCAATATTAAAAGGGCAACCAACATGAGTTGTAACAAAACCCGATTTTGCACCAAAATATATGCCACAAGAAAAGTTTCAAATTTTCTGAAATAAATATGCAAATTTAGGAACAATTTACATGTCACAACACAAAATTTCCCTTACCCAAAACAAATTACTAAATTCCTCCTGGTTCTTATTCAATTATAAGAAACTTATGAACAGATTTTTTTTCTAAGACTTTTGCTACGTTAAAATTCAAATAAATTTATCAACCGTCTCACTTAAAACTTTTTCAATAATGAAAATTTTCCTTTACATATTTGACTATTTCAAAAATAAAATTCAAAGGTAATTTGTTAAAAAAAAAATCTAAATTCAAATAAGTTTTTTCTTTTTTCAAATAGAGAAGTATTGTTACACCCAAACAAAATTTTAGTAAAAAAAAAAAATGAAAAATAAATAAAATGTTTTATTTTTTTTATTGATTATTAGGTAAACAAATTTAGTTTTAGAATTTAAGGATTTTTTTTGGCAGAATGGTAATGTCGATCCTTCTATATATTAGAGCTAAATGGATTGAACATTATGCATAATTCGGAGAAAGGTGATACCAGCACTTTAATGATCACGTTTAATTTCCTTATTTATTAGTTAGTAAAAAATGCATTTTTAAATGGGTTAGTTTTTATATGGGTCAGAAGTAAAAGATCAATTTCTGGAAATTTAAGACTTTTTTTTAAAGAACTCTAATGTCTGTCCTTTCATCCGTCTGTTTATTAATTTTTTCAAACTTGCCAAAAATCGTTTATTTTCTTTATTCGATAGACAAATTTGTTCTTTAATAAACTGCAGAAAGTATGATAAAATTATATATCTCGAAGAATATATAAGAGAAATAGTACATGCAAGCCTGTTTTCTAAAGGATTTATGAACGACTTTAAGGTGATAAAAAAAATTTTGGAAATCGGATAAGGAACAAAAATTCGCTAGTGGCTAAATATTTTCTATGACATTAGTACCCTACATTGAACCCCCATAGTTCCGCTTCTGAAGCGTATATGGTATCCTGCTTCTTAACCCAAAATGTACTTGTTCTCTGCTTCGTCTGTGTGAAATTATGTAAATCCAACCAGCCGATTAGAAGTTGCAGGTTTACTTGGATTCTGCCCCACTGTTTAATATTTGAAAAAGCAAAGAAAATGTCTGCATTTAAGCTGTTTTTTGTATGAAATCTAAAATAATAATAATAATTTTTCAAATCGGTCTACGCCCACAATTTTTCCCTGCAGTCAATGGTGGCAGTTGCGTACAAGTTACCAAACCGACTACATTAGGGTACCACTAGTCACTTTATTAACTACGTGACTAGTCACTTCAACATGAGCTTGTCCTAGGAGGAAGTCTATTGCCACCTAAACGACTTCCTATTGTAAATTTTTTGCACTCACAATCATCTCCACGACTACCGAAGGATCAATACATATAGGCACTTCAATGACCAAAGGGTGGCCCTTTTTTTACCTACACAGTCACTTTAACGGCTACAAAGTGTAACTTTTGGGCGCACACAACCACTTTACTAGTTACAATGAGTCAGTTAAAAATTTTTGATTCTTCTTTTCGTCTTCTTCCCGCTTACCTAAGAGTCAATAAAGTGTTAATTGCTAATACGCTCAATGGTGACCGATGGAGAGCGGCACGTGACTATACACCAATGAATCTTACTGTCTAAAAGCGGGTTAATCGCCACCAAATAAACTGCTGGATTTTTCATAATATTAAAGTGGACAATATGTAATATGTTTTAGGAAATTTTCAGAACAAACATCCTGCAACTTAAAATGTTGCACTCCATGAAAATTGAAAATTGGTGTATTTTACGACAATTTTCAAAAAAAAAAAAAATATTAAGACAAAATATAATTTACAAATGCTTGAATAGAAGCCCACTTAAATACCTGAAGTTGATGTTTGCATTTTAAATTTTTATTTTAAAAGACTTTTTACTTGAAATAACACTGAAAGTTAATGGAGATATAATTTTTTGCTCTTTTTCAAAAATGTAAAAAAAAAAATCATTTTGACAGCTCCTTATAGGAAAACAGCACAACCTAGCTCGAAGAATTTAATTGATATTAATATATAATATTGACTATTTTTATTGGGTACCCAACTTTATTAAAAAATTAAAATTTAACAAAATTGTACAAAATTTCGTTATCGTATATGCTTTTGTTTAAGAGATATCAGCAGAAAAGTATGAAATGAAGCTACAACTGACACCCTGTGTTTCTAGTATTTTGCCCATAACTTTTTTTTATTAACCGATTTTGCTCATTTTCATTACCAAACAAACCTTGTATAAGATAAATATTTGAGCGAAATTTTGTCCCGTTCGAGACAGACGGACATAGCTAGATCGACTCAGAATCAAACCAGGACCCAGAAAATATACACTTTATGGGGTCTTAAATGATTTATTCGACACGTTACTCACGAAGTGACAAAATCAATATATCCCCATCTTTTTGATGGTGGGTATAAACATTTAATTAATCGTAAATTTTTGATATATTTTGTTCCAAATTTGGCGGGTCCGCTTTCAGAGAAAGTAGAACTTCAGTGATGCGTAAGTATTGAGTTTTGACAGGTTCCCAAAGTTGGACACTTCGGGTATAAACGATCGTGTTTTTTTATATCTTAAGCTATTTGAAAAATTTTTATAGGAGTGAACTCTGCTCGTCGATAGTTTACGTGGTATTGGTCTTCAACGGTTAAAGTTTTTATTTTTGGACGTGAAGTTTTTTTACTATAGCTGGTCTAAGATTCAAGATTTTTTAATATCTCTTATTTAATTAACAACAAATAACTAAATCGAGTGCAGAGATAATTTTGAAAAAAAAAAAAAAATATTTAAGGAATTAAATGTAAAAACTTATTATTATTATTATTTTTTTTTTTTTTTTTTTTTTGACAGGTTCCCAAAGTTGGACACTTCGGGTATAAACGATCATGTTTTTTTATATCTTAAGCTATTTGAAAAATTTTTATAGGAGTGAACTCTGCTCGTCGATAGTTTACGTGGTATTGGTCTTCAACGGTTAAAGTTTTTATTTTTGGATGTGAAGTTTTTTTACTATAGCTGGTCTAAGATTCAAGATTTTTTAATATCTCTTATTTAATTAACAACAAATAACTAAATCGAGTGCAGAGATAATTTTGAAAAAAAAAAAATATATTTAAGGAATTAAATGTAAAAAATTATTATTATTATTATTATTTTTTTTTTTTTGTCCAAAAATTAGTAACATTATCGTTCAATTATGCGCACATGTTTTTTAAGTGATAGTGTTTATTTATTATTATTTTTTTTTTTTTTTCTTGAAGACAATTTAATACAAAATAGTGTGAAAAAATATATATTTGCGATGGGCGGGATCCCAAATCGCAATATTAGAATCAGAAACTCTTAATATTTATTTAATGATATAATATGTTTTTTAATATTTTGAGGATTGAAACTTTTAATTCGCGATGTCAGTTTGAAAGATATAACTAAAAAAATAAAAAAACACAATTTTGGAAATTTGTTAAAGTTTTTTAAAAATGTCTAATATCTATTCATAAATATTATTGTATTGCTTAATTAAAAATTAATTCTTTTTTTGGTATATTTTTGCAAAAAGTCTTCAATAAATTTTACATGTAAAAAAAAAATGTTCATATGTTCACAAAGAAGGTGAAATTTCCTAAGCATAGTGCCAATAGAATTCGGTAGTACTAACATTTTTTCTTCCCTACATTATTTTCTCTTAGTTACTATAACGATTTCATAACTAAACGGATAACTATTGAAAATGATTGATCCTATTTAAAGTTTTGCTTTTACACAATTTCCGTTTTAGCGTTTTGGTTTTTGCTACTTTTCGATTTGTTAAACATTTTATATTTTTCGTGTATTTTTATTCTTCTTTAACAAATACATACAATACAATCAAAAATTTACTTTGTCTAGACTTTTTAAAAGAATACACATTGAATACCAAGAATAGAAAAAAATCAACATTGTATTTGAAATGCATTTTGAATTTGTAAAAAGTTTTTGTTTGCCATCTCTTCCAGATTTCTTCCAAAACATACATAGACACCAAACTACATACTACTACAAGTTTCTTCATTGGTTCATCTCGTTTATTGTTGCATAGATTCTTTCATGTTTCTTTTAATGTTTAGATGAGTTTTTTTTTCTTTTGCTTGTTTGGTTCTACCACAAAATACCTTTAGAATGATAGACGTGCCATAAGTGGTTTTATTATCCTTGATGCTCTTTTAACGAAGTTGTATTGTAAGAAAACTTTCTAGACGGTCAGAACATCATGTTCCCAGCAAACACAGCAATACGAGAAATGTTTCACGAAACGTATTGCCTGGATGAAAATAATTATTGCGGCAATAATCGAATTCGTATTGCGGAAGATACTTCCTTCGGGTGAAAAAGTGTCTCGATGGCAATACTCCTAAGCAATACGATAGCAATTCTTCTAGATGATAATCTGGCAATATCGCTAGATAATCACATGGAAGAAAACAGGAAGATATTGCTTAAATGATATTTGGAAGATAAAAAGAAGATTTTGCCCAGAACCCACCCGGAATAAAAATAAAATTATGCATTTATATTATACAAAATATTATTATTTTGGTAGTATTTGCATTAATTAGAAATAACTTAAAAAATATAGTGATATTAAATCTGCTGGTTCTTATTTAGAGTTTCTTTGTATAACAGTGCTGACCTTAATACCATTGATTTTTCTTCATAAACCTTTTAACAAAAAATTATATTTGTAAATTTTGCAAATGTAAAAAAACTATAATTTTATTTACCTTGAGGATTTTTTAAATATTTGTTGAAGCCAATAGAGAAACGAAAATCAATTAATATTAAAAATTATCTAAACAAAATTTTAAAAAATAAACAAATAAAAATTGACAATAAATATTTTTTTTTTTTATTTTATATTGCGGAAATTTCTCGGAAGCAACAAAAGGAAGAAAATACAAAATGTAACTTGATTATTTTCTCTTAGATAATAAATTGGGGATATTGCCACTTTATCATCCAAGAAGATATCTTCCATTTGTTTGCAGGGTTTCCTTTCTTACTACGCACACACATACGCTTACACATGTATCTCTAAGTATGCGTTTTGCAACTAAAAATGTATTTGTATTATTTTTCATCTTACTATAATACAAAAATCCTTAAAATAAACCGAAAAAATTGGTATACAAAACACAACTTCTTTATTGTTAAGAGAAGAAAACAAAATTTGTACAAATAAAATAAAAAAGGAAACCAAAAATGTCTGTATATTATTTTGGATGTATGTGTGTGTTGGAGTATTTTCTCTTTATAACTAAGAAATGCATAAAACGTTCGCATTAAATGTTCAGTACATGACCATGAAGTTGGGCATTATTTTTCTTTTCTTTAATTCTTTCTATATCAAAAGAGATGTCTTAAGGATATTTTTTATATTAATTTTATATTAAAAACCAAGAGGGTGTATGATTTTTGTCTGTTAGAATATTAAAAGTAAATCTTTAAATTCGTATAAAAGTTTTCACTTCAGTTGTTGAAATTTAAATTATTTGAATGAAATGAAATTTTAAGTAAAGGATTAAAGGGTTAAGTTGGAGATGTTGTGGGTATAAATGTTTTGGAAATTGATGTTAAAAGTTTAATTTTTTTAAATACATTAGGTGAAAGTTGTTTAAGTAAACGGCAAATTTAAAATTATTTAATTTTGCTATATTTTATTTTTTTATATTTTTAGTTAATTTTCTAGTAATGGATTGTTTTTATACACAGAAAAAAGTAAAAATCGACTTCAATTACGAAATTGCTTATATTAATTAAGTTTTAATAGATTTTGCTCCAATCATTAAAATGATAATATTAATAACTGGAATAATAGATTTTTTATACCCTACACCACCATAGATGGGGAGAGTATTATGCGTTTGTGCTGATGTTTGTAACTTGGTTATGATCGGTCCATTATTTCACCTAAGTCCCATACAAATGTCCTCCCGGAAAAGGGTTTAACGATCATAAATCCCTTAAATATAGCAATATTTCAATGAAATTAGGCACATATAAGTTTCAAATAAGTCTAAATAAGTGTGCCTATTTTTAAAAATATCGGTCCATAATTAACCACAGCTTTCATATAAACCCCTTTTTAGAAAATCACTTTAACGGTCATATATCCCATTAAAATGTTAGTATCAAGTTAATATTCGACACAAATAAGCTTTATATGAACATAAATGATAGTGCCAAATTTTACAAATATCGGTCCATAATTTATCATAGCTCCCATATAAGGCCCTCTTTCGGGAATCATACAAAAGTGAATAAATTCATATAAATATCAGCATCGACGTAATATTCTGTATTTGTTTGTTTTATTTTACACTTATGAGTATCGGTCCACATTTGACTCCAAGTCTAATAGAAGACCTCTCCCCAAATTATAATGTAGACAATGGTGTAGGCTATCATATGGTCGGGCTTGACCGACTACATCTTTTTCTCTCGTTTATTACTGCTTTTCTTTAAATAGATATAATGGGCTGAAAATTGTTGCAAATTGACTTCAATTAATTTTATTTCTATATTTTTATAGAAAAATTTTCATTTTTCTTTATATTTTAGTAATAGAAGGCAATTTATTTAAAAAATTGTAAACCAATTAGAAAATTAATTATATTAATAAATTATATAATTAAATTCCAATGTAAAGTTAGTTTTATAGAACTTTTTGGACAAGTATTCTATGCAGAAAATATATGTTCACCTTATAGGAAATTTGTTTAATTTTTTTTTTTTTTTTAAAAATCTCTTTCTAGGAAATTTTCAATAAATTTTCTCTTTATATGAAATTTTCAGATAATTTTCTCCTTATAGAAAATAAAATAAGTTAATGTTTTCTTTATAGGAAATTTCCGATAAATTTTCTTTTCATAGAAAATTTTCAATTAATTTTCTCTTTCATTATTTTTTTTTTCTTTAAAGTGAATTTTTAATAAATTTCTTCTATAGATAATTTTTAATAAATATTCTCTTGATACAAAATTTCCAACAAAATTTTATTTGAAAAATTTCAATACATTTTCTCTTTATCTATATAAATTTTCTTTTTATCTATATACATTTCTCTATAGCAACGACCCGCAAAATAGTGCACACGTGCAAATGATCTCCTAATTTTGTCACAACCTATATACTCTTACATGTGAAGAGAGAATAATTATTTATTATTTTATAAATTTTATTTAAATTATCTCTATAGAAAATTTCATATTAATTTTGTCTGTGTAGAAAATTTTCAATAAATGTTCTCTTTTTTATAGAAAATTTTCAACAAATTTTCTTCTTATAGAAAATATTCAACAAATTTTCTTCTTATAGAAAATATTCAACAAATTTTCTCTTTATAGAAAATTTTCAAAAATTTTTTCTTTTTATAGAAAATTTTTTTATAGGTAACAAATTTTCGCTTTATAGGAAATTTTCAATAAATATTCTCTTTTTAGGAAATTTTTTATATATTTTCTCTTTATAGAAAAATGTTAATTAATGTTCTTTTATTAAACAATTTTTTGTAGGTTTTATCTATTTAGAAAATTTCAATAAATTTTCTCATAATAGAAAATATTCTTTTTATACAAAATTTTCTCTTTATAGAAAAATTTCAGTATAATTTCTCTTTAATAGAAAATGTTAAAAAATTTTTTTCTTTACAGAAAATTTTCAATATTTTCTCTTTATAGAAAATTTTCAATAAGTTTTCTCTTTTTTGGAAATTTTTAAGAAATTTTCTCTTTTTCGAAAATTTTGAATTAATTTTCTCTTTTTCGAAAATTTTGAATTAATTTTATCTATTTCGAAATATTTGAATTAAATTTCTCTTTATAGGAAACTTTGAATTAAATTTCTCTTTATAGAAAATTTTGAATTACATTTCCTTATATAGAAAATTTTCAATAAGTTTTGAATTAAATTTCTCTTTATAAGAAAATTTGAACTAAATTTTTCTTTATAGGAAATTTTGAATTAAATTTTTTTTATTTTTCTTTATAGGAAATTTTGAATTAAATTTTTTTTATACGAAGTTTTGAATATTTTTTTTAATTCTCTGTAGGAAATTTTAAATTAAATTTCTATTTGTAGAAGTTTTTAAATAAAGAACAGTTTTTATACATTTTATCTATAAAGGAAATTCTATATTTATTTTTCAAGAATATTGTTCATATGAGTCATTCCTTTTAAAACCAACACGAAAAATTACAATTTTTGACTTTTATTCTCCGAATTTAATGATATTTGGTACAATCATTATTCTTGTCAAAACTAAGACTACTTCAAAAATTAGATAACTTCATCAAGTGGTTCGCGAAATATCGCGGTTTGAAAGAGCAAAATAGCTCAAAATATGTACAATGTTGCATACACAAAATTACAAATATCATTCGAAATATTTATTATATAATATTTATTGAGATGTCATATAAAAGGTATCAAAATTGCCTTTAATATGACGTATAACTTGATTTTTTTTCTCAACATCAAAGTGGTCTATATCTCGCGATTTTTCGTTCGCGGGTAAATATCTCGAAAAGTGGTCTTTTTACAAATTAAAAAAAAATATATGTTAATGATGAAAATGTTTTCTATAACCATGGAAAGTGGCATTCTGGGACTTGCAATATTTTAGGAGTTATTACAACAATTGTCGTAATAAATACGAAATATTTAATGCAATTTATATTGTTTTGTTTGTAATAAAATAGAAAAATCGACAATTTCTTCCAAAAATCATCCGAATGTAGTAAAATTCAGCAAGAATATTAGTATTGCCGCTGGTAACGCAAATGCCGAGTTTAAGTTTGATTACCGCGATAGTTCGCGATTTATAATATCCCAAAAATGAGGAAAATTGTCTTTTTAAAAATATTTACAATATTTACAAATATCTGCCAAAATATTTACGTTACAGCGTTCATTAAGGCAAATACTTAAAGGTAATGAAATTACTTTTAAAATGATACCTGAAATATGTTTTTATGTTGAATTTTATTGGCGGATAATTCGCGAATTAAATTTTGCGGTCGCGTATTTTCAAAAATGCTATTTTCAAATTCGTGAAAAATATTATCTGATTTTGAATTAGGCTTAGTTTTGACAATAATAATAATTGTACCAAATATTATCAAATTCGGAAGAGGTGAGAAAATCAGCTGGTTAGTTTTAAATGGAATGACTCATATATTTCTTCATCAAATAACATTTTTTTATTTATTTTCTATTTGAAGAAAATTTTGTATACATTTTCTATTTATAAATTTTTTTTAAATATTCTTTTTAAGAAAAACGTTAAATATTTTTCAAGCTTATTTTTGATAAATTAATTATTATATAGATTGTCCAATAAGCTTTATTCATGTAGAAAGTTACTAAAAAATTTTCTGGTTATAGAAAATTACCGAGAAGTTTTCTTTTTATGAAAAACTTCCGATAAATTTACTTTTTTTAGAAAATTTCCGATAAATTTGAAATTCACTTTTTATAGAAAATGTTCGATAAATTTCCTTTTTATAATATATCCAATAAGTTTTTATTATACAGAAAGCTTTCGATACTGTATTCCTCTTTTATATGGAAAATTTCTGATATTTGTTTTTATCCTTTAATAGAAATATTTTTTTTCTCTCTTCAAATGATTTTTTTTTTTTTTTATAAATTTATGTTTAATACAAAATTTTAATTCATTTGTTATTTGCAATAGTTTATAAATATATTATTTTTTGTTAAAAGTAGTCTTCAAAATATTGTAATAACTATAAAATTTAAAATTTGATAACTCTTTGTTTAAGAGGCCATACGCTCAAACGATCTTTTCTTTTTCTACAAAAAATATCCAACGTGTTTCTTAAGCTAGGTAATTATTTTTTTTTTTATAATAAACATTTTTATGCTCTTCACTGGTTGAAATATTTTTAATTTCCTAATTTCCTTTATACCTAATTATTTGAAATTTAATTAAAATCATCTGCTATTTTTAAGACATTTTTATGAGATCTTCTTACATATACAATAAAAAACAATCCCTTTAAACTTTTGCAAATTCTAACCAAACTTATCAAAAAAGCTAAAAATAAGCGATTCACCTTCTGGTAGAACTAAACATACGTAAGTGTTCCTGGAATTTCATAATGAAAACATAAACTTATTGTGCCAATTAAAGAAACAACATGAACCAGTTAAAAAAGGCAAACAGACGAAAAGGAAATTGGCTGGTGTTGAAGGCAAAATCGACTTTAAACGTAGACAAAGGAATCATGAAAAGTAGCCAGAGTTTTTTGCTATTATTCCTTCCTAAACGTTACATTCAGCCAATGCCAAAAGCAACCAAAGTCTATAGAAATTGAATTGAATTGGTGAGCTGCCGCTTAATGTCAGTATAATTTTTATTACATAAAAATTGTGTTCCTTTAAATGATACTCTCATAAACTTGTGAATTAAATTAGTTTACTACATATAAATTTCAAAAATTAACAATAACACAATAACAAAAGCACCGAAGTAAATGCTTTTGTTGCTCTACTCTTAACAATATGAATAAACGCTAAATTAAAATTAAAGAATTGTTTGCTTGCTGTTGGCTGGTTTAGCACTTTTGCTACTTTTATAGCAAGAAAAAAAAATAGTGCAGGTGCATTATAAAAAGGCGACTAAAAAAATATTATGTAGTGGCTGCTGTTTTTTTCCAAACATAATAATTATTATGCTGCTAACGATGTTTGCACTTATGTTGTTCTCTTTTTTTTAACAATTCGGTGTTAACCAATAACAACAACTTTTGTGGTTTTATGATGACAACTCGTTAGCTATGTCATTGGTGACGTGTATGACATGCCTGCGTTTTAATGAGCTCTAATGAGTTTAGTTCATAAATTTATCAATTCTAAGTGTACACATACATACATATGTATACTAAGTAGAGAAAGAAACTAAATTATGGCTGAGGTTTATTTTGTTAGTTCGTTAAAACAATGTTTATTTAAGGTGATAATATTTTTGTTATTTTGTTTTTGCTGTTGCTTCTTTGACAGCGAACAAGTTGTTTGCAGGTTTTGTTTTTCATTTTTTATTTCACCAACAATAAATGTGTGAAGTTATTATGACTTTTGTATTTTCTTTACTATAAATTAAGTTTAATTTTGTGCTAATTAAGGTTTTGCGTTAAAGAAATAAAATAATTTGCCAAAATAGCCTTTGATTACTTTCCTGTAGCTGGAGTAGATAATAAATAAATTTTTGCGCTGGCAATAATATGTAGAATTTTATGGCAGTAATTACCACTTTTTAGTTAGAAAGTTACCTCTAATCTGCAGAATATATTTACATAAAATTGCATATAAGCGTAGCAGAGGAGCGTAGAAACAGTGCTATGGTTGCTCAAAGTAGGGTACTTCTAAAATATAAAATTATAAACCGCTTGTTAAATTTTTTCTGGTCCGATTTTTATGTCATGCATGTGCTATTTATCTCTTAAAGAGATGAGTTATATGCATTTGAAATTCCAACTAAACAAGTTTGCAATCGTAAATTGCCTTGTTGTCTCTGTTTGGCGGTACCAAAGCAGAGTTTGTGGACTATATTTAGACACCAGCAGAATGGAATACGTATTTTCTGTGCCGCAACACACTTCATCAGCATTCGTGGTGTCTTATATTTTACTTATCATTCTTAACAGTTAACATTTTACCGAATCTTGTTTGGCGCTGCTTTTTTCTTACAAAACAGTTGCAAGATCAAACAACTCCAAACAATTTGTTTGGAAAGCTAGTGGTCACGCAAATTTAATGAAATATTTGAAAAATGTGAACATACCTTAAGTATAGATCATTTTATATACAAATTTTGACCTTAGTCTACATGTTCTAAAATTCTAAAGCATGAATCTACAAACAGAATTTATATTCGAAACTCCAATGTTAAGAATTTGCCAATGGCATTTTCCACACCTACAATAAATATAGACCTTATGGGCAAAATTCCAAAAAATTTTGAGAGGTTTTTTTTTATTGTGGAATTCCTTTTAACAAAATCTTAAATATTTTTACACTTCGAATAAGTTGAATGATCCAAAATAATATGTTGAATGAAAGTGCATACTCACCGAAAATATCGTTAAAGTATCTTTGCTGAAACTGATTTGATTACAACTTCCATATTTTTGGTTTCTCTAAAAATCATAATTTTAATTTAATTTCAAAAATAAGAAAAACTATAAAACCTAATTTTGCAAATAAATTTTATTGTATAGCTTATTAATTATATGTACAAAGATTAAAGCTTTTATGGAACATTAACTACGATAACACTGGTCGACAAAATATTATAAAAGTTGATGCACAAATTTTGATTGGAAAATTTTTTTTTTTTTTCGTTTAAAAAAAAAAAAAAAAAAAATAGGTGGATTAGATGGAATTCAACGCGATAAATAAGAATCAGCCTTTACTTTTTTTCTATCACGCATTGATTTTTTTTTATGGGCATGACTACTATGACCACGCCTTTAGGCAGTCACACTTGTATAACTCGAGAACAGTTTCTCCAATTAAGATAAATTGAAAAAATATATAGCGACCTAAATTGTCTTTGAGCTGAATTTATATAATTTTTTGTCCAGTTTATATTTCCGTAGTTATTCGGTAATTAGTATCGAAAATTTTAAAATTTATTTTTTGGAAAAGTGAAAATTTTGATCCATAACTCTGAAATTCTTGAGCGAATAAAAAATATTGTTGACACACCTTAAAGACAATTTTCGCATGCATTTTTAGATGTATCACTTATCAAAATCGTGTAATGGGTTCTTGAGTTATAGCCTAAGTTTGTGTATCCGTTGAATAAGGTGATGATATTAGTCATACACATAAAAAAAAAACAGTACCCGATAGAAAAAAAGTGAATGCAGATTCTTGTTTAACTCGTCAGAATCCACCTAGTTCACCTATTTTTGTTTCAAGAAAAAATAAAAAAAAACTGAAAAAAACGTCATGATTACTGTAAAAGGAATCCCACAATTCCCAAAAAACCTCGAAAATCCCAAAAATGGGTTTTTTCACATTTTCGGCTATAAAATCCACATTTTTCTGAAGTCCTGTAGATTTTGATTGAAAACTTTTAACAACATACTATAGATTCTTAAACTGCATTCCGTTTGCTGATTCGTGCTTTGGGATTTGAGAAAATATAGACTAAAATCAAAACTATCATATAAAATGGGCCAAATTCGGGAGGGTGTGTACCTTGACCACTTGAGTTATTGGGCTTACTTTTTATTTTAAAGCCTTCTCTGTAAAGATACCTTTCAGAAAAGTATAAAATTGCTATATGTTTTTAAAGAAAATTTTATTTTAGAGAAAATAGAGTGTAGATACTTTTTCGGCAAAAAAATTACAAAAAGTCGTAATTTTTGCAATTTTTAAATTCAGAATCGTTTATTTTTGGACTCGATAAAGATATCGACTTCAATTTTTTTTTTTTGTTCAATAGATAGTTTTGTTCTTTAATTAGCTAAAGAAAAAACAAATAAAATCGGTCGAAAATACTAGGATATATAAGAAAAAAACTGGACCAAGAACATGCAAAATTGAGGTTTTTAAAAGTTCAAACGCAAATAACTCAAAAATTATAAGAGATAAATAGGAAATGCATTTTAAATCGGACAAGAAACAAAAATTTGGCAAGCCATTAAAAAATTTGTATGTCAGAGGTACCCAAATTTGAACCCCTTTAGCCGATCAGAAGTTACAGATTTATTTAAATTGGAACTCGTTGGAACTTTTTTGTTCCAGTCCATTAGAAATAGAATTTATAAAGAAATATATTTTTTAATATTATGATTTCTTTTAAATAAAAAACAATATTTTCGGTATTAATTTCTTAACCTAGCAAATTATAATAGATTAATTTAAAAACAATTATTATGACAAAATCATATCAATATCAGCAGTATTTACTGAGATATATGAAGTTAAGTCAACATACTTCTTCACAAATGTTTTAAATAAAATTAAAATGTTCTTAAAAGTTGTAATTTTGAAAATCCATAATTTGCGCTATAAACACTTACCAATCTTCAAGTATTTTTTCCATAATATATGATAATAAATGGGAGAAAAATTGCTTCTATATAAGCTTTAATTTTCGTATTTTTGTCGTACTAATTTGGATAAATGTGACACTGTGCGTAGTACAATACTAAACTTCAGCATGCACCAGACAAAATATCGTGATTTATTCCATTATCATCTTTGACAAAGGTTATACAAAAATAAATTCCAATTCACACAAAATTGCTTTAACCCCTTTCTGACCACTACCCGATTCCGTTGAGATAACTTTACGAAATTTGGCACAAAGTTTGTTTTTCTGATTGTGATAACAAATTAAGAAGACTTGAATGCCTAGATATTTTTCATCCCGAAATACAAGGCCTGGAAAATTTCAAAAATCGCACCATTTTTGGATCCGGAAAATTTTTCTGAACATTTTGATTCATAGCATAAAAACCATATCATAAAAGCACTTTTTCGGAAAGCAGATTTAAAAATATCGCCGAAATTACCATTGATGCGTTTTCGCAACACTAACGTATAGAGCGATCCTTGTGACTTTAAAACCTAATTTTGAACATCCTATTTATAAGAAATTCGATTTTTTCACTTATTTTTAAGAAAACATATTATTATAATAATAACTGTAAACAAAATTAACATTAACTGCATAACTAGTTAATTAGGCGATGTTAAAGTTATTGATGCAAAAACGCAACAGCGGTCGGAAAAAGTTATCTATTACTGGTTGTAAGAGATCGTTGATGCGTTTAAAAAAGGAAAATTTAAATTTCCCTAACAAAAAAATTTTATTTACTAAAATTTTACCTAGTATCAGAGTGGAAATAGACTAATTTCATATTACAAAACTCCAACACAAAAATTTTGTAAAATAAAACCAAAAAATAATAAAAATTTACATTTTCTCACCATCAGGTGCCAGAATACGTTGGTAAAATGATTTTGATGTTGCAATTTTTTTTCCAATTCTTTTATCGCCATCTTTTTACTTTTTCATTCATATATTCCAGCAATATTTAATACTCAGTATTTCTTTAAACGTTGGTGTCATTGTTTTGTACAAAATTACAAAAAAAAAAAAACTTTAAACGTTTAAAAATGCAGCATTACATTTTAAAACACAAAACTCCTTTACACCAGCGTCATCATCATCACCATCATTCTCATCAACCTCAGCTAAAATATCGTCATCAATTTTGAGTAGGTGTGTTGTTTAAGCAGCTCACTCCTTACTTCGTCATACTCGTACTAAATTCAAGTGTTTTTTTTTTTTTTTTTCTTATTGTCTTTGGCTATGTTGCAACTTGCAAGTACATAATCCATTGTTTTTGCCACAAAAACTAAGAAAAAAATATATATAAATATAAGGTAAAAGACACCAACAATGAATTGTTGGTGTTTATGATGGTGTATCGAATTTCACGGTTATGAACCAGGCAAAATAAGTAAAATAAAAAAAAAATATCCCCAAAAAATAAGAGTAAGAATAAATCGACCAACCAAACAACCAACAAAAAATTTTTAGAATTTATTACTTTTTTTTTTTAATATGAAACCAGTAGATGACTGTGTTTTTTTTTCCTATAGCTGTAGTTTAGTTTTGTTATAAATTGTCTGTTTATATATTCATGATCCCCAAAATCTTTTCATTCCTAAAATGTGTATTTATTGCTGTTGTTGTTGTTTTTAAGAAAGATGCTCGCGTGCGCAAATAACTTAAGGCTTGAGATTTGTATTCATTACAAGTTTTAGTAACATTGCTCCAGTATACCTTTAAAACTTATGACCGTTGTCGTTTTTGTGTCAAGTTGTTTTCATATAATTTTTTATTTTAGTCTTAACACACTCCTTTAAATGGATTTAAGTGGAGTAGGAAATTATGTTTAGTTAGAAGTTGGGTTGGTAACACTTTAATGAAGTTGGATTTCTTATCAGGTTGCAAAGCCTGATTTAAGGGCAACCTCAAATATGCAACCTCAGACTTAAAATGAACAGCAAATTTTTGCATATTGTAGTCTTAGCAGCATATTCTGCAATATTTTCAGCGAATATGCTTATTTTAGAGCATAATTTTGCTTAGGAGCTTAATTTTGTATATTTTGTAATTAGTCAAATTTTTTTAATGTCACATACATATGTTTTTTAAATCCAATGTTCTAATGATGCTTATCCTATAAATGATGGAAATTCTGTAATTTCCTGATACAATAAATTAGCTTTAATTATTTTTAAGAACAGAAAAGTCGTATTGCTTAGCAATTGCTAATAAAAATCTAGTTATTTTTACCATTATTAGTTGATAATTTAAAATTGAGGCAGATAAATTATATTTAAAGGGCATATTTTTTTAATAATTTTTTTTTTTTTTTTTAGTAAGGAAGTTATAAGCCGTTACATAGCAGTGGGCATTACTCACTAATTTTTGGACCTTGTATTTTCTATATAAATATTGTGGGTTACATAAGCAAAACTTAAAAAATGATAAATTTAAAAAAAGCAAAGAATAAGGATATACAAAAATAAATCTGACCAGAATGCCTGTATGGTGTCTAGGGCAAATACAAATAATAAGCCTTTTTTCAGTTCACTTTAGCTCACTTTAAATTCGTTTTAAAGTCATTTTCATTTTATCACTTCTATTTGTTGTTTTATGTGCCTCCTTTTATTGTTATTATGCATTCATTTATTGTATATCCATCTTGGAACCTAAAAACACATTACGTGTGTGGGTGTGCTTAAATTAAGCATCATATAGTAAAGGACAATAAATTGTTTTGTTGCTGTTCCATCTTCCAACAATCTACCATCATTTGCCTCTATCCCTAGTATTTGTATACTCCAACTTCCTTCACTGTGTCGTATGATTGTGTCGTCATGTCTGTCGTTCTCTGGTGCTTTTAAAATTGTTTGTCTTCTTTATCATTATAATGTTTTCCTTCTTTATACATATTTTCAGCTTTTTACTTATTTACAATCTTCCTCTCTACGTTTGCTTCTCTTTTTTTTTGTTTTTTGCTTAAAATAATGTGTTGTAACGTTTTGTTTAATTTGGTTTAAGTTCTAGAATGGAAAAGAAATTCGTTGCACATGAATGACCACAACAGATGCTGCCATCATCACACTCAGTACTACAACATATTAACTACAACCAGCGTTACCGTTGAGAATTTTTAAAAAGTGTTCTAAAAAGGGGATTTCAAAATAAAAAGTCGCCAAAAAAGGGGATTTTCTGAAAAAAAGGGGCCAACTACTTTAAAACCTAAAAAAACTCCTTAAAATTTGTTTATTTGATAACAATGACAACAAAAAATTTTGTATTGTAAGAAAACTACACAGAAAAAAATATTTCAAATAATTTTTTAATAAAATTATTAATTAACTTTATATTGGAATTTAATTATATGATTTATTAATATAATTAATTTTCTAATTCCTTTTCAGTTTTGTTTTTTAATAAATTGACAGCTGTTAATGAAATATAAAGAAAAATTAAATATTTGTATATAAAAGTACAGAAATAAAATAAATTTAAGTAAATTTTCAAAAATTTTCAGCTCATTGCATCTATTTAAGGAAAAGAACACAGAAAAAAGTAAAAATGGACTTCAATTACGAAATTTGTAATATTAATTAATTTTTAATTGATTTTGCTCCAAGCATCAAACATTAATAACTAGAATAATTGATATTATTATTACTTCTTTTCCTTAAATAGATGCAATGAGCTAAAATTTTTTGAAAATTTACTTAAATTTATTTTATTTCTGTACTTTTATAAACAAATATTTAATTTTTTTTTATATTTTATTAACAGCTGTAAATTTATTAAAAAACAAAACTGTAAACCAATTAGAATTTTAATTATATTAATAAATCATATAATTAAATTCCAATATAAAGTTAATTAATAATTTTATTAAAAAATTATTTGAAATATTTTTTTCTGTGAAGTAATAATAATGTCAATTATTCTAGTTATTAATATTATCATTTTGATGATTGGAGCAAAATCAATTAAAAATTAATTAATATTACAAATTTCGTAATTGAAGTCCACTTTTACTTTTTTCTGTGTATTACAACAATTTTTATTATTGCAAAAATTTACAAAAATAGTTACCATATAATCCTCGTTTTATTAATTAAACTTTCGTACTTTTGTACGAGTTCTTCACTCGTACTCCAGTCTTTCAAATCCTTGTCGGATAAATTTAGGACGGAACGCATGGATCCACAAGAATTGACTTAAGTCTGTTAGACAAACTATTTTTTGTTATTAATAATTTAGAAAAAAACACGTTCCCCAGGGATTGCTATGAGGAATGAAAAAATATAAATTAGGATAAAAGTATTCATCGAATCTTTTTTTGATTTTTTCAATCCAGTCCAAGATTCGGCATATGATATAAATAGCTGTTTATAAACTTTATTATTATTTTTAGTTACTACCAGTTTCAGTTCATGTATAAGTACTCCGCGGACTTTATATCATTATACTGCGAAACAATCTCAAAATTATGAATTTATTTGTTGAAATTAATTTCAAACAACTTAATTTCTCGTCATTTAGCCATAGTCTTAAAAAGTAGCCATTTAGTCGCCATTTGAAAAAGGGGCCAAAAAAGTGGCCAAACGGTAACACTGACTACAACAACTACTCCTATATACCATTTCAACTATGTACCTTACTACTACCACTTTTACTCGTATAAATTCTACCACTTCCCTTCTACTGGCATTACTTAAGATTGTGATAATTTTTGCAGAGCCACATTTAAGATTTGTATTATTCGTTGTTGCATTTATTTACTTTTTATTTTTATGCTTTCTGCAAAAAAACTTCTTTTCTGTATTTAATTTGGTCCCTACCATTCGTATATACTATGTGCATTTTATAGTGGATGGTGGTCAGCTACAATATATACGACCACAAGTTACGGATTTTTTACCACTTCTATATTTGTGTTCTTTGAAACATGTAAAATGCATAAAATGATTTTCCTTTTTTAAAAATTCTTATATTTTCCTTTATATTTCTGTTCAAATTGTCTCCCTTTTTTTTATATGAAACTTTAAAAATTAAATTAGGTAGAATTTAATTCAAATCATATGTACGTGTAATCATAAGTAAATATAAGACTAGGGTCCCAACTAATGTTGCTTTAAACCACCAACAACTTGAATTCATACAATAAATAGTTTGTTTAAACAAAATTTGATTCTTTGTTCAAATTACAAAAAAATTTACTTTTTCAACTGTACCATAAACCCTTTTCCTATGTATGTGACAAATGCACTAGAAACCCCTAAGCAGTTTCTTTGTTGAAATTCGAATAATGTGCATCATAAAGTTGAATTTTTAGGGTAAATATATTTCATTTAAAATAAAAGTTATTTTACTTATTTAAAGTAAAAATGTGTGTTAAATTAATGTAGAGTACTTTTTGATTAAATAAATTTGTAAACTTAAAAAAATATTATATTAATTATTATTATTTTATTTATTTACTTTTTTTTTTCTTTGGCATAATCTAAGTATTAATGTATTATGGTAAGTGTTTAGCACTTAAACATAAATAGGATTTAATTTGATTTAATTTGAAACATAAATTTCTAAGTACATTGCAAGCTCGGTATTCGCCAATACCCATTATCGTGACGGCCCGGTTATCACGACGGCTTAATTTTTAAAACTGCAGATTCTATAATCGCGACAGTTTTTGAAAAACGGGTCCTATTTTCGCGACTTTTATTTGTTTTTTTTATATAAATATATAAAATATATATTTTCTGGTTCGATTCTGAGTATATATTTTCTGGTTCGATTCTGAGTCGATCTAGCTATGTCCATCCGTCTGTCCGTCTGTTGAAAGCAGGATAGGGCTCGAACGGGACTACGTAGGGGGACTGAAATATTTATCTTATGTAAGATTTGTTTGGTATTGAAAATGTTAAAAATCAGTTAATAAACAAAAAAGTTATGGGCTAAAAACTAGAAACACAGGGTGTCCGTTGTAGCATCATTTCATACTTTTCTGCTGATATCCTTTACTACAGCAAAATTTTGTACGGATAGTTCAGGGGTCGATATAAACTTGGAAACCATAGTAAAATAATAAAGTACTCGCACATCTACAAAAACAAAAATTGCTTGTATTTTGTTATTGTAAAACTACTGCCCACAATGTCAGAATGCTTTGAACGGAAAAATGAGAGAACGAAAGAGAGCAAGAGAAAAAAACTCAAAAAATATTTTATATGTGAAAACAAAAACAATTTGACAGTACCGCGAGGTTTGCCAATGAAAAAATTGTAAAACAGCTGGTCTTACGAGTATACTTTATTATTATACTATGTTGGAAACCAAAAATGGACGTGGTGCACCCACTTTGTAAAAAAAGTTTCGTTGAAGTTTCACCTTATAAGAGAGGTGGGCGGTAAACCTCTCTTCTAAGGTGAAACTTCAACGAAAATTTTTTTTACAATTAGTCCAAGGACCAATGTAAACTCGGAAACAAAAAATGGGCGTGGTCCACCCACATTACCGCCCATCTCACATATAACGAAAAATTTGAAAAACTTGATGGTGGGTATATAGATTCGGCCAAGCCGAATATAACATTTGCGCTTGTTCAAGACAAAGTACTACCTTCCAAAGATAACACAATTTAAAATTATGAATTTTTTTCAGTTCTCTTTTTGAAACTTTTCCCTTGTTCGTTCTTCATATCTCCACAAGCAAAACTTGTATTACAATAACAAGACTGTTTTATCTGTAAATATATTAAATTTAAATTTATTTACTAGAGCCAACACATTGAAGAAAAATTGTATAGATACCTCTCGAACAATTTGTAAAAATCAGAAATATAAAAAAGTAGTATTTCGGAACACTGTTATACATTCAAGAGATTTAAAATAAAGTGTCACTTAACCAATTGCGATTAGGTTTAATAATCTATTTTCAAATTGTTTGAATTTAAGCATTTTCTTCAAAAGTTTTTTATACCTTACACCACCATAGGTGGTTGGGGTATGATGCGTTTGAGCTGATTTTTGTAACGCAAAGAAAAAATTATCGGACCTCCACCTTAAAGTATACCGTTCGACTCAAAATCACTTTCTGAGTCGATTTAACGATTTCCGTCCGTCCGCCCGTCCGTCCGTCTGGCTGTCTGTCCATGTAAACCTTGTGAACAAAGTACTGGTCGCAATTTTAAAGATATCTTGATGAAATTTGGCACGAATAATTATTTTGACACAAGGACGAAGCCTATTGAAATTGGTTATGATCGGTCTATTAGTTTACTTAGCCCCCATACAAATGTCCTCCCGGAATAGAGTTTAACGGTCATAAATGCCTTAAATATAGCAATATTTCAATAAAAATTTCATCAGGATCGGTTTATAATTGACCATAGCTCCTATATAATCCCCTCTTCCGAAAATCACTTTAACGTGCATAAATCCCATACGAATGATAGTATCAAGTTAATATTCGACACAAATAAGTACAAAATAAAAATAATAAAAATAATAAGACAAAATAAAACAACATTGTCAAAATTTATGAGAATCGGTCCATAATTTACCATAGCTCCCATATAATCCCTCTTCCGGGAATCGCCCTAAAAGGCATACATTCATGTTGATGTTAGTATCAATGCATTGTTCTGGATTTGCATAATTTATTTTACATTTAGTAAAATTGTTGGTCTAATTTTTAGCTCATACACAATGGTGTATGGAATCACGTCGGTCGGTCTTGATCGACTATAGTTTCTCTCTCGTTTTATTACTGAAATGTTTTTATAAAAAAAAATATTTTTTCGTGCTCCTTCAAAAAAAAAAAAAATATGTGGACTAGATGGAATTCCGCATGCTAAACTCGAATCTGCTTTCAGTTTTCTCCCATCAGGTCGAGATTTTTTTTATGGGCGTGTCCAATATTGCGCCCTAAATAAGCTGATTACTCGAATATATTTCACTATAACTCGAGAACGGTATGCACGATTTATATAAATAATACACCAGAATATGTGGAATAAAACTGACTTTCTACTAACAAATTTGTATCCGCTCAATAGTTTTGGAGATATTTCGAAATAAGTATCCGAAAAAAATTGTTCATGCTAAATTCAAGATTTATATTTTTTTACTAAAACTTCTTTTTAAAAGTGAAAACATAAAAAATGTTTCAGTTTATCATCTTTATCTCAAAGCTGGCAAAACTGCGAGTAAATAGTCAAGTATCATAAAAATTGATGCACAAAACATGATTGCATTCACAGTTAAGTTATACCCATGCATACCTACAGTTAAGTGAAAATACACTAGTGAACAAAAAAAAAAATTTTTTCGTCTTAAATAAAAAAAAAACAAGTGCGAAAGTTATATTCGGCTCGGCCGAATCTATATACCCACCATCAACTATTTCAAATTGTACGTTATATGGGAGGGGCGGGAAAGTAGGCGGACCACGCCCATTTTTTGTTTCCGAGTTTACATTGGTCCTTGAACTATTTGAATACAATTTCTTTGATTCTCACCTTATATGGGAGGTGGGCGGTAAAGTGGGCAGACCACTCCCATTTTTGGCTTCCGAGTTTGCATCGATCCCCGAACTATACGTAAAAAATTTCGTTGTCGTACATGTAGCAGTATAATGTAGATATTAATGATCATTGTACATCATGTCATTAATTTGCAACTGTAGTGTAACCGTCAGATTTGTTTTTGAAAATACCTAACAGTAGTGTAACGATTTTTGAATACCATTCTTGTTTTTTATACGTAAGCATTTATATTTGTTTTTTGTAAATACGTTTAGTCATAGAGATCTCAACAGCATTGTTTTTGCACTCGCGACTTTATTTTAGTTTTTTATATATAGTTTTTGCCATAAGGACTCTGTAGTGTATATTGTTATTGTACATGGTACTTTATTTTTATTTTTTATGTATAGGTATTCTTGTAAGAACTTTATTATTATTTTTTATGCATAGGTTTTCACATAAGAAGTTGTGTAACTGTTTTAAATTTGTTTTAACACTTAAGCACACGAGAACTTTCTGTTGTTTTTATATATAAGCATTGTTATTCTACTTAAGTGAGGATAGTATAAACAAATTAGTATATAAGGAGATTATTTTGTGAAATAAAGGGAGTCTGGTTATGACATTGAAGAAGAAAAGTTGTTCTTACTTCTAAATACATGCTTTTGTTGAAGAAATATTAGCAGAAAAGTATAAAACGGACACCCTGTGTTTCTAGTTTTTAGCCCATAACTTTTTTGTTTATTAACCGATTTTGCCCATTTTCAATCCCAAACAAACTTTATATAAGACAAACATTTGTGCCAAATTTCGTCCCCCTACGTTTTTCCGTTCGAGCCCTATCCTGCTTTCAACAGACGGACAGACGGACGAACATAGCTAGATCGACTCAGAATCGAACCAGGACCTAGAAAATATATACTCCGTGTTACACACGGAATGACAAAATCAATATACCCCCATCTTTTTGATGGTGGGTATAATAATAGGTGGATTAAATGGAATTTAACGTACTAAATAAGAATCAGCTTTTACTTTTTTTCTATCACGTATTGATTTTTGTCATGACTACTATAACCCCACCTTTAGGCAATCACACTTGTATAACTCAAGAACGGCTTATCCTATTACGATTAGTTAAACTTCAATATATAGCGACTTAAATTATCTTTAAGCTCAATTTACATAATTTTCAGTTAATATTTTTAAACAAATATTTACCACTTTCGCTATGTTCTTCTAATATGTATATTAAAAAATATATGGTTACTCGTTAAAATTGTCGTTTCTAAGAATTAGAAAGACCAGGAGTGATTATTTAAAGATATTATCGACAATTTTACTACATATTCTATGAATCAAATCAAACGTTTTTATACTTTTTATGCTTAAAACACAAAATTAAATTCTAAAAATATGACCATATTAAGTCAACTTTGTTACTAAGTAAGCCAGTACTATTTAGTACTTTTGTAAGAGTATCACTATAACAAGAGATAATTAATTTTTATAAAGTGAGCTCCCCTTGGAATGGCAAAATAATATTTATTTTTAAATTGAAAAAAAAAAAAAAAAATCCAATATAAACGGTTTCGCTAGCACTTTGTCAATGCCTGCCAAAACTGCAAGCTGTGAAGCAATATACTCAAACTTTTCACTAAATAAAAAAATAAAAAAATGCTAAGCAACGTCCTTGATAGCATTGATGATGATATTGAAGATGGTTTCAAAATTGTCCCGTAGATATAATAACATAATGGGCTGGTAATTAACCCTTTAAAAGCGAAAGAAATTTCTGTAATAAAAATACTCATTGGAAAATTTATATTTTCTTTATAAAATACTAAAAGCTTTAGATATTTAGCAATTTAAAAAAGAGAAAAAAATTACATATTTTTAAGTTTTACTACATCTAAGCCTTGAAACCATTTATAAAATAAAATAAATTAATTTTCTTACTAGACAAGTTGTTAATTATCTTCAAAGGATACAAGAAGGGTTAATTGGAAAGTCGTGTGTTTAAATGTATATGATATGATTGTCATTCGAAGAAACAAAGATGAAGAAAAAAAAAAAAAATACATACATACATAAATGTAAAGAAATAATACTACTCGTACAAAAGCCAAGAATTATTACCACAGCTTTTTAATTTATGACTTTGTCACATTCTGTGCGTGTTTTTTCACATTCTTTTGCTTTTTTGAACAAATTAAATCTCATGGGATAATGATTCCTCTACTTTTTTAGTCTTTCATTTCATTTAATTTTTTATTTTTATTTTTTGCTGTTTTCGATTATTGTGATGATGAGGATGTTGAATAAATTGTCTTTACGTTATAATATTTGTAGTTATTGTGTGAATACATATGTTTTATTATTATGGCTGTTAAATTACTAAAACTACAAATGTGACTGACTAGTAGAATGAATGACTGACTCTTCGACACTCTCATCGTATGCATTGTTTCGGTCTAACCATTTTTGTTCTTGCTGTCTTTATGGCATAAATACTGGACGCTCATGTTAACCATATTAAATGTGTGTATCATTATACATATCTATCTTGTATATTTATACTCGTCGTATTTTGTTCGATTACAACATTATTAATTTTCTTTTTCTTTTTTTTTTTTTTTTTTTTTTTTGTTATATTTCGACATTTGTTGTTTCTAGTCAATTGCTGGATAAATGTCTTAACAAACAATACAATAGCAAATGAGTTGCAAAATTTGTCATGTCCTTAGTTGTGTATCTATTTGAGTATGTATTAAAGCATCTTTGAACATTATTATCATTGTATCCACCATCGCCATTGTCATGTGTGCCAGCAAAAACATCATCATCATCAACATCAGCATTTACTCGTATTTCGAAATGTTCTTGTAGTTGAGAAGACCAATGTTAAGCATTTGATAAGACTTTCTAGAGAGAAAAATGAACTCTACTGTTGTAGATTTATAAAGTCTAGAAAATTTGTGATATACAATCAGTTGACACTTTATACATATTGTAATAAATACTCTTAAATAATTCAACTAATATTATATAGAAATATGTATATATATATATGTATATAATTTTACCAAACACCCTGTAGTCACTGTAATGGTTAATAAAATCAGGGTTATCATAGTAGAAATTTAATAATATTTGTTAAAGTTTATGTTCAATGAATTGTTATTGTTTAGGCTAAATAGGAAAGTTAGATTCTTTTTAATGTGAAATAGAAAATTATTTATTATTTTTGTAGGCTTTTTGGAGCTACTTTGGTAGGAATATTTTATAAATAATATCTAAGAAAAGTTTCTGTATAGTTCCTTTACATATAAAAGTTATAAGCTATTATATATTTGTACGGAGCTAAATTGGAATCTTAACTCACTTTTTTCTAATATTGGTTTTAGCTTTCGAGATATCAACAAACATATTTCAATTAGGTCAGATTTTGTTTTATACTGTTTCCCAGATTTATACACTTCACGAGCTAACCATCCCCATACATTTAGCATTATATTTAAATCCGGTAAGTATGGCGGCCAATCAAGTAATGTCACATTTTTTTTTTCTAACCCAGTTTTTAACCACATTTGTAGCATGAATAGGTGCATAATCATGTTGATATATCAATGATATAGAACTAAAAATATTGGAAAAATGGGGAAATGCTTTTTTCAGAACATTAATATAAGAATTCACATTCATTTTTGAAGTAAAATATTGCAAATCGCTTGTTCCATAGCACTATGGTTTCAATGATCACTTTTCTTGGCCAAAATTACCAAAATGGAGAAACACAGGTTGTCTTGTTTGAAATATGATTTGGGTGAAAATCAAAGCAATTTAATGTATTTATTTTGTATTTAAAAAATTTTATTAATTTTTACACTTTTTATGTGTCAGAAGTAAAGTCATTACAAAAGAAATTTTAGCATATTTTACTTATAACTCAACCAAAAGGCGTGTGTTTTCTTTAGCAGCATTAATTTTGATACACAACTATATTTTAGTAATATCTGCTATTTTATTTTTTAATCTTGGCATTTTTATTCATTGGTTATACCTTGTAAATGATAAGAATTCCCATTACTTACTTATACGGAAAATATGGATTTTCTCGAAAATCGCAAAAAATCGCAAAACGAGACAATATGGAAAATATAGCCCAGACATATGTTTATTTATTTCCGTTGAGTTTTTCTTTACCAATTTTCAATAAAAACTTGCAGGTCTAATGAAATGTAAAATTTCTTACGAATTTTGAAGTGTTTGCTACAAAACAACGACAATTAAAACACAAATAGAAAATGTTACCAAAATTAGTTTTGGCCAAGAAAAGTGGTCGACGAAACCATAGTGCATAGTAGGAAACTGAACCCCAGACTATCACACCTCCAGCACAAGACTAAGACTACTAAAAAGTAATCTTTTTTCTTTTGGAGGTGGGTTAAGAGGTGGCTTCTTTTTAATTTTTAATCGTTTAAGATTAGTAGCTTTCTGTATTACAAGCTTTACTGTTGCTAAGTTTGCTTTAACGCCAGTTGTTTCTTTGATTTTAGCAGCAGAGTCTTGGGAGTTTGAAGCACTTCTGATAATTGCTCCTCTATCTGCAGCCGAAAGAACAGTATAGGTACCTCCTTTTATATTTTTTCCATAATTGAATGGATTACGGAGAAAATTATTGACCACACAACGAGTTCTACCAATATTATTTGCTATTTGGCTAATATTTAATCCAAATTCCTTATAGACTTTGATTTTGCCAATTTCCTCGTTGGGCAACACTTATTTTCTTCCCATTTTGTAGGAGTTCAAAACAAATTAGTTTAATTTTTATTAAAATCAATAAAAACATACTTTTCAGATGTTACTTTGTTACAAAATTAAATATATAGAACGAGAGAGAGACTATAGTCGGTCAAGACCTACCATGTGATACCCTACACCATTAGACCTGTGTCCAATTGTAGATCAACACTTTTACTAAATGTAAAATAAATTATACAAATACAGAACAATGCATTTATACTAATATCTATATGATTTTATGCCCTTTAGGGTGATTGCTGGAAGTGGCTTTATATGGGAGCTATGGTAAATTATGGACCGATTCTCATAAATTTTGGTTATGTTATGTTATTTCTACTTATATAAAACTTATTTGTGTAGAATATTGATGCTATCATCAGTATGGGATTTATGCACTTTAAAGTGATTTTCGGAAGAGGGGTTTATATGGGTGCTATCGTTAAACCCCTATTCTGGGAGGACATTTGTATGAGGGCCAGGTGAAATAATGGACCGATCATAACCAATTTCAATAGGCTTCGTTCAATTTTATACCAAAATAATTATCTGTGCCAAATTTCATCAAGATATCTTCAAAATTGGGACCTGCACTTTGTTCACATATGAATGATCAAAATCAGTCATATTTGTGTCAAGAAAATTTCATGCAAATTGTGTACGTATACGTAATATCTATGTATTGTATTATATTTACTACACGTAATATTAAGTATACGTAGCATTCTTAAAATAAATGTCTTTACCTAATTGTGAATAAAATCAAGATTAATGTGTCAATTTTGATGATGAATTTATATTTGCCAGAGGTGACAAATTTCATTAAGATTGATAATAATAATCAAAAAATATCTTAAAACTTATATATAAAAAGTGGGGCCTAAACATGACTTTTATAATTTTGATATATCTACAACTATATTGTCATTATCCTCCATATTAAAGTTTCAAAGTAAAATAAAATCTTAAATTTATATTTCCCACCCAAATGTAAACCAATTTATTATACCTACCTATTCAATGACTGCTGTTGTTGTTAGTTACTAACAAGTGACCCAATTAGTTGTTTATTTCCAACTTGGTAGGATTTATTTAAGATCTAGACAATTGTATCATATAAAGCTTTTGTTATTATTTCTTGTGGTTGCTCTTGATGTTATTTCGTTACAGTTGAAATTCTATTATCAAATATTGCTCGTTATTGTTGTTCCTTACGAAATAGTGTTCTTTGTCTATTTGTCTTTAACTATTAAAGTATTTATATGTAATTCACTTGATTCATTCAATATCAACCACAACCTATACAAAGACATACAGACTAGCATATATATAAGTATGAAGTTGTAATAGTGGTTAAAGTTGTAGTAGTAGTACTTACAACATACAAACACAATAGCATTATCGCAACAATATTATCGATTTTAGTAAAATACAATAATCCGCAATTAATTAAACATTAGATACGAGTTAGATAGAAATATACAGTTAAACAAAGTCATGTACATACATACAGTATACGGCAATGTGTTAGTATGTACATTGTTAAGGTTCGTTGTGGTATGTAAACACTTTCAATAGGGAATAATAAAAATTCTCTATCAGATATAACAAAATGTATTTCCGGTGTAGAAATTTATTTTATTTTCTTTTTATTTGCTTTTGTTTTCCCAAAAAAAAAAAAAAATAAATAAATTAAATAAAATTCATTATCATTCATTACAACACCAACACAGTAAGTTTTTATTATTTTTGTTTCTTTCTTATTTTTGGCATAATTAATGTATTGAGATTTTTAATAAATTACTAAAAGCAAAATATTATTACTATACTATATCATACATATTTACAAGTAATAATCATTATCATTGTCATGCTGGGAAGCTTTTGAATGTATGAATATTTGTATAAGTAGTTCATTAAGCCTATTTTATTAACTATGTACATATGAAACTACAAAATTTAATATGTTTCATGGAAATATCCCTATTCTAGATGCAAAAGGTAAAAAACACTTTTACATTGGGATATCCATAAAACAGATTTTTTATTTTTATATTTTTTTTTAACTTTACAAAATTATTACCATAAGTTTCTTTTTATGTTTCATATTTTTTAATATTAGAGAATAAAGAAAACAATCTTTAAAAATGTATATGAATTAAAGACCTTTAAAGTCCGTAATCTATATATTTATATTCTCCTGAATATTAATCTTGTTATATAATTGGGTAAATATTTAAATATGCACTAACATTTATAGAATTGGGCATATCACAAACCATTAGGAAATTGGAATATATTTACACTAAAAATATATTCATTTATATTACTATAATAAACATATACTCACAGAAAAAACTAAATAATCATAAATGCAGGCATGTGATTTAAATATATGTATCTATGTATACTTACACTATATACTAGATGTGATTTTCATTATTTCCATATTTTATATAAACATTGAAGTATTTTCCTGCACCACATGATATACAGAAGTTCTTTAACACACACAAGGATTTAACCATCACACTACCCAAAAAAAAAAAAAAAAAAAAAAAATCCTCAAATCACTCATTTACACACAGAGAAAGAGAGAGCGTGAGACGACACACAACATCATGTGATAATCCATCATAATTAAAGTAACAAAATGTTTACAAAACAGCTTTAACAAGCAACAAAAACAAAATCATCAGCAGCAACAGCAACATCGTAGTCATCATCAATGAGGCAATCGAAAATTAATTATACTGCATTATATTCTTAGTTTAGCTTTCAAATATGTATAAGGACTTTGAATCTATGTAGAATATAATGCGTATATGTTTATATCTGTATTTATAATAATGGTTGATGTCAAAAATTTTAAGATCTTTTTTAAAAACAATGTGACAAATCAAAATTCTTACAGTTTAAATAAGAACATGCCTTTTAAACTGGATATTTTTCAAATGATGCGCATTAATGAACTAAATAGGGGAAAAATAATGAAAAATGTAAAAAATTGGTATTCAATACTTTCTAGCGATTGCAAAATTGTGTCATATCTTCATGTCAAAAAAGTTTTATTTTATTTTTTTCCCCATAAGAAAAAAAAATTTTTTAAACTATTTTAAAATGAATCATAATTACTAGATATTAGAGTGTCCCGTAGACAAAGCACGAAAAAAGTCACCAAAATTGTAAATAAATTAAATGGATCGATAAGATTTTACGATTTTAATGTAATACAGTGTACCATATATATAGTGGAATCAGTGGACGTGGCACATACCAAACTTCATAAGTACTATTATATAAAATTAAGACTTGTAAATCATTAGGGGACTTATTTTTTATCTGAATGCCAGGAAACCAAAACTGTGCAATTTATAAACATGTGCGCTTCTTATTGTCCTGATGGGAGAAGTGGATATGGCACTCAACATACAAGCTAACAATATTAATAATACACATCACGACAATTAAAATTGTGTCTGATTTTATATAAGTTCATTTTTATTAGTTCAATCTTAAACAACAATTTTTTTTTAATAATCTGATTTGGCATTATTTTCAATTCCATCTCAAATTTAATGTAGAAAATCCACATCTCGAATTATACGTGTTTAAATTAATACAAAACAAGCGTGAATGTTATATTCGGCTCGGCCGAATCTAAATACCCTTTTTAAAATTTTACGTTATGTGAGAGGTGGGCAGTAAAGTAGGCAAACCACGCCCATTTTTTTAGAGTTTTTCTAGTATTTTGCCCATAACTTTTTTTGTTTATTAACCGGTTTTGCTCATTTTCAATACCAAACAAAGCTTATATAAGATAAATATTTGAGCCAAATTTCGTCTTCCTAGGTTGAGCCCTATTCTGCTTTCAACAGACAGATAGACGGACGGACATAGCTAGATCGACTCAGAATATAACCAGGATCCAGAAAATATATACTTTTTGGTGTCTTAAAAGATTCCTTCGACATTTTACACACGGAATGACAAAACCAATATACCCCCATCTTTTAGATGGTAGGTATAAAATCCAAAGTCGAAACATAAGGCTTTGGTATTTTTTTAATTGTCAAATGAACAATTGTTTTATATCGTGGGCTTATATTCAAAACGGTCTATCTGCAGATTTCCAAAAATATTTTTTGGATGTCAAACACCAGCCGAATCTTTTTTTATTTCATTTTATATATAATTTTTATAATCTATATCTTTTAAAAATATTGCTAATAAAATATTAAAAAATTATTCATAAATAAACGGTATGATTTAGCACATTTCACACTATTTTTCAATCAACATGTGTCATTTTTATTAATATTATTAATTAATTTACATTTTTGTCTAAAAGTCAAATTCACTATAATTGTTAATTTGTCAAGGGCTTATTTAGTGTTTTCGTAAAATATCTTCTAAGTATTCTTTGATTAGAAATATTAAATATTCCCAATACTGTCTGTCTGTCTATAGGGGGAAAATTAACAACAATAAACAATATTAAAAATTAATACAATATTAATAACCAAGATTTTAATAAATAAGTTGTTAAGTTTATTAATTAAAATTATTAAAAAATTTTAATCAAAATATAAAAGCTAACTTGATTTATAAGAAGTTTTGGAAATATTTTGTGAATTTATTATATCTGAAAATTTAATTATATTTAGGTATATCAGCTAGTTTTCTTGTCTATATTAATTCTTAAATTTTAAATAATAATAATAATAATAAGCAATAATTTTTCAAGCTATGTTAAAGATGTTACCACCAATATTGATTTATGTATTATAATTTTAAATTTACATATATGAAAATGAAATAGTCTAGTGTGTTGTTAATTATTTACATGAAATTAGTTTTACTCCCACGTTCACAATATTTGTAATACAATTAAGAACCCTAATAGCTATACCACCCTGCATTCGTTTTAAAATTTAAAACTTTATCATGGTCTTAAAAGAATTATTTTATCATATGACTTGCAGTGAAAAACTCTAAAATTTTTATTTCATTTCCTAGTTTGATTTAGGAAAAAAAAAAGTTGTCACTCGACTATCATTTGATGTATTCTCCATTAAACGAGCGTGTGGTGATGTTTCAACATCTACAAACCATGAACTATATATCTTTCAGTTTTAGTTTTCGTTCTTAGTTTTTTTTTTATTGTTTTTGAACATTCATTTTTAGTTAAATGCATGAAACATGTTGTCATTCAACTCTTTGTTAAATTGTAACAAAAAATGCAACCATGTTTTCATTAAAGCAGCGGCAAGTTTAAATTTGTAAAAAAAAAACTAAAACTACAGCAAATACAAAAGAACAGAAAAATAAACGAATAAGTGAACGAACATTTAATAAAGGATGCCCCCTTTTTACGAGTTTTTTTGTTCTTTTTTCACTCTTTTTGAACGTCTGAAAGTTCTCGGAACTACCCAAAAAATAAAATGCATATAACCAGGATTGTGTTGTTGAGTACAAGATACTACATTTTGCAATACAAAATGCAACAGAAAAACGTAACAAATGTAATTTACCATTTTGTGACGCTTATAAATTAACGCCAACAAACTTTGATGCTAAAAGTTGTTTATTCTTTTTTTTCTGTTGCTCTTGTTGTTTTTGTTCTTTTCGAAGAAATAAAAAAAAAAAAAGTTAGTTGCAAACGTAAGTCCATATGTGAACACTAAAGACAACAACAAAAATAATCATCAGAATAACAGCAGCAACAAAACCATCACTTAAACTTAAACTTTTTACTCTGCCTTAGCAATATGTATCATCAAGCAGAAGCAACAGCAGTAATAGCATAACAGCAACAAAAATAACAATAATGAATTTTTTACGCACACATGCATTTCTCAGTACTGCCCTACACTTTTCATTGCAAATTTAAAAAAAAGGAAAGAAAACAGCAAAAACAAGGAACGACAAAGTGTCAAGCAAAAGATGAATTTATTACCGACAAAAGTTGAATGAGAAACCCATAAGACAGGCTTGCAATACATTCATACTTAAGTTTACATACATATGTATAATAAACACACATGCTTGCTACTAGCCAAGTCAGGCAATTTGGTAGCAAGGACAACATCAACTTCTATATACATATTTTCTATACTTGTAACTTAACCAAAAGACATTTTGTAATACCCAAACACATACTTTTTTATATGAATACTACTGCAATTTATATGTAGTTGCATAAAATGTTTTCCAACTGCATTAAAATGCACACAAAAATTCATTTTCTTGTAACAAGAATAGAAAATAGTTTTGTAACTAAATTTTGTTTAAGGATTTCTTGGTATTTTTGAACTAAGTACTAGAACTAGGTTAAGTTTAATAGTAAAATTATTTCTGAAATATGCATTTTGTTCGATTTATAATTTATTGCTATCTAAACTAAACTTAATATGTTAAGAGAAAACTATGTAGTAGAAATATCATTAATAGAATATAGGAAAACATTTAATTCAGAAGTGGTTTTGGCATTTTAAAGATTTAAGATCCTTTTTGATTTTAAAGAAATTAAGGTGATACAATTTAGTATTTTGTAGAACAGTTTTTTATTAGCTTGTTTAACTGAAATTAAATTTTAATTATTGTTATCATTTTTTATTTTTTTTTTTAAGAGCTGTATCTTTTGAAAATATTTTTTTAGCATATAAGAGATATAAAAGAAAATAAATTAGAATTGATTTTTCGGACTTCCGTCTTTAAAATATTTTATCTCAAATATCTCTTATCCAATTTATGTTTTTGATACAGCATTAAAGAAATTTTACTTTTATTCGTAGCCAAACAGTATAAGATATTAAGGACACAAACTAAATTTTTATTTTTTTAACTTTTCAGTTATTTTTTATTCTCACTTTATCAGAAAAATTATTTTCTTTTTTAGGACTAAAATGAGCCGTCATTTGAAATCAGATTTGAATTATAGAACATGTGATTTTTTCCAAGTGCTAAAACTCAAAAAAATTCTATTATTTTACGTGTGTTTTATTGTTGTCATATTTATGATGCAAAATAGTGGCAACAAAACATACAGTGAAATAAACAATAGGATTTTAAGAAAAAAAAAAAAAAAAAATAAATAAAAATATCATACCTTCTACAATTCTCATAGGAATTTATCAAGCAATAGATCCTTTAACTCCTATAAGAATATAGTATTTGGAAAAAGTATGACAAAATGTTTTCTAATAAAAAATAAAAATAAAAAATTTATTTAATTTGTGTGTTTACGCACTTTAGATATGAATATAAATGTTTATATACAAAGAATACTAAGAATAGAAGGCTTGTCAAAAAAAACCTAACTCTGTTGTCAAAAAAAAACTAACTTTAAGATTGTGTTAGTCAAATTTTATTTATATGTATTAGTGCTGAAACCACTTTCACCACACATCATAATCATACATAGTTGCACAAAAGAGTATTAACAAATTATTAAATATAATTAATCACAATTATATTCGCAGATTTTTATCTTTTGATGCGGGTTACAACTACAAATAGTAATATAAGTACATTTCTTTGCTTTTTGTTGATGATTATGAAAATAATTTAAAATAATTTTAAAATCTGTTTTATTTTTAATACCAAAAGTAGCAACATTATTCGTTCAATTTAAATTTCAACATACAAAAAAGGAATGTCAAAAATAAAATAAAAAAATATTTTTCAGTTTGTGGAAAATATTCGTTTAACGGGAGTTAAAATACCATAAACGCGTGTGAAAAAAATAATAAAAATATCGTGTGTTTGTTGAAAAATGTGTCGCGTGTGTAAATTTCTTTTCCCTCTTTTCCCTTCTTAGTATTCTTTGTTTATATACTTTTAAAAAAGAGTAAATTCTTTTCTTTCTAATGCCGTCTAAAAAAATTTAAATTGATTAACAGGTATTCGATAAATCTACTCATCCATATTTATATATTCAATATACTCATACTCCACTATGTTTCAATCCAAGTCTCTTTTTTCACTGTAGCACCGGTTATTTATATTCACGAATATAACTTTTGACTTTTTGTAGTTAACTAAAAAGGTAATGCCCTTTCCCTTAGATGGTATCATCTATGCTCAATTTTGCAATTTTTTTCCAAAATTTTCCAAAGGTCCTCATTTGGGACCTGTGACCAATAACGGATCGATTCCTCTAATTTAGAAGCGTGGCTCGTACTTTACTATACTTTATACTTTTTGATCTCATTCTATCATAAATAAACTAATAGGACTTTGCAGATAAATTCTGCAACATCCTTGTTGTTGTGCAAAAAATTTCGAAAGATAAACATTTTATGGACCAAAAAATATTATGAAATGATTAACTTGAACCGATTCTACATGCATTCCGGTCACTTTATATGTATTAGGGATGCCAATCCCGAAAACCCGATCCCGAAAATCCCGGGATTTTTCGGGATTAAAAAATCCCGAATCCCGGGATTGGACGAAAAAAATCCCGGGATTTCATTTTCGGGATTTAGTTTCATAAATACAATCCAAAAAATTAACTCAAAGCAATACAAAACATTAAAATATTTACAGAAAATTTTCAAAAATATATTTAAAATCGATTACGTAGATAAGAACATTAGAGCTCTGTCGTTTGTATACTATTCTTACTAGTTTACTATTTTTGCAAGTATGTTACTCGAAAAGCTTTTCTGTGCACATAAAAATAGTAAAAGTAGTAAACATTTCAAGAGAAAATTATTTTGTCTTTTGCTATATTTTACATAAATATTTTGTACGAGCAAAACTAGTAAAATATTTTATTTTCAAATTCCTATCGAGTTGTTTCATTTTGCATTTGAATTTAATAAATAAATTCGAGTAAAAATAAAATAAAAATTAAATTCAAGTAAGATTTTATTTCTTATTTAAATTTCTAATTCATTCAATCATCTACTTGATTGATTTAATTAATTTATTAATTGGAAACATTTTTCTGTTTTTAATTTTTTAAAATTTTTAGGAATTGATGTAATAATTTTGGTGAGAGCTACAAATTTAAACAAGTTCTTAATTGAATGAATTATTTTCTAACATATTTGTTAATTGGTGACTTTTTTCTGTATATTAAATAATATGTGCCAATTCGTCAACTCATTGACATTTATGCCTGACTAATGAACGTTTAAGTAAATTAATGGAGGTCCTTGTATGAGGCTTATGGTTAATTATAATCTAATGTTAAAAAATTTGATTTGGTAGTTTAAGGTTACAAACGATTATTTTTTTGTTGAACTCTACCATATTTAGGACATTTATAAGGGTTGAACTCTATTTTGGAAAGACATTTATATGGAAGCTAGATGAAATAATGAACAAATGTTGGATTATTTATATTATGTCGGATTATTACCCGCAAAGGCCGTATGGCCGTATTTTTGAGATGTTTCCAGATTTCTATTTAATATAAGTAAAAAAAAATAAAAATTGAATTTTTATTTAATTATTTTTAGTTTTCTTACTTTTTCAAGTAAAAGCTTGGTTTTTAGAATTTTTTTTAATATCTCCTTTTTTACTAGTTTTACTAAAATTTCAAACGAACAAACCTTATGTTTTGTTTTTAGAAATACGAATAAATTTATATAATTAAATATACATATTTATTTTTTCCCATATATTTAAAATGTATTTTCAAATGAAATATCAATCCCGAATCCCGAAATCCAGAAAAAAAATCTCGGGGTCCCGAAAAATCCCGGTATCCCGAGATTTGAAATTATAAAATCCCGAATCCCGGGATTTGCAAAATCCAGTACCGTTTGGCATCCCTAATTGTATACAAAAAGATTTTAATGTGCCATCGAAAAAAATAATTTTTTTTTCGAAGGGCTAAAACCAAAAACTCATGTCTAAAAGCAAGTAAAAATTTACTAATTTGAATTCTCAGTAAAAATAACAAACAATGTTATGAAAAACCTTAAAAAATAGGATGTTTAAAGGAATAAAAAAATATTGAGGTCACTCTTGGATATGTTTTATATACCAATAGACGCACCTTCTAAGTCACTTTTAAATGATACCACATTTTCTATATGTTGCTTTGAGAGAAAATACAAAAAAGTTAAAAAAAACTTGAAAAAGACCTTTTTTAAAAATGGTCCAGCTCACGAACAGTCAGCAGTAGAACCGAAATATTTTGAAATAAAACATATCAAGGTAAATTTTTTAAGGGGGTAACAAAGTAACTTTTTTTTTTTTTTGCAAAATTTCCAAATTTTTTTTTTTATTTTTCTATATTTGCTTTAAGTCATTTTGCTGGCAATAATAAGTCATCTGCTCAATTAAACAAAAAAATACCCCATATTGTAACCAATTAAAAAAAAGAAAATATTAAAATAATAAGATTCGTTTTTTTTTTTTAAGTGCACAGTTATAGCCATTTTAAGTCATTAATTAATCTTTAAACATCGTCTTTGAAGGTTTTAATCACAACGATTTGAAATGACAAAAAAAAAAAAAAATAATATTAATTGTTTTTTTTTTTTTCAATGTTTTTCGCATGTATTTTTTTTTTTTTTTTTTTTTTTGTTCAATTTTCATTATGAACACATTTCCGTTTTTTTTTAATAAACACACCTGTTATTTTGCACTTCTAACGTTTTAAGATGGTCCTGCCAACCATTCGCTCAGCAATAAAAAAATACTCTCTTCACACGTATACATTTGTTCTGTAGAAAATTCTACTAAAACATACAAACAGTGTTTAATTTTAAGCACACAAAAATTTTTTTCAACTGGCGACTGTACTGGAAACAGTTTAAGTTTTCATTTTCGATCACATGCTTACTTAACAAAATTTGCTGCTCAAACACAAAACTGAAATAAGCAGCAACCAGTTTTTATTTTGTTCAGCAGTCAAATTAAATAAGCAGCGCACACACTCAGTTTTTTGCTCAGCCAAGTTGATTTTACGTCTTAGTCGTGTGTGCTCAGCACAACGTAGAATCATTTTTCAGCAACGTAAGAACAACTGGATAGTAAGACTGTATAGTTCTGTACAGTTGATTTACAAAGTTGTTTGGTTTTTGTTTTTACATTTAAGAAGGAAAATGAAGTTGATTATTTTAAATAAAAACAAATAGAAAACGGTGCAATAAAATACTACGAATTGTATTAAAGATTTTTATATGTATATTTATTAATTTTAATTAAAAAAAAAACAAAAATTTTTTATTAATATATTTATTTACAATTTATTTAAGATAATAGAACTTTTATAAAAATATTAGATAATATTTAATACTAGTAGATGAAAAAATATTAACTAAATATTAAATGTTGTTTAAATTAAAGAAAAAATTAAAAACATTTTTGTTATTTGCAATAAGAAGAAAATTTTGTTATTTTGTATAACTTTCTTTGTTTTGGTCTATTACACAAAGTTGTTTGATTTTTGTTTTTAAATTTTAGAAGGAAAATGAAGTTGATTATTTTAAATGAAAACAAATAGACAACGGTCCAATAAAATAATATGAATTTTATTGATGATATTACATACATATATCTTTATTTTATTAATTTTGAATATAGTCAATTAAACAATTTATCAAAGAAATATTCAAAATTTAAATATTCTAAAACATTAACAAATCAAATTATAATGCGCCAACTTTTATATAAAAAGTCCCAGCAAAAAATAAAAAAAAAAAAAAACGATCAAGAGTTTCCAAAAAAAGAATATTTTCATCTCTTCAAAAATAGAACTTTTTTGTTACAACTATTTTGTTTCAACTTTTTTAAAATTTAATAATAATTACTTCCAAAAAAAATTAAAATTAATGAATTTTTAGCGGGAAAAAAGGTTAATAATTTCTAAGAAAATTTAAATTTTATAAATTTTAAATCATATTCATTATATTTTGATAGCTCTACAACAGACTTTTTGTTATAAAATTTTATAAACATACTTTTAAAGGAAGTACTACAAAAGAAATGAACTAGAAATATAGAAGAATAACATCTTATCAATAACAATTAGGGTTTGGGGTTTCCCGTGACATTTTGTTTCCCGGGAAACGGGAATGAAAAATTCAGTTTCCCGGGAATTCCCGGGAATCCCGGGAAACTTAAAATATAAGGAAAAAGCAATGATTTTTTATAAAGAATGTTATTTTTTCTATTCAATACTATAATACAACATTATAGATCACATTAATGATTAATTAACAGAAAATAAAACAATATTGAAGTATGACTTCCAATTTAAAATTTAAAAATTTTTAAATATTTCATGCAAATAAAATAATTGACTATTGTAAGCAAAGGTTCGAAAGATATAATTCTTTAATTAACTTTTCAAAATCACATTTATTATCTCAGTCATTTCTTTGAAGCATACATAACAATTCAATTCATAGACTTAAATTCTTTGATTTGAAAGATATTGTTAATCATTATTTTTAAAAATTTTTGAAAAATAAAATACATTCGTAGTTTAAAACGTGTATTTTAAATTTTGAAAAAGTAGCGGTATGTATTTCTGATGTTAAAAGAAAAGTTGTTGTAGATTTTTCATTGGAAAATTTTTACATATTTCAAAATTAATAATTTATGTTTTTTATTGCCAAAAATAGTCCAAAATCGTGCTTTGAAGATAGTATAAAATCATGTGATACAAACTGGACTTAATTATGTCGAAAAAATCTAAAGATATTGGCAAAAAAAAAAATATGAAAAAACCTTTCAGAGCCAAGAGATTTAAATGAAGTTTGAAAATGGTACATCATCATTTAAAAGATTAAAGCAATATGTAGTTAAAAACTCGTGTACTTGAAATATGAATTGACCAAATAAATCGTTTTTTTCCCATTGAGAAGTCATCAAATAGGAATTTTCATCAGCGCACCGATGAAATGTTTTTGAATAATATAAAATATCACTTGTATCGAATTTCATGTATGTATATTTTGTACTAACATCAAAAATTGCTTTAGTAAGTAATGCGTTTATAATATAAACTTTATATTAATGTAAAATTTTCAATGAGGCGATACTAACAGTAACATTTTTGCCATAGGATTATAAAACTACGTGAATATTAAATTTCCCGTTTTCCCGGGAAAATTGAAAAAAATTCCCGGGAATTCCCGATGAAAAATTTACGGGAATTCCCGGGATTTCCCGCCCGGGAATTCCCGGACCCCAAACCCTAATAACAATCATGGGTTAGAAAAAGAACTTCTGCAGCTCTTTTTCACCACTAAGTACTTCCTTCAGCTCTTTATTAGTTCCTTTTTTGTTGGGGTGCTACATTCCATGTTATCTCTTTCGGAATAGTAGGTAAATATGTTAGGAACAATTTTTAAATTTCATATAGTTTTTTTTTTTCACTCACACAGATCTACTCTAAAATTAAAATTTTTATTTTTTCTACTAAATATGATTCTTAATCAATTTAATAAAAGTTAAGATATTTTCAATTCTGTGATTAATAATATTTAATAATATATGTTTTGAGACTTGAAATTCCCTAAATAATAAAAAAAAAACTTGGGCCATTATGCTCAGAATAATTTCTGTCCACCATGGGGATTATTATGTAATTCGATTCGAAAGAAAACACTTTCGAATTTCAATGTATAAAGTATACAAATTCGAAAGATTTTCCTTTCGAATTTAGTTACAAAATAACCCTCCAGGTTTTATAGTACTTTGTAATTTTTTGATTAATTTTGTTCAATATTTAAAAAAGGCGACAATTTATTTACAAATGTTAACAATTTTGAGATAATTTACTCTTATTTGCATTAATGATCTAGTGATTATTATTTCGCAAATTCTAACTTACTAACAATATCGATGAAAAAATACATAAAATTCAACATAAATTTTACATACTTGTATAATCAATGAGTCAAATATACAATTGTTAGAACTGCTTTTTTCTATTTAATAGTCATATGTATTGCAAATTTAAAATATATAATTTTTCTTCCAAATGTACGCCTCCATCTTCAACTAAGCCATAATTTTTACCGAAAGTGTCCAAATTTTTTTTCTTTTATTATTTCGTTATAATATACGATTCTGACCAGTATAATATTGTATACATATACATATTATTAGGACTTATATCAGGTTATGAAAATATATTTATTAGTTTCTCAGTTATTGCATTTTAAAAATGACAAAAAGCTCTTTGAACCAAACTTTATTTAAAAAAATAAAAAGAGTTTCGTATTACAATTTAACGTTTTAATTCAATTAAACATTGCTTTTATTGGGTCCAAAAGTTAAGCTTAACTACAAATTTCAAAACAAAGAAAATTATACAAAATAACAAAATTTTCTTCTTATTCAAAAGAACAAAAATTTTTTTTTTTTTTTAATTTTTTTCTTTAATTTAAACAATATTTAATATTTAGTTAATATTTTTTCATCTACTAATATTAAATATTATCTAATATTTTTATAAAAGTTCTACAAAAATTTTAAATAAATTGCAAATATAAATATCTTTAATATAATTCATAGTATTTTATTGTACCGTTTTCTATTTGTTTTCATTTAAAAACTATACCACTTCATTTTCCTTCTTATATGTAAAAACAATAACCAAACAACTTTGTATATTGACTGCGCAGAACTGTACAGTCTTACTATCCAGTTGTTCTTACGTTGCTGAAAAATGATTCTACGTTGTGCTGAGCGCACACGACTAAGACGTAAAATCAACTTGGCTGAGCAAAAAACTGAGTGTGTGCGCTGCTTATTTAATTTGACTGCTGAACAAAATAAAAACTGGATGCTGCTTAAATCAGTTTTGTGTGTGAGCAGCAAAATGTGTTTAGTTATTATGTGGTGGATAACTAAATCAAGTAAACTTGTTTCAGCAAGATGCTGTAAAAAAAGCAACTGTTTAGAAAATTACGACTGCTTTAAGCAGCCATTCGAAACACTGCATACAAAGAGTTAGGTTTTTTGTGAGCAAGTTGGAGTTCTAGTTGTTTTCTATACTGCCAACCACCAAATTTCGCTTTTTTATCTCTTGATTAGTATGATATCATAAATTTAACATATTTTAAATTTTTTTCCAAAAATTGTATCTTTTACGCCTTTAATTTTCGATAAACAAAACGGGCGATATGAAAATTTTATAACACACATTAAAAATAAATTTAGATAAAAGGGCCATCTTCGCGAATAATGGAGTTCAAAGATGTATTTTTCAGTTTAGCAAGCGTGATATTAATAATTTTTACAGTTTTTATGTTCTCCTGAACAATTGGGGTTTAGCATATGGCACTTTTTAAATATAAGCCCTCGATATATTTATATATAATATCTAGAAATAAAATACCATTTTTTTAAGAAAAAAAAGTTTTAAATGAAAATGTATGCAGTCGATTTTCATTGTAGATGAAAATAGAAATTGATTTTAACAATTTTAGCAGATACCAAATAATGTTACGAAAACTTTAATTTTAAAATGTCAATTAATCGCCAATTTGAGCCATTTGAAATCAACTTACTAGAGACAAAGAATATTCATATATAGAAGGCGCATCAAGTAGAAACAAAATTTCTTATGGCGGGTTCTAATCATAGAACCTGCTCTCATGTAATTCTCGCTCTCAACATTTTGCATTGATGAGGGGGATAAGTAACAAGGGAAAACAAAATCCACCACCAAAACAGAGAGAGAGAAACAGTTTAAATATATGTGTTTGTACATGTGTGTATTCCTTATAAAAAAATGCAAATAAAAACACACAGACATATATATGTTTGTACATGTATAAAGATCTTTATTTCAAATTGAAAGAAACAAATAATATTTGTTTCTTTTGTTTTGAAATAAAAAGTGCCAACAGAAATTTTAGTAGTTTATTTACTAATGGAAAAGATATGAACGTTAATATTACTGTAGAGCATAGCATGCATGTTTTGTTGTTTTACAAGTAGAAATACTCTGATCTGCACCGTCGTGCTTATACCTTTCTTAGTTTTCAATTTATATTTTATAGTTATATTTTTGATAAACTAATAATTGTTATATTTTACTTTTATGTATTATATTTTTATATATTTTATAAAATGTGCATACAATTTGTTTTTGTTGATTTTTATTATTATTTAAAAAAAATGTTTTTATAGAGAATTTTTAATTTTAGAAATTATTATTTAAAAAAATATTAAAATTTTTTAATTTTTAAAAGTACATATTTTTTCCATTTTTTGGATTTTTTAGAAAGAAAAATAAAAATAAAGTAAATAATAAATAAAAGTTTTTCCTTTTTTTCGGAAAAAAATTATTTTGTGATTTTTTCCAAGTTTTTGAGTTGTATTTTATTTGAAACAAGAAATTGTTATTAAAATATATATTTTTTATAGAAATAAATAATATTAATATTTTCAATTTTAAAACTTATTTTTAAATTATATATATTTTATTTAGTAAAAAAGTTGTTTTGAATAAAAAAGTATTTCATTTCTTTTATTTTTGGGCAGAAATAACATTTATTTTGAAAAAAAATAAGTTTTTTGATTTCCTTTTTCTAAGCAAAAAATTATTATTTTTTTATACAAAAAGAAAAAAATATTCATACAGCAATGTTTCAATTTATAGACTTAAATTTTTTTATAAACAAAAATACTGAAATTTTTTATTAATATATAAAAGTTATTTTTTGGCAGGAAATAAAAGTTATTTTTATTTATTCATTTATTTATTTTTGTCATAACAATTTTTTTATAGTAGGTAAATACAAATTAAATATTTTTTACAAAAGATCTTTTTTCAATATAATTACACCTTCTTTACAGAATAAAACAAAATTATTAAAGAAAAATCTAATTTTTTTGGTGACAAATTTGATATGAATAAAAAAAAAATAAAAATATTGTTTTATATTTTTTTCAAGTATTTAACATTAACATCTGTTACCTTGAATACATAAGTGACAAAACTACACAAATCAAATTTTAAAATATAAATTTGATATCCTGAAAGTATATAAGCTCATATGACGTTAAAAAAGGTATAACTAGTTCGGTGCTGATTAAAGTATTTCTACTTTTAAAACAACAAAACACATATGCTATGCCCTACACTAACATACGCGATCATATTTTATCTCCTTTAGTAAATAAACAACCAATTTCTTGTTAGGCACTATACCAGCGATCTCCACACTCATACATTCACAATTACGTTTGTGTATGTTTTGTTTTTCTGTCCCATTATGAAATTATACACCAAAAAAATAACATCATTTTTATAGTAACTTAATTTGAAAGTTTCTTCGTCAATTCAAGACTTGTAAGTGGAAATACACGTTACTAGTTTAGAATTTGAATAATAATAACCAGGGATCGCAACGATTACCATACTAATCATAAAAATTACGATTTAATGTTTATTTTTTCTACTCTTTGATTAAAAAAAATAACGATATATTATTAATTTAGGATTTTAATTTTTTATTAAAAAATATCAAATAATACTAAATTTAATTCAATACGAACGATTATTTAATAAATGTATAATTGTATTAAATTATTATTTCTTAATTAAAAAAAGATAGTTGTTTAATTAAGAGACAAAAAATCATATTAATATTTTCCATGAGTGTATCTCAAGCAACAAGCAGTAACACAACACTCTTGCTTGAATGCTCGTGCGAGACTGACTTTTTTGTGTGTTTTTTATTAATTTCAAGAGCATAACAAAAGAGATAAAAAACGCACAAGCTTCTTTTCCTTTTGTCTTCCCTTCCGCATCTAGAAATACTTTTAAAAAATATTTCAGTTTTCATTGACATGCGCTTTCTATATATTGTATATTCTTTGCTAGAGATCTGCATAAATATATTTGTATATGTAGAGTACACGTGTACTGGCGAAGCATGTACACTTACTCGAAGCGTCGCAAACAAAAGATGTACACATATTTGAGAACAACAAAACTTTCGAATAACTATTTGTTGTTATTTGACTGTGTTCGCTAATAATGAACACTGCCGACATGTTCAATTTTATTCGAACATACCAAGATAGATCATGTCGAGTACAATGTTCAGTTTGCTAGGAAAAAAAAGTGTTTTTTGTTTTATTTGTATTATTGGCATTTGGTTTTCAATGAAAAATTTATAATCCTGCAGTACTTTAGTTATAATTTTTTATATAAAAAATGATTAGTTTAAAACATATTTTTTATTTTTTATGATATATAAAATAATAAATTTAAATAAAAACGGAATAGGCATGCAAAAAATGCAACAATATTTTTAAATTAAATTAAAAAATATATATATATATATATATATATTTAAACTTTCTTTAATTTTATAAATAAACAAGTTAGAATGCTATATTCGGCCATGCCGAATCTTATATACCCTCCACCACTGAGCTAGTGTTTTCATCAGTTTTTATGTAGGAAAAGCTCTTCGGAAAGTGATGTTTTTCTAATTTACTTATTAATTTTTGGCGTCCATAATAGTGTAGTAGTATGAACTTGTTCTAATAAAGATTTTGTATTGTATATAAGATATTTTAACAAACTATTATGCAAATGATGTGTAAAAAGTAAAAAAAGGAGGAAAATCTTGATAACTTATTTTTCTTACAAAAAGTCGATTATTTTGGTAAAAAAAAAAATAGAATATTTCATTTTAAATAAAAGTATATTTTTCATTTAGTAATAAAATTGCATTTTGTAAGAAAGTTAAATAGTAGTGGCAGAGCGAAACGAACGAAAATTTGTTTTTACTATATACTATCTTCACAAAAAAATGCCTTTTTTAGTGAAAACTAATTTATTCTATAAGAAATCTAAGGGCTAGGAGAAATGAAATTATGTGATTTCTTGCATATTTCGCAAAAATTGGAGTTCTTATCAAAAAACCCGATTTTTACAGATTTTTTTGTAGTTTGATTTGTATAAATTATTTTGTTAGTTTTTTTTAATACCTTGTATGTGTTTGTAAAGAATCTGTATTTTTAGTTTTGTAACAATTACAATTATTACCATTTAAATGTAGAAAATGTGTATTTAACCTATTTCCGACCACTACCCGATTCCGTTAAGATAACTACGAAATTTAGCATGAAGTTTTTTTTTTTGCGACTGTTATAACAAATTAAAAAGATTTGGACACCTACATATTTTTGATTCCGAAATATAATGCTTCGAGAATTTCAGAAATCGTACCATTTTTAGCTTAAATTTAAAGCTATTTACCTTTGGAATACACCCATAATATAAAAACATATTTTCGAAAAGCAGATCTGAAAATATCGCCTTTTCACTACACCAACCATTTATTTGATACACCTGGCTTTAGCACTCAATTCTGGACAGAGTATTTATACAAAAATTTATTTTTCCTCTTATCTTTAAGACAACATATTATCTTATAATAGCTGTGAAAAAATTCATCATCGACTGCATAATTAAATAATTAGGCGATGTTAAAGCTACTGATGCGAAAACGCAGCAGCAGTCGTAAATGGGTTAAGCACACTCGAATAATAAAAAAATGACTTTCTTTATTTTTATGCAACTTTCCACCAATTTTTTTGTATTTCTGTGCAAAGTCGATTTAAAGAACGAAAAACTGAAATTTTATTTTGCGTTAAAATTTAAGCTCGATTGGTAAAAACAGATTTATACACCAAATAGGCCATAATTATTCAGAAACATTTTAATATTACCGAATTTAAAACTTATTCTTTTAATCAATATAATAAAATTGATCAATTATTTCTGTAAATCTTCGCTTACCTCAAATTTATATTTAACGATTCGATTAGAGAGCCGTTTCTCTGATGATGTTGGAAAAACTAAATAAGTAAACTAAAGCAAATATAAACTAACTATAAGAGTTTCCCTCTTCGTAATTTGCATTTATATAAATCACCCTAACTGGTCATGAATTAAGAATTTACTGTTGAATTATATTATTTCTGCCCAACGGCGCTCTCAAAATTTTTGAAAAATTATATTTGAAAACTTTTATAAATACTAATCTTTAAGAAAATGATAAAAATTAGCAATGCTTTTTAAAGATAGTTATTTAAATAAATTAAAAAGAGATAAACAAAATTCTAACATAACTAAGTATATTACAGTTTTATTTTTACAATGAAAATTAAAAAAATATCACCACATTTACAAGTTATTAATTATAAACGCACAAAAAACTATAATGAATAAGAAATTATAAAGTAACATAATTATGTATCAGTACTTTTTCTTCAATGTGCTAAATAAAAATCAAAACATTTTCAAAACAATTTCATATTTATGCAATTTATTCCATCAACATTATTTATATCTTTATGTTAGCAGACAAACTTTTAATAAAACCATTACGTATCCTTCTCTACCGATGTGTACAGCTTGAAACACACCGAACTACTAACTAGTTTAATAAACTTATCAACATATGTTGCTAAAAAGTAGCGAACGTACCATATCGTGGTGTGTTCGATGGTGACCACGATCAAACATCAAACTCAACATAGTTGTATGCCTTTGTGTTTATCAACATTCATATTGAGGCGAACATACACATATGCACTCCATATACAAATTATAACATTATGTTTAAGAAACACTTATGACGTTGGAATCATAGAAACTGTTCATACTTTTGCCTATAACTTTTCTCCGACTGAACCGATTTAGCCAATTTTTGGCAGTTATCTAAAGTGAATACAGGTAGACATTTTGGCTAAGTTTTATTTAAATCCGTTGATTGCTTGTTGAAATATTATCAGTTCAAGTGTGGTTTGGGGATTCTTTCAGATTCGGATATATAACTTTTTTTCTACTGAACCGATTTGGCTGGTTTGCAATCCCAAACAGCGTCTGGGAACAACAAATAACCTGAGTAATTTTCATTGGAATAGCTCAATCCGTTTAGACGTGAGAATGTTTTCAACAGACGGACAGACGGACAGACGGACATTGCTTAATCGACTCAGAATTTCATATGGTCCAAGAATATATATACTTTATGGGGTCTTAAACGATTCTTTCTAGGTGTTATACACGGAACGACAAACTTAGTATACCCTCTTTCACCACTAGTGGTGGTGGAGGGTATAAAAAATAAATTCTGATTTTATACCTATAATTTATATATTTTGGTTCTATTTTCTATTTCTGCTGTCTTAAATTTAAAAATCGTTGTTATCCGATTTTTTTTCCTATTGCATATCTAAATTAAAAAAAAAAAATATTATTTTTTGAAATAAAAATCATTATTAAATAACTTATTTGTTCTAAAAAAACATAAACAAAACAGTGCAAAGAAACCATAACATAAATTTTATTATAATAAAATAGATTAGTTTATTTATTACTTCCCGTAAAATTATATTTCAGCTTTGCCCTTTAATATGAAAATACTCGTGGTACCATGTGAAGTGAACAATATATTTTTAGTACTTTTTGTTTGTTTATTACATTTGTTTGTGTTCACTTTTTTCGGAACATGTTTTTCTGTTGCTACTTACTTTCTGTTTCATCCGATTATAAACTTTTTCTAATTAAAAAGCACAAAATAAAATAGAGGAAAATATAATAATTTTTCAAAAGCGAATATAGAATTTCACATATATGAATTAAAAAATTGGAGAAATAGAGTTCTTTCCATTTCATAAAAACCGAGTGCAACTTTTTTATACCTAAACTTTATATGATATAAACATTAAATCTATGCAAAAATATTACAAAACTATGCAACATAAATATTTATTTATTTCTTAAGAACTTAGTTCAACCACCTTCTTATCTTTTTATTAGTTTAATTTCATGTTGCATATAATTACTATGTTTAATTTAGCTTTAAATATAGAAAATAAATTAAAATTTCAAAGACTCTTATCACTTTTAGAAACAACAACTATAACTAAAAATTAATTTAACAATCACTTCATTTCAATCATACAAGTATTTATCCTTTAAAGAAATCTTGTCAAGTATGCTTTCAACCATATCCATCAGATAAACTATAATAACGTCAAAACCGAAACACATTAAAAAAAAATATGTTTCTCCCAGGAAAAAACAACAATTCAAGTCTTTAAATAGCGCAATGCACTCTGCAGAACTTATTGAAAAAAAAAAATAGAAAGAATCGGCAATAGACAAATAGATAGTAGTGATGTAAATGTATTTGTAAATGTATCGGTTTAGTAATTTCATTTTCAATACTAGTAATAAACTAATACAATTTGGCAACAAGATTTCGCATATTACCAATACTAACATATGTATGTACTCGAATAAAGAAAAATAGAATTTACTGGTATGTGTTAGTGCTTGAGTTAGATGTATGGCAGGGACTTCATTGCTGCAATAAAGTAATCATTGAAATGAACATGAAAATGGAGCTGATGATAAGATTTTCGATTAAAATTGTTAAACACAAGGACACTATAACCATCCATAAAAAAAAAAAAAAAAATCTCTTGGATCTATTTAACAATCCATAGTGGTTTGTTTCTCCTCCTGCCGCTGCTTTAGTTGATAACGTCTGTAGCCGCTTGTATATGTATGTCTGCATGTAGATTTGATGTTGTACACCGAGAGTTAGTGTGTTTAACTTAAACATCATTGATGTGTTTTTGATAGATTTTCTTGTAGTTTTTCTACACAGATAAGTTTTGAATTTGAGTTGTTTGCTTCATTTATGAAGATTTTAGTTACTGATAAACTGTAAATTTGTGGTGGTGTTATTTCTTTTTTCCAAATAGCATTCTATGTGGATCATTTTCTTATCACTTGTTTTATGAGTAGATTGTAATGATGTGATGTTGTTTTTTTCTCCTTTTTTTATACTTTTTGCAATGCACTGTACTCAATTCCATTGGCCATCGGTGTACATTAACAGCATCTTATTGCAGAGTATACTGATTGCAAGCAATTGAATTTAAATTTTTTTATTTTTCTTCATTTTTGGCTTGGGGAAAAATTTAAATTCTATTTAGCATAGAAGAGTGTGTACTGCACAGTGGTGCATCTTGTAAACATGTCATGAGATATAATTAACCCCAAATTATAAATTTATGTAGTAATAGCCGTGTCATAACTATTACTGCAGCAATATGCGAGTTAAATTATCGCTAAAAATCTACAGGTCTAAATTTTTAGGATATATATACTTCATACTACTGTTATTTTAGCATTTTAATACCTCATATTTATAGTCAATACATAAGTGGACTTTGTACAACATCGTTTATTATAAAAAACGAAAACTACAACGAAATAAAGAATTGCAACATAAGCATCAGCAACACTTAAACAATTGACAATGAAAATGATGTTAAGAATCTTACAATTGCTAGCACTACAAAAACTACAGCTTCAGATGCTACTACAAATAAGCTGAAGAATATGACGAGATTGTTGTTACTCAAGATGATGCTACTGCAACTATTGTTGATGATGAGATGTTACTTTTTTGTATCTCTTTCATTTTTTTTTTTTCGTTCCACAATTTATGCAACAACAATAAGTGTATAATACAAATTGTATTTACAAGTATTCTACGGTACTTGCACTGTCAATCAATTGTTAGTTTAGTTTCGAGTACTAGTTACTTGCTGTTTGGCCACAAAAACACACACAAACAATAATGGTCCATTTATTTAAATTTAATGCTTTTCATCATCATGACTCAATTATCGAGTCAATAGTTAAGTAAACTGGTCAAGTGATTTGTATTTTTACAATTGTATAAAATTTCTTCATGAAAATTATTTGTAACTGATTGCAAACATTATTTTGCATAATTTTCTTAAAGAAAATAAAATTTAATTGAAACCATAATTGAATAACTAAACTAATTATGCTGGCAATTGTTCTGCATATTATTCAAGTGTGTACTTTCTGAAAAAAAATATTTTTATGGTCTCAAAAACAGCATGATTTATAAAGAAAAGAAAATTTTCCATTTGAAAAATTATGCTGCATATAAGTATACGTGGCCTGTTTTAATAATTTGGGAAAACATTTCGTTAACAGTAGTAATACCCAATAACCTTTTAAATTATTTTTTTTTAATTTGAATTTGCAAAGTATAATTGTAAGCTCCAATACTATGGGATGGAGTGATAAAAATTGTACACAAAATTAAAACTTAAATAAAAAGGACTAGACAATGACTAGACTATGACTAGACTATGACTATGACTAGACTAGACTATGACTAGACTAGACTATGACTAGACTATGACTAGACTATGACTAGACTATGACTAGACTATGACTAGACTATGACTAGACTATGACTAGACTATGACTAGACTATGACTAGACTATGACTGGACTATGACTAGACTATGACTAGACTATGACTAGACTATGACTAGACTATGACTAGACTATGACTAGACTATGACTAGACTATGACTAGACTATGACTAGACTATGACTAGACTATGACTAGACTATGACTAGACTATGACTAGACTATGACTAGACTATGACTAGACTATGACTAGACTATGACTAGACTATGACTAGACTATGACTAGACTATGACTAGACTATGACTAGACTATGACTAGACTATGACTAGACTATGACTAGACTATGACTAGACTATGACTAGACTATGACTAGACTATGACTAGACTATGACTAGACTATGACTAGACTATGACTAGACTATGACTAGACTATGACTAGACTATGACTAGACTATGACTAGACTATGACTAGACTATGACTAGACTATGACTAGACTATGACTAGACTATGACTAGACTATGACTAGACTATGACTAGACTATGACTAGACTATGACTAGACTATGACTAGACTATGACTAGACTATGACTAGACTATGACTAGACTATGACTAGACTATGACTAGACTATGACTAGACTATGACTAGACTATGACTAGACTATGACTAGACTATGACTAGACTATGACTAGACTATGACTAGACTATGACTAGACTATGACTAGACTATGACTAGACTATGACTAGACTATGACTAGAATATGACTAGACTATGACTACGACCAAACTAAGACTAGACTATGGACCAGATTGCAATATGAGTAAACTTTATTTTCTATCTATTTAAAACTTTAAACATGACATTTAATTTATTTATCCTTTCTCCATAGTGCACTCCCAATCAAAATGCCAAACAATTATAAATAAAACAAACTATGTTTTGTTTGGTTTGTTAGATGCTAGCGTTAAGAAAATGTGGCGCCTAAATTGCCAACAATATTTAACAGCTTTTGTAAAGTTTTCATAAAACTGCGGGTGCTTGTGGTTCAAAAAGAATCCAACACTTTTTTATATAACTGGCTTTATGTTTGGTATAGTGATCAATTTTTATTCATTGTTGTACATATAAAAATACTCATTCATATACGATGCAATTCTCTGATAATCATACAGAAAACGTAAGAAAACTTGCAAAAAATAAGCAAAAATATAAACATGATGATTAACCCTATCAACTGCTAAGAATTAAAATGACTTATGGCCAGTTTTTAAACAGTTCATAAACATTTTATATAATTGAAACATTTTATGATTAATATAAATTTTAATTTCCTTATTGATTTTTAAAGTAGATAGAAAGTTTTCATAATTTTCTTTTAAGTTTTATTAAGTTTCTATGACGTTTTCTTTTATTAAGTAACCACTAGCCATTTTAACGTGACCACTGTGATCACAACAGGTTAAACATGAAACCAATATTTTGAATTTTATTTGCGCATAAATGTTAGAGGTTCCGGAATAAAAAAAAAAAAAAAAAAAATATTTTGATATCTTCCTTAAACAATCTCACGTTTATTTATATTGCACTCCCATGCGCCGTCATTTTTGGCTTATTCCTTTTTCAGCTTTGTTGTTCGTTTGTTTTTTTCTCTCTCTCTTTCGCTTCACGAAGATCAACCATATGTTGTTGATAAGTTGCACGTACTTTAATTCATATGATGCAATGTTGAAATATTAGCATTTTATTACATAACTACTGATAATGGAACGTTATATATGACCCACAATATTTACATTTTTTTTCTGTTGTTCTGGCTACTACAATGATGATCTTTATGCTTTTAGTCTAGTGTAATATTTTTTAGGAAACAGGTGTCGACTTATTGGATTATTAATTAGGAATAATTTTTAATTTTGTATGTAGATTTTCTTATTTTTTAATGACAATACTATGACTAGGCTATTCTAGACTATAACTAAACTACTGTTCAGACTATAACTAGAGTATTATATAGACTATATTTAGACTATAGACTAGACATTAGGTGGATAATATTTGTAACATCTTAGCTAAATTTAAATTAATTTCAATGACTGAAACAGAGACCTGCATGACCATTTGTGATGATAATTCCCCATAAAATCTTCAAAAATTAATTTTAAACCACCCTACTCTACTATAGACTAGACTACAAATTGTACTATAGACTAGACAACAAAGTAGACTTTATAATAGACTATATACTATATTATACACTAGACTATAGACTAAACTAATGAAAGGACTATAGAGTACGCTATTGACTGTAGGCTAAACTATAGATTATAGATTAGGCTATTGACTGGACAATAGACTAGACTACTAATTGTACTAAATATTAAATTATTTACTAGACTATATACTAGACTACTGACTGGACTATAGACTAAGCTATTGACTAGACTATAGAATTGACTACTGACTGAACTATAGACTAAACTATAGATTAGAGTATTGACTGCACTAAATGCTAGACTATTAATTTGGCTTTAGACTAGAATATAGTCTATAGCTGGCCTATAGTCTAAACTATTTACTAGACTACTGACTAGACTATAGACTAAGCAATTGACAGGACTATAGAATATACTATTTACTTGAATATAGACTTGATTATTGACTGAACTATAGGCTGGGCTATTGACTAGACTATATACTAGAATATAAACTAAACTTTAGACTAGATTATATGTAGACTAACAGACTATAGACTAACAGACTGTACTACGGGGTATACTATTGACTACACTATAGTCTACAATATAAACTACTCTGCCTACTATGGACTACGCTATGGACTAGAATATATACTACACTACAGGCTGGAATATAGACTAAACTTAGACCATTGATTAGACTACAGACTAGACTATAGCATAGATATATTCATAATCAATTACTTATTTCGTAAAGTATATAACAGTTTATTAAATTTCAATATTTTTCTATAACGTATTCAATTTTTAAATATATTTCCATATTTTTTTCTTCAAGTCAATAAACCGCAATTAGTAATGCAAAATTTTTATAATTATTTTCTTTAAAGAGGATACTAAAAATGAAATCATTACAATAGTTGATTTTTATTACTACAACAAAACTAAAAGAAAAAATAAATAATAAAAAATACCAAGTTATGAAAAAGTACAATATAAAAGATTAATTTGCATACTAATAACGACAAGATGATGAAAATGAGAATGTTTTTTTGTGCAACTTGATGTTGATGCAGATGATAATTATGGTGATGAACGTTGTTGGAGATGATGGAAAAGTTTCATTTAAAATTTTACTATTGTTTTATTGAAAATTCTTAAGGAACATTAATATTTTTTTTGAGTTAGTTTTAGCTTTTTGTTTGTTACTTGTTATTTTTTTAAGTTCTTATTCATTTGTTCTATGCTATTTGTTTTTTTTTTTTTTTTTTGTACTTTTTATAATTCATAATTTCAAATGGATTGCAAAAGAGCGCTTGAAGCTTTATTTTTTATGGGGATTTTTTTTTTTTTTTTTTTAACAGGAAGCAGTGGCAGCGACTTTGGCATCATTCAACATCATTTGCCAGCAATATTAAAGGTTCTAGTTTTATTTTTATGAATTTCTTAGCTTGTTAGCATTTAAAATTATTTTGCTGCTACAATTGTTATTTTTAGGTTGTTGTTGGAATGGCTGGCTTTTGGCATTGTAATTCTCGTACAAAATGTTGACTACTTTTGCTCATCCGTACTATGTTTTTAGAGACTATAAATGATATACGACTGAGTATATAATCTAAATAAAAGTACCTGTAAATATATATTTGCTTTATGTATTGTCTTCATAAAAATTTTCCTTTTATTTTTTCTCTATGACTTTTGAGTAGTAATTTTACTTTAGTCATAGCAAACAAAAAATAATAATAAATTGTTAAATGCAAGTAAAATGTACAATTTATTCAACAAAATGTACAATTTTTTTCTTTGTGAAAAGTGAATGGCAAAACAATGGCCTTTGAATATTCACAAATACAAAATGATTATTATAATAAACTAAAGTATTAAAAAGAAAATTTATTCATATGAAAATAAAAATAAGAAAAATGTATAACAATTAGTAGAAAAGAAATAGATAAAAGTAACAACCTGTTACATTTAAAATAAGCAAAACTAGTAAATTAAGATAGTAAATAGTTAATTAAGAAATGTTTTTAAAAGAAAAATTATTACATTTTTGTATAAATTCAAAATATGATAAAATGATAAATAGAGGCAGTTAAGAAGTAGCAATTTAGAATTTTGCAAGAAATACAACTAATAATACTTTTCTTACTAAAAGTAATGCAAGAAGTAGTCGAATGACCTGCTTTTGCTTTAATTAAGTCTACTTGAATAAAGCTAAAAAGTTGCGAAAAGATTAGTGATTTGTATGTAGGAAATAACAATTGATCCTTAGGTAATCTAGATAAAATTTAGTTTTTCTTAATGAATCCGGATTTCGTTTAATTAAGAAAAAAACAAAAAATAGTATTCCGAAAGATAAAGCTTTTGTCCAACTATTTATGTTTGTCCTCATACTTACAGATTATTAACGAATAAATGATTTAAGTGCCCTTATTTAAATTAACTTCATAACAATCAACTATTCACTCATGCAACATACACCTCATGACAAGTGTGCAATTTTGTTGTCACCACCATAGAGTTCAGCCAACTTAATCAGTTGTCCGTTGAGATATCTCAACTTTAAACATATACAAATTTAGCTTTTTTTATTTACTTTAGCATAAATATAAATAAAAAACCATGCAAACAACTCATATGTAAATTGAATTTATCTAGTGAATAAATGCATACACACACAAACACTTTTATATGCAACTTATGATTTATTTATATTATTTATGAAGATTTTTTCCCGTTATTATAATGATACAACAGAATAATATTATTAATACAAATATTTTTAATACTGTATATTTGCGACACTTTAAAAATCATCAGTTAGGAAAAACTATGGGGGTTACTACTGCCAGCAGTTTAATAAAATTTCAAGTGTATGGCATATATGGCTTTATATGGGATTTAAAAAAATATATATATATATAAACAATTGCATATATTTATCTAGAAATTAATTTAATAATATGAATTAATTTGTATTTGTTTTGTTATTCTGTTTTATTATTATTTTTTTTTTATTTTGCTATTTACATGGACAATAAAATTAAACAGCATTCAAAAGTTAAGCCAGTTTAATAGAAATGGTTTTAACACTTTGTTTACAAACTTTTAAGTTAAATTTATTAGATATTAAAAAAAAAGAGAAACTTTATAAATGAAAGTGGATCTTAAGCGAGTCCAATTGTATGCTAATTCCCGTGATTTCAACTAGTAAAATATTTGGTCACTTTATACAATTGCTAGGAATTAGAAACATGTGTTGCATTTAAGGACTGAGCACAAAACATTTTTTACATACAATTCAGCTTTTAAAAATGAAACTGGGTCGAATTCTTTTAAATTTTGTATTTTTTAACCTGTTATATTCAAGTTTTAAAATTAGGAAAAAAATTAAAGTCGTTTTTTACTCGTTTTTAATACAATATTTACAGCCTTATGCTAAAAAAAAAACTTAACACAGCTTTATAAAGCATTGTTAATCAAAATTCCTTAAAGTTGTATACAAAATGTTTATTATTTAAAATACAACAAAAGTAATTTAATTACTTTAAAGTAAAGATGAACCTACATTAAGGGATATTATATTTCCTTTTTCCTGTTTATGTTTTACAAAGAATACTCGCTTGATCCACCCATATTCCAGTCTTATATATCTTCCTTCTTCTTCAGACTGTTATTTTTATTCATTATATGTGCGATTTATTTATCCTAGACACACATTTGGAGGAAAAAACTAAAAAATTCACATAAAAGCACATAAAAAAATAATAAAAATTTAACAAATATTTTAGTGATGTACATTCAATCAAAAGAAATAAAATAAACTCGTTATTCGAATCTTTATTTTATCCGTTACATTTTATTGTTGTTAATTCCCTTTCTTTTATTTTTGTATTTCTACTAAGTAATAATAATACTTAATAATAATAATAATAGAAACAATATTTTAAAAAGAACTAATTTTATGCTTAAACAATAAAAAGCTTTTTTATAAACTTGAATAACCGAATGAATTAATGTTCGGTAGTGTACAGCTTTTATGTAGGGTCTACACGATAGATTTTTCTATCATAACAAACGTCAAATTTTTATCATGATAAGAATTTATTACGTGTGGACCAAATTTATTTATATTATTGCAGCGTTATGATATATGTAATTGTTAAAGCTCAAGCGAAGATAAATTTTGTTTGCTATCAAACGTCATTTTGTTGTTGTATTTTGTAGATGTTTATTTTATTTATTTTTATTTTTCAAGAAAAGCTCAATTCTTCATGGAAATCTCAATTAAATAATTATTTGGAGAAACAAACAAATGATGATAAAATTTTATCTACGTGTTCCCATATATGCTGGTATAAATGAGAAATTGCAGTAGCTCTGCTGACGTTTTGTTACTTGTTATGATAGAAAAATTTCTCATGTAGACCCTACGTAAATATAAAGAGAAGAAAAATACAAGTGTTGCCATTATCAACTTTGTATTCCGTTTTCTTAACAAAGGTTTGTTAGTCTTAAAGTATTTGGGAACTAATGTGTACTTGAAAGCAAAGTAATATATATTTTTCTTTTGCATACAGCTGTTAATATTTAAGAATTTGATTGTGTTTCAAATTGCTTCTAAAACTCTATTTTATTTTTAGCTAGCTTTAACTATTCTATATTTTCTATTATGACTCAATACATGTAAAATTGACAGAGTTCTGGACAGTTTAGTGGATTGTACTCCTAAAAAAATTAGTATCATTAATGTTTGTACTCTCGTATGCCTTCACATTCTTTCTAGCGTTTCTTTTAGGAACTTTTTTCCTTCGCGGGTCTTCAGACTACCTTTTTTAAATTTTTCTGTTAAAACAATTGTACAATTTAATAAATTAGTCGCATTTCATTCAGAGATGTAGTGATTTTCCTACAAAATATTAATTATTTTTTCTGCGATCATATACTCTGTAACTCCTACGCAGTCCTAAGTATATAATTTTACGCTATACATTTCTACTAATTAACTTTTTCGGTGATATGTAACATATCTTGTTCAACTTGAGTAGATTATTTAAAAAACTTATAATAAAAAAAAAATAATAAAATTTTTTATAAAATATTATGTGAAATCTTCTATAAAAAATAATTTTTGAAAACTTATCGACAATTTTCTATAAAAACAAAGTTGATCGAAAATTTACTAAAAATATTGCAAATAAATAGAAAAAAATGGATCGAAAATTGTCTATTAAATTATGTAAAAGCAAACATTATCAATAATTTTCAATTTAAAAGGATAATTTATCGAAAATTGTTTATAAAATAAAAAAAATAAAAAATTATATAAAAAGAAAATTTTTCGAAAATTTGTTTATATAAAAAGCAAACATATCCAAAAATTTTTATATAAAAAGGAAATTTATCAAATATTTTTAAAAAAAGGAAAGTTGATCGAAAATCTTATATAAGAAGAAATTTTCAATAAAAAATTTTTCGAATAAAAAAAAATTTATCTAATGTTTTTTTTTATAACAGAAGAAAATTTATCTAAAGTTTTTTGCATCAAAAGAAAATTCATCGCAAGTTTTTTATATATAAAAAAAATTATTAAAGAAGAAAATTTATCGATTTTTTTTTATATATAGAAGAAAATTTATGGAAAACTTTCTATAAAAAAAAGTTTAAATTTTCTATTAAAATAAAATTGGTCGAATATTTTCCATAAAAAAAATTTATCGAAAATTATTTGCATAAAAAGAAAATATATATCGTTCATTCCATGAAAGAATGAAATTCTAGAATTTATTCTTGATTTTCACTTTCCGAAAAGTAAAAAAAATCGGAAAAGTGTATAATTTTAGGATGCATTTTTGGAAAGTTTCTACCCTTTAAATTTTTTTCTCCCTCTCATGGTAGAAGATTATCCTATCCCAAAACAATTATTTTTACACGCTCATCTCCGCTCCCTGATAAAAATTTTAAAATCTTCGTTTTAATTTGTAGGGAACTTCATAAAGCTCTGGAAAGAGAAAAATGCTTAGAAAATGACACAAAAATTAGATTAATTCCGCTCCCTGATAAAAATTTTAAAATCCGGCTCCGTTAGGATTCATAGGATGCTAAGTTACACAAGTAAGCCAAATTTTAATTTTATACGTCGTCTGGGAGCTTCAGAAAACTCTGAGAAGTAAAAATGCTTAGAAAATTATATATATGGATAGATTTTATGGCATAGATATTGTTTTTTAACATATTAAAAGAAAATTAAAATCGAAGGGATAGAAATTTTCCAAAAATGCATCCTAAAATTGCATTTGCATTATGAATGCATTTTTAAATGATTATATTATTTTTTAATTACTGCATTTATAGGGGATATATTTAAACCCTACACCACCATAGGTGGATGAGGTATTATGTGTTTGTGCTGATGTTTGTAACGCATAGAAAACGCTATTTAACACCCACCTTAAAGTATACCAATCGACTCAGAATCACTTTTTAAATCGATCTAACGATGTCCGTCCGTCTGGCTGGCTGGACGGCTGGCTGTACATGTAAACTTTGTACACAAAGTACAGGTCGCAATTTTGCAAATTTTATGATACAAGGACGAAGCCTATTGAAATTAGTTATGATCGGTCCATTATTTCACCTAGCCCCCATACAAATGTCCTCCGGAATATAGTTTCCACAGTAAAAATGTCTTAATTATAAGAATATTTTAATGAAATTGGATCCAAAGAAGTTTTGTGCAAGTATCAATCTTTGTACCAAATTTTATGAAAATCGGTCCTCGATTGACCATAGCTCCCATATAAACCCCCTTTCTAAAAATCACATTAACCTGCATAAATCCCATACGAATGTTATTATCAAGTTAATATTCGACACAAAGTAGTTTTATGTAAGTAAAAACAACATTACCAAATTTTATGAGAATCGGTCCATAATTTCCTATAGCTCCAATATAAACCCACTTCCGGAAATCGCCCTATAATGCATAAAATCATCTAGATATTAACGCATTATTCTGTACTTGTATTCTTTATTTTAGATTTAGTAAAAGTGTTAGTCTACAGGTCTAATATAAATCCACTTCGCAAATTTTTATGCTCATACGCAATGGTGTAGGGTATCATATAGTCGGTCTTGACCGACATATCTTCTTTTATAGTTTTATATATATTTTTTTTTTATTTGCAATTCAAATCAATAAAATCAGTTAACAATTTGTAGAGATCTTGATGTTTAAATTATACACTTTTCCGATTTTTCTTTTTTTTTTTTACATTTCGGAGTGAAAATCGTGAATAACTTCGCGAATTTTTCAAAATTAAAAAAATTAAAATTAAGATATTAAAATTACTCTACAGGTTATATCGGTACCAAATATCGAACGGAATTTTTTAAATCTCTCGTGGAATGAAAGATTTATGTAAAAAAATTATTGAACATTTTTTATATTAGAAAAGAAAATAAAAAGAAAATTCATGGAGAATTTTCTATATAAAGAATAATTTATTGAAACTTTTTTATATTTTTTTTTTTTTTATAAAATGAAAATTGATAAAAAAAATTTCTATGTGAAGAAAATTGAAAAAAAATTCTTTGAAAATTTTCTATGTAAAGAAAATTTGTCGAACATTTGCTGTAAGAAGAAAATTCATAAAAAATTGTCTGTAAAAAGAAATTATACAAAAAAATTTCAAGATATCAAGAATTTAAAAAAATTCAAAATTTATCAAAAATTTTTAAAAACTTCTCAAAAAACTTTTTGTAAGATGAAAATTTATATACAAGTTTCTGTAAAAGGAAAATTTATAGAAAAGTTTAAGAAAAATTATCTACAAAACAAACAATCAAAGAAAAAAAACAGAAAAAGAAATGTATTTACATCCTAAAATATGCTTTCAATAAACAAATGATTTTTCACGAAGAAAAATTAAGTCGATCGATTTTTAAAATTTATACGCAAATTAAATAAAACTGACCAACCATACCGTTGAACTTATGCTGCCATCCAAATTATACAAATCACATTAAATATGTGTGTACTTATGCTTTTTTTTTTATTTTTATTTTTTGTAAGTACACAAATCTCTGAATGACCCAATATTTACTTTTATTGTGCCCAACGTTTATTTGACAATAATATTGTTGCATTTCAAATAGTTTGTTTTTTATTTAATACATATTTTCTTAACTACATACAATTATAATTTTTATTAATAAATGTTTTTTATAATAAGCTGTTAAGTATTGGTAAACATGGAAAAATAAAAATAAATATTTAAACAACAGATACAATTTTTTATATATTGTTCATATAAATATTCCATTATTTAACGAATATTATTAATATATACTGGAAAAAAATGACATCACAGAATTATGTTGATGATGACAATGGCAATGAATGAAATGGATGAATAATAAATGAAAATGCATAAAATCATTCCACAAAACAATGCAATTATTGAGGAAAAAGTATTAAGTAATAAAAAATGGGGGAGATAGATTAAATAATACTTTATTTTTATAAAAAAAGAGAAATACATATATATAGTATTTGCTTCCCAAAACACATGAACGTGCATGTAGAACATTAAAGTTTATATGAGAGTAGTTTTTTTTTTTTTTTTTTGTTAAAAACCGGAAATGAACATAAAATTATATACAAAAATTTTAAATTAAAGAACTTCCGTTGTAAAGACAACTACATCATACTTACTTACTCATACATAAATAAACAAGTTATGTTTAAAAAAGATATATAAAAATTTTAATAAATTTATAATTATGTTGACTAAATCCACCTACTACTATTTACTTTGGCTTTATTTAATGTTTTTTTTTTTTTTTTTTTTTTAAATTTTTATTATTATTATATTTTTTTTTTTTTTTTTTGTTATATTTATAAATAAATATTTAGTTAATTTTATGAAAATAATTATAAAAATTATATTTTAGTTTATTTAGGACACAATTGACTTTGGTTTTTGGCATATTAATAATACAAGCATTTGTTTGGTAGTATATTTAAAACTAATTTGAAAAAAATCCTATATTCATAGTTCTATTATATTTTATGGCTAAATAAATAAGTATTTTTAAAAAAATAGTATTAAAAAAATATAGTTTTTTGCACCATTTGCCATAACTTAGTTATTTACATTGCAATGTGAAAAATGATCACGCTTCCAGTCTGTAAAGAAAAAAAAAAAAAAAATTGGAAAATAAATTAGCGTAAAATTATTTTCCAAATACGTACATTTAAAAAAAAAAAAAATAATAATAAACGAATTAATAATACAAGTGGAAATACCTATAAATATGCAAATATTTATAAATATTCTAAGAAACAATTAATTACGAAATTTTACTTTTAAATTATATTTTCTTTAAATTTAGTCATTTAAGTGATTCCACATAATTTGTATTTTTAATTTATTAAAGATGAAACGATTTTTAATACCAAAGCCAGATCTTCAATATTTCTAAATTTTTTTTTAGACTTAAAAGCTTTTTTATTTAAAAAAAGCATATTCTTTCAAATTTTTATAAAAACTTCATTTTTTGCATATTCTAAAGTATAAAAATTGTAATACCATCAGCAACACTGCTCAACTGTAACGCTTGTAACTGTAGTACCAGCCCGATTTGCACAACCGATATCAAACCAGCTACCATTAAATTACTAAATGTCTTAATTAATAATTTTTTAATAAAAAATTCAAAATATTTAAATTTTATAAAATTCAATTAAAAAATTGAATAACTCGGGAAAAATTATAGAACTTGATCTAAAATAATTTTTACTACAAGTGATGTAATCATAACCACTTCAGATTTTGTAGTAACATCCTTAGAACTCATAAAGTAGAACTGTATTTCTTCTACATCACTTTTCTGAACAATTTAGTTGTACCCAAATTTGGAAGTTTAGAAAATTAAAAAATGATCCAAACAAATTTAATTGATTTAAAAAGTGGCTCATTAGAATTAAAAATGAAATCAATAATTGACCTTTATAACTGTTCAAGAATCAGTTATAAAGTTCCATAACGCTACTATAGATCTAGCTCTGAGTGCGACATTTTCGATCATACATAAATTATTGATTGAAGAACTAGTTCTAGAACCGTAAAATGGTTACTGGCTAGGTAACACTTCCACTGAACTAGTTCTGGTGGTTATAATTTCAAACAAAAATCATTAAAACACCAAACTAAAACGAGAACAAACTACTTTCATTCACAATAAAAAAATAATAATATTATTCTATCATATGTAACTCAGACTTACTTTACGAGTTGATTTAACGATATCCGCCCATCCGTCCGTCTGGCTGGCGTTACATACAAATATTGTGCGCAAAGTATAGGTTGCAAATTTGAAAATAATTCCATGAAATTTGTCATAAATAATTATTTTGATACATGGACAATGGCATTTGCATTTAATACAGCACTATTTTAATTAAATGTTGCACAAAAAAGTTTTAAATAAATATAAATCCATTTTCACAAATTTCATGAAGATTGGTTCATAATTGCCTATTATAGCGTTTATATGCACCTCTTACTCGCAATCAGTGTTGCCAGGACTTGAGAAAAAAGAAGCTAAATTAGACTCTAAAAAAAAAATAAAGCCAGAAAAAAGGTAATATAGTGTTTCATTTAAAAACTCATTTATGTTTTTGTTCTCATTAGTTTTTGGTATTTCTTTATGATATATTAGTTAATTTATAAATATAACATAAATAGTTTCTATGAGTAATAAAGTTTGTTAAAAAATAATTATAATATTCTTATAGAATGAAGTGCCGCATGCCAAAATTTTCGTTATATATAAATAATTTCGGTTTATTGTCCGAATTAGTACACAAAAATGCTTAAATTGATGATTTTGTAAAAATAAAATTAGTAAATTTTTAGCCTTTTTAAGGCTACTTTAAGAATCAAAAAAGGCTAGAAGTTAAATCGAAAATTTTAAGGCTAAAAGCAAAATAAAAAGACTAGATTTAGCCTTTAAAAGGCTAAACTGGCGACACTGCTCGCAATTTAATAATATTGCGACACGAAAATTTTTCCGTATAAAAAGTGAGTCAAATTTTATTTGCAAGTTAGTAACTCACAAAAACGATAACCATAGTTGTATTTTTCACATCTGACACAACAAAAAGAAATATATATTTGTTTACGTAATTTGCTTATAAACCGTGAGTTAATTATTTGCAATAATTGTGCGCATAAAAACTCTCTTCCGAAAATGACTTTAATATGAACAAATCTCATTCCAATGTTAGTATGGAATAAATATTTTACACAATAATGTTTTAAATAAGTAGAAATTACAGTGCCAATTTTCTGGAGGATCGATAAATAATTGATTATATCTCCCATAAAGGGTCCACTTCCGGAAATCACCCTAAAGGTCACAAATGACATTTGAGAAGATGTAATCCAGATTCATTGTAATTATAAATCTGATCGGGGAAGTTCATTTATTTTGTGTTTAAACTGATATACAAATGGATCAATACTCTCTTAAATTTGTAAGCTTTTCCCAGATATCTTTAGTTTGCGTTAAAGTTCTTAAGCTTGTATTATTGCTGCTTTATTTTACTTAGAAAAAGTAATTAATTTGATTTCAAAATTTTCTCTGGGAAATTTTGTTTTGATAGTCTCTTCCAGATCTATGTTCAATATTATATTGAAATTTTCCTGAAGAAAAGTTGAACTTATAAAGACTGTAATGTAAGCATTTTACCGGATGTTCAAACAGTTTTTGGTAAAAATTTACAAGAATTTATTCAACTACTCAGATTTTCTTTCCATTTTCTTTCTGATTAAAACCTGGTGGTAGCGCAAATCGAGGTCGTACTGTATTTTTTACAAAAAAAAAAAATATAACAAATAGTTTAGCATTGTTACGGTAAGTATATTAAGTTTAAAAGATTTTTTATGGTAAATAGAATAATTTATTTAATTGCAGTATCAATATATGATTAAAGTAACCAAACATTCGTCTCCGTAACAAATTTATTTTTGTAGTAAACACAAAAAGTTTATGAACACTCTCAAAAATATTTATCCTCTTCGTTTAGTTACCATTATCGGTAGTTAAAAATAAATTAGAAAATTACTCTACAGATACAATGAAACCAGATAAAATAGCATAGGGTATTATTCGCACAGACTTGAAATAATTATTTTTATATTTGTTAATATTTTTTTTTTTTTTGTTTTAATTAAATTTTCGAATACGTGCTTAAGTTAAACATTTGAAAAAGCATTTCGATAAATGATTTAAGAGTTATTTGCGTTTATTATAAAATTATAAAAATCAAATTATTTTAAATGGCTTTAAATATTTTGGCAATTATTTTTTAAATGTTCATTTTATTTTTAAATAACACATTAAGTACACATGTAGCCGTTAAAAATACACATTTGTAGAATATTAAAGCAAACACATCATTCTCTACATTATTTTATTTAGAACATTTAAAGTTTAACACATTTTTTTTCTCTCTTTTTTATATGTATTTATATTATTTTTTCACGTACTTAAAGCAAATATCATTTAAGCACCTAATAATTCACATTATTATGTGATTAAATCTCAAAATGAGTAGGAATAATATAAAAAAAGAAAAAAAATCACTATTCATTACATTTTACAAGCACTTACTTGTTCCGGTCATGCAATTTTCTCGTTCCATATCACACTGGCTATAAAAGAATTGATGTTCGTATTTATTTGTAGCACAGATGGGCTTAAATGAATCGCAATCTTTAAGAGCGGCACAATGACTCCCGGTGACTACAATAACGACAACTACCAACAGCAAGATAATGGTAATAGAAACGGCCAGCAGTATGGAGAATTTCTTCGACATGCTTTTAGTCGCAAACATAAGTAAACTAGAAGCAACGTCATGAGTTGAAATATTCAGCGTTTAGTTAGTTAAAAAAAAAGCTTGTCTTATAACAATAAAAAAACCAACTTTATATTTATTTTAGTACTTTTTTTTTTTTTTAAATTAACACTTGTTCATTGTTTATTATATTGACACATTTTTAGCACAAACTAGTGTACTTGTACTACTAACCAGTAGCTTTTTATAAATATTTATTTTAAAATTTTTATTCAGAAAAATGAAAACAAAATTTTAATATTAATTTTACATAGTTATTTTAGGTTTATTTTTTGTATTCACTACAGCTGGTGAATGAACTGAACTCTTTCAAGTTTTCTTTTGAAATGTTTTACCGGCTTTTTAATTTTTTCTACTACGTATGACGAATAATTTTAAAATTCGTCATCAAATGTTTGTATGAAATTGTAATAAAACATCAAAATATTTATGTTCGTGAATAAAGCAGAACTTGCACTCAACCACCAACGATTACTGACCGTTAAACACTTGTTTGTTTAAATTAAAGTATGTAATACGTTTGAAATAAAGTTTTCAATCTGTTGAATAGTCAGTCAGTTAGTGATAGATACCACAATAACCCACCCATTTCCCATTTGATTTTGTTCTCTCACTCTCTAACTGTGGCGTGATTCTGATTTTGTAGAACAACTAACTAACCAACCAACCTACACTGCATTTGCAACAGCAGATGTAATATTAAGTGGCAAAATATTTCAGTATGACGTTAGAAGTTTTTTTTTTTGTTTTTTTTCTAAGTCACAAACTGCGTAATGAATTCCAAACATGCTTAGTCTCTTTGTAAATTGTTGTTTTATTTAATACAAAAAAAATCTATTCATTCATTGAAATTATTTTAAAATGTTTTAATGTTATTACTATTATTGTTGTTGTAAAGCGATGCTCACTTTTATGGAACATTGCATTTGAGAGATTCTCTGTCAGCTTGTGTAAAGCGTAGAAACTGTTGAATTTCAGTCATGGTTTTATTCGCCTGCCTAACTGTGCTTAAATATCAATGAGTAACTTTACTTCCGCCTAAGTAAGAACATTTTAATGATTTGGGCTTTAGGCTTAACGTTATTTGTTTACCCTAATTTTGAATTGTGGGGTTTATTACTTTCTGGTGCATATTTTGAAAGTAACTTGTAAATAATTATTATCGTTAAAATATACTAATTGAATTATGGTAAGGATATCACTGATTTTTTTTGATTTTTTAGCTCATTTTAAAAATTATCTTTAATTTCAATAAATATTCATCCCAACTATAGGTGGGTAGGTTATTATGATTTTGTGCTGAACTTTATAACACTCTAAAATATTGGTCTAAGACCCACCATAATTTATACCTATCGGCTTAGAATTATTTTCTGAGTAGATTTTACGATATTCGTCCGTCTGTCCGTTCACGTAAACCTTATAATTAGAGTATTCATTTTACTTGACTTTTTCATTGTTCGAATAATCAAATAACTCGAAAATGCAGTTTTTAAGTTACTCGAATAATTGAGTAAAACTTTTAAGTTACTTGAGTAAATTATACCTTAAAATTTTACTCGTTTTTTCAATGATTATTAAAAAATAAAACAAAAATATAGCTTAAAACAGGAAATAGTCTTTCAAAAATAATATATAATTAAATTTTCGTAAATATTTATGAATATTTGTCTTTTTTGATTATTTGATTATTATTCATTGATAGTAAAATAAATAGGTCTAACCATTTTGGAGTATTAATTCGAACAAAATTTTACATTAAAGTGTGGTTCAAAGGGCTTTTTATGATTTTTGAAACGCTATAAAATGACTAGTTTTTACACTAATACTAGGGTGATCGATACGGTTTTCCAACCGGTTTTTAAACCGGTTTTTTCTGTCAATGTGCTGTCGGTTTTTTCAAAATGTTCATTTTTCGAATGTCGAATAGACCGGTTTTTTTAAACACAAAAAACCGGGTTTAAAAATAGCTTTTTATTTCAAAAAACATGTACTAAATACTGATATTTGAAACGAAATTTATGAATATTTTTTAGAGTATTATTTGTAATGTTTTAAAAATATAGTTTAAGGTTAAAACGAAAATAATTATTGTAATATTAAATAAATAAATTAGTAATAATTACTTCAATTGTAACATTTGAATGTTTTAGTCTTTTTTTTTATTCAAAGATTTTGTTTTAAAAAAGTTTCTCCTACAGAATAGTTTCAGTAAAATTGATTCTGACTCTTATCATATTAAAATGGTTTTTATTTTGTTTGTTTTGATGATTATTTTCTTAAAATTTTTATATTATATTATTCGTTCGTTCATATGCTTTGTAACACCCAAAAATATTGGTTTAAGACCCGCCTTAATTTGTACCAATCGTCTTTAAGTCGATTTGATGATGTTCGTCCGTCCGTCCGTCCGTCTGTCTGTTCATAAAAAAAATAATTAATTAATTAAAATACAGGTCACAATTTAGAACATGTATTAAATTTGAAATTTTGCACACAGGTTTCTTATAGTCTAAGAACGAAGCGTGTTGAAATTGGTTATAATCGTTCCATTATTTAAACTAGCGCCATGCAAATATCCTCCCGGAAAAGGGGTTTAACGATCATAAATCCCTTAACGGTAGAAAGAATTTTGTTTACACATGTAAGTTCCCTATATATTAAAATCTGTGTTCCGAATTTCACGAAGATCGGTCCATAATTGAACATAGTATTGGCCCACAATTCCACAGGTTTAGAAAAGAAGACACTTCAACTATTCGAACTATTCGAAAACCGGTTTCTTTAAAAAGTCGAATAATCGATCACTCTAACTAATACCCAATTAAAGGTGATTATTTATAATTTCGGTAACAATTTAATGTTGAGTTTTTAACCACTTTGAAATAATTAGCGATTTTGTCTCATAACTTCACTTTTCAATTTGGACACATACTATGTGCTACACAAAGGTTTTCAGTTATATTCAAAATACGATGACTGATCGCCAGACATAGCCAAATAAATTAAGTATTAGACAATATTATACAAATGTATATAGTTTTTAAGATAATTTATTCTTATTTATATTATAGTGATCGCGTGATTATGTTTTAGTTCTATTTTGTGCAAAAATGTTTCGCAACTCTTAATTTCCTAATAATACCGGTGTAAAAGTATAAAAAATTCAATATAAATTCTATAAACTTGTATAGTAAATTAGTCATATATACAGTTAGTTAGAACCAACAACTTTTCTCCATTTAATAGACAAATTTATTGTAAATTTAAAATATATAATTCTCCCAAATGTGCGCGTAAGAATTATAATTGGCTCTATTTTGAAATTAACCATAATTTTTGCCCAAAATGTTCAATATTTTATTTCTTCTTTCTTCCTATTTTTGATTTCATCCAAGCCATCACCATCATATCCTGCACACCAGACTGAGAATTTGTTGATGTTTTTCTAAATTAAGTTTAAAATCCTCCAATTTATTTCTTATGAAACATTTAATATAAAAAGGAGAATCCATTTTCTTTATCCTTCTCAAATTAAGTATTAAAATTATAAAATATTATTGGAATTTTACACTACAATTTTTTAAAGGGACGTTTGTATTTTTGTTTAATTTTTGTGATCGAAAAATGACCTTTAACTACGTGCTGTAATTTAGACTTATATTCGGTTTTTTTTACAAAATACAGTTTTTTTTTAATAAACTTGCGAATTGTGGTGGCACTTTTAGATTCTAAACATCCTATGGAAATTTTTGAAACATTGTTTTCAAGCTAAACTTTTTAACTATTTAAAATATTTTTTTACTCCAATTATTCGATTAATCGGCATAATTTGCTCGAATAAATTTTTACTCGAAATTCTTGATTTTAATTTAATCGAACCAATATTTGATTTTAATTTGTCGATTAATCGGGCAAACAATATTCGAGTGAATACCCTACTTATAATCAAACTACAGGTCGCAATTTTGATAATAATTTAATGAAATTTGGTTCGCATATCTTTTATGATCCAGGACCGAATCTTTCATTTGACACCTATCTTCATAAATATTTTCTAATATTCTTAAAAATTGCGCATCTTTTGAAAAAAATAAATCCTTTCGAGGGAAAATTTGGCATCCTGGAGCAAAACTAGTTGCATCGTTTTGTCATGAATGGTCTCTAGTTTTATCCATATAACGATTTTTCATGTCTGAGAATGATGAATTTGCAGGCTAATATATACTTGAAAATAGTAATAGTAGGTACAAAAATGCAATTCATATGCCTTTTATAGTGGGACGTTTATTTTCGCTATTAACTTTAACATTAAAGATCTAACATTAGTATTTAGTCTATCTTTATGCCAAAATTAAAGACTTCAAGCTCCCTTTCTAAAGCTTCCACATTATTCTTCTCAATAGTGACATCGAAAAAAATCTTAGCCTATATAAAATTCAATAATTTGGAAACGATTGATCTTAGAGTTCCTGCTTTTTCTTTATTTAGTTGATATTATATTACAGATCACAGAAAAATGAACTCGTGAACCCTTTTTTGGTAACCCTTCCATTAGAGATTTGAAAGTTGTAACAGTCACTTTTTTGGAACAGTTTGCCCATCTTCTTTTAAAATCTTCGGTATTTTGGGACACCTTCATTGCGCTCTTCACAGGAGCTCAATATTTCTCCACTTGTCTTAGCTCTGGACGATTTGCAGGATTGACCTCTCTTGGTACAAAAACTATGTTATTGTTTTGGTACCACTCCAGAGCTTTCTTATCGTAGTGATATAATGTCAAATCTTGCCAAATATATGTGGACACCTTGTGCTCTCTTATGAAAGGAACTTCTTCCTCTTTTGCAGACATTCTTTGACGTATATTTCGGTATTTATAGAGCCCACAATAACAAAGAAGTCGTCCATTATTCAATTTTTGAGCCCTATTCATGGTTTCTAAATTTTTGGCAGCATTCCTGTCTGGAACTTTTTGAACTTTGTAAGTTTTTAACCATGCATTGGCTTTAACTTTTCTTACCAAATAGTCAGAGCACTGAGCTAACTAGACTGCTTTTCTACCAGATGTGTTCGGAGCTCTTTTCAATATGCTTTCAATTTTCTTGGCCTTCCCAATATCATGTGGACCTTTATTTCTTCCCGAGCCAGGCTTCCTATCAATGGCCAAATGCTCCTGATACTGTTTAATAACATTGGAAAAGTTTAGTGTCAGAACTTTAATTCTTTGGCCAATTTTTTGTAGGACATATTTCAGATTTGAAATTTGTGCTGAAAGTACTATTATTAACACGGTAATTCGTAATGTTCAGGAAAAATAAATGTAATTCCGTTTTGAAAAAAAGGGCTATGAGTTTCTAAAGTCAAAAATTCAATGTAAGAAAGTCAAAAATTCCTGAACACCCTACTATCTTAACACTTTAAAACAAGCTATGTCAAGGAATAGCCTTAATGAAATATGTATTGCAGAAAATAACTACATAATAAATAAAAAGCCATCCATTCCTGAACATCTTTACTATCACAATACTTTAAAACAACCTCTTACAAAGAATACCCTTAATGTAATATTACAGAAAAAACTACAAAATAAATAAAAAACATAACTATTCAACAAACAACATGTAATATGATGCTTTATTGTAAATATTTTGTTGTCTACTCTCGATTGTTGTCTATCTATTCATTCGTTCGTAAGTCTGTTCAATTCATCCGTCCGTTTTCCATATCATCGCTACAACTCTTCTTTGGCTTTTGTTACTTTTATGAATGCCTCTCTTTCAGTTTTACTTTTTTCCATTTATTTATTTATTTAGGCCCTCATCAGCTTCTTTTGTAAATTTCAATTTATCATTTTGTTTAATTAAGATATCAAATATACATACAATAACATGTTTATTGTAGTTACAGCTCTAATAAATATTGTTGTAATAAATACTACTAATATTACTATTTACTAGTAAATAGCTACAAGTAGTTGTTGTAGGTTTAACTTTTTAGATAACAAACAGGCAATTAAGTCAATTAGCAAAATTTAAATGTTTGTAAGTTATATCTTTATATAGTTAATTACCTTAAGGCTAGTTATGTAAGTAATATAATGTTTATATAGTTATTTAGTAATTCAAGAATGTAAAAAATGAGAAAAGAAGAAACAACATTTTTGTATACAAAAATATAAAAATGTCAAGGTCAAGTGTAATTATGGTTTGTAGAAAAAATAAATTACAATTTTTTAAATCTAAGCTAAATTATGCAAAATTTTGAGAGTAAATGGAAAAAGTGGAGGTTTTTAAATGTCAATAATGAAATAACAGGCGTTGATATAAATCTTATTTCAAGATATAAAACAATTATCGATGTACTTGTATGCAATAAAAAAATTGAAAATTTTGTGATTGTGAAAAGAAAGCTGCACGAATATATACAAGCAAATATCCACGGAGAAATATGTCTGCAACAGTTTACAAAATCATTTATCATGGAGAAGATGTCATTAAGCATCATTTAGTACTCCTTGGAGATTTATCAGAGGAAACCCAGGAAAAAAAGGAATAAGGATTACAGATTTTATAGAGAGCACAATACCAGAAATCATCACGAAATTCTACAAATGAAGTTCTATTTAATATAATACTGGAAACGTCAGATCCGCTCATCTCTAGCATTCGTAGTCAATGGTAAGTATTACATCGTGACTTAAATGAAGAAGCAAAAGTGCTGCTAGAGGACAGAAATAATATAGATCTATATGAATTATTTACAGGATATTTTCCAACTGAATAAATAATAATTAAAATTTTTTGTAATTGTTATTTAAGTAAAAAATAAACTAAACATTTTTGGTTCAAAAACAATCGATTCTAGTGGAACCTGTTCCATAATTAAACCTGTTCAGAAGATTTTCCCGGATACTATTAAAATGTTTTTTTATCTGCTTATAACTTTTTTATAAGTAAAGCTAATTCAAAAAACAATTTTAATTTTATCATTCAGTGTGTAACATGTCGAAAAAATCATTTAAGACCCCATAAAGTATATATTTTCTGGATCCTGGTTAGATTCTGAGTCGAACTAACTTTGTCCGTCCGTCTGTTGAAAGCAGGATAGGGCTCGAACGGGGCAACGTAGGGGGACATTTAGCTCAAATATTTATCTTATATAAGGTTTGTTTGGTATTGAAATTGGGCAAAATCGGGTAATAAACAAAAAAGTTATGGGCTAAAAATTAGAAACACAGGGTGTCCGTTGTAGCTTCATTTCATACTTTTCCGCTGATATCTCTTAAACAAAAGCATATACGACAACAAAATTTTGTACAAATAGTTCGAGGGTCAATATAAACTTGGAAACCAAAAATGGACGTGGTCCGCCCACCTCCCACATAAGGTGAAAATCAATGAAATTTTGTACAAATTGTTTAAGGACCAATTTAAATTCGGAAACAATAAATGGGCGTATTCCGGCCACTTTGCCACCCACCTCCCATAACTTACAATTTGAAGAAGTTGATATGGTGGGTATATAGATTCAAGCCAAATATAACATTCACGCTTGTTAAGATTTATCTTTCAATTATTTCTTAAAATTTCAAAATATTTTCATATATTCTTTTTTTACTGATAGAGGGATAAAGTATAACCTAGTTGAAGTTCCACAAGTAATAATTCCCTTAATAAAGTGAAACTTTTTAGTTCTGTACCATTGAATTTGGAAAAATTACATAAAAAAATTTCTTAAAATCTGGGACCTCGTAAAAAATAAAACATCAAATGTAATTTTTTCTCTTTCAGTTTATTGAAAATTAATATAGTTTTTAAATAGTCATATGGATACAATTCGTATTCAAAAATGATAATTTTCCCAAATTTGTTTCCTTTTTTATAAATTTAAAAAAATTCAAAAGATTATATTCTTAGTCTATGACAAGTCCTCTATCAGACCCAATCATTACTTTTATAAAATTATTTTGCCAAATGTTTTAGGTTTGTCAGAGTTTTCAAAATATAAAACCAATGACACGATACTGTAGTGATTTCAACTTGATCGCAATTACTATCAATTTTCGTAAGTGATTTAAATACTCAGTGTTGAATTTGAACACATACAGGGCAGATTCAGTATTGACACTGAATGGTATCGTTTTCAACACGTATGTTGTAAATTTGTGTGTATACATTAAAGTGCCTCACGAAAAAAATTGCAAATGTACCCCTCTAGAAATTAAGATTAGCATGTTCTTATATGATTCCCAAAATATTACATCTCAATGTTAAAATTTACGTGAGCTGGACCGTTTTCAAAACACCTCTAAAATTACGTATTTCTTTCAATATAATTATCAAAATGTAAGTTATAAGACAATTAACATCAAATCACAATAGTAGCATACTATGACCTTGAATATTAATTTAAATAATTATTATGTCTCTTTTCAGTCGCGGAATATTAAAATTTTACTACAATTTTTTTTCATATTTTCTTTGTTCAAACATGTACTTTTATATATTTCGGGCATTTTACAAAATATCTTGGGTTTTAATGTCCCATGGGAACAGTCTATCCTGTTACTATTGAAGATAACAAGTAATTAACCCATTAAGAGCCAGAGGGTCAATTTTATGCATTTAGTTCCCAAAAGTGCTTATTACACTTAAATATTTATAAATTTATGAAAAACATAATAACTTTATTTAAAATCTAGATAATAATTGAATAAAAAGAATTTACACGAATTTACAGCTCTTTTGATCAATTTACGCTTTCGGGGACATTTATATCATGAACTAACCATTTATTTGCCTTAACCAATTATGGATCAGAAATCCCAAAAATGTATTTGTGCAACTTAAGGGTTAAATGAATGAACATTTCAACAGTATTTAATGAGACCTTTCCAATGATGCCCTAAAATATAATTTACGATGGAAAATGTCCAAAATATTCAAACTTTAATAAAATACTTTTTCGAAAAAAGTCATTGAAAATTTTAATAAAATTTTAATTTTGCGAGAATGAAAACAAATTTAAAATATTTTTTGCTCAATATGTATAAGACGTTGTTTTTAAAATTATATATACAGTCGATCGAAGACCATATTTTTGGAGGTATTTTAAAAATGGTCCAGCTCACGTAAATTAAAATTGAACCGAAATATTTTGGGAATGAGTTAAAAACACATCAGTCTTTAATTTTAGGGGGGTACATTTGCAACTTTTTTTGTCCCCATACAAATCAAGGCACTGTAGTATACATATGCTTTCTTAAATATTCTTAAATTAGTTTTTTACGTTTCCAGTAAAAAAATAAATCTAAAAGAAGTTCAATATTTTGTTGATAAATCCTTAAAACGAAATAACTTAAGTTCACGATTAAGAAAGTGAAAAAATGTATGTAGATTAAAAAATTTATTGTTTTTTATTTAAAATATTTTCAATTAAAACTTTGTTGTGCATCCCAGGTATACAATTATATCTGATGAAATGTAACACAATCATCACAACCAAATTTAAATAATTGCAATCATGATCATGTTTATATTAAGTACCTCAAGGGGTTTCAGATTTTCTATCTTTTTTTTACTTACTTTTCTTAGCTTTTCGTTGCTGCCACAAGTGTAAGTGTGATAACCTTGAACACATTATAAAATAAAAATACCTTTAATAAAAATACCTTTAATGAAAATACCTAAAATGGAAAAAAAAAGTAGTTTGCATATCGAAAATATAAATCTCATAAACTGATTTTATTTCCATTCATTGCACTTTAACTGATTGTGAATACATATCTTAAGTTTATTTCGCTTGTTCCCTTTTTTCCCATTTTGTTCATAATCAAGACATCAATACATATTTATTTTGACATTTATAAGTGGCAAAATGTCAGGCTAAAGACTTAAAAGCCATTAAAAAGGAATTTTGTGTGAATGAGTTCAAATACCACAACATATAAATTGAAATCAAAGAACACTTTTATTTATGTATTTACAGCTTAACTTGGCCAATAAACTTAAGTTATAGTTACGACGAAAAATGAGTGCAACTAAACAAATAAAAGAAAAAAAAAATATATTTAAAGCTGTCACTTATTTGGAGAAACAAGTAATTGCTTAATATATGAACATGCAATTTGGTTAAGGCTAGTGTTAAAATACTCTTGAAGCAGGACCTTTTTTTGAATTCACATTGTGTATGATTTAACACTTTAACAAGATTGCCGCCTTTTAACTCTCTATCAATGGTATTTAATCTTTTTATAGTTTTTTTCTTATAATTGTTGTTGTTGGTGTGTTATGATTGTTATTTTATAAACTTATAGGCTTAAAAAAATATTCTTGATTTTTTTTTTCTTTAGTAAAACCGTACAAGTGTGTAGTGGTGTATTTTGTTACAAATACCCTTCCATACAGACATCTAAACGTATCAGTTTATGGCAATCATTAATGCAATAATATTATCTCATATTGTAGATGAAACGTCCTCCAATATCAGAATAACAGAGTTATAACAATTTGACTGAGAAAGAATCAGTGGCCAAACAGTTAAAACGTCAGTCATTCAGTTAATGGACCAAAGAAATAAACTATACAGCTCCTCCAATTGCAATTTTTTATAAATTTAATATTGCAATTCAATTTTGAAAAATATTTTACAGTTCATAAAATACACAAAAATTAGCGAGGGAGGGTTGAAAAGTCGTATTGAATAATTTTAAAGGTTTTTCATTCTAGAACAATGAATTATAAAACAGGGTGACACTGGTTCTGCGGCATGGCTCAATTTGGATACTCGTGATCATGTAGTCCTTATCTTATAAGTTGATTTTTATACCCTGAACTGTGCAAATATTGAAACGAAGAGAAAAGGTCTTCCGACCCCCACCTTAAATATACCGTTTGACTCAGAATCACTTTCTGAGTTGATTTAATGATGTCCGTCCGTCTGGCTGCCGGATTGGCTACCTATCCATGTAAAGCTTCTGCGCAAAGTACATATCGCAATTTTGAAGGTAATTTGATAAAATTTGGTACATACGATTTTTTTGCACAAGAACGAAGCTTATTGAATTTGGTCATGATCGGCCCATTATTTCACCTGACCCCATACAAATGTCCTCCTGGAAAAGAGTTTTAACACTCATAATTACTTACCTTAAAAAAATAATATTTTAATGAAATTTGGCACAAATAAGTTCTATATAAGTATACACTGTATGCCAAATTCATCGGTCCTTAATTGACCATAACTCCTATAAATCCTACAAAAATGTTAATATCAACTTAAGGAGTGAGATCGAAAAATTCTTAACATACATAATATTCAATAACTTGGAAACGGTTAAATCTTAAAGTTCTCATTATTTTTTTTTTTAAATCATTTGATAATTTAGCACAGATCACAGAAATATATAATTTTTATGGTTCTAACCACTAATTATAAAATTGTAGACCATTTTTGAAAACCCTTTCTTTGAAGATTTGATAGTTGCTTCAGTCACTTTTTTGGAACAGTGTGCACATCTTCTGTTAAAATCTTCGGTATTTTGGGACACCTTTTTTGTGCTCTTGAATTCACTTTTCACAAGAGCTCAATATCTCTCCACTGTTCTAAGCTATGGACAATTTTGAAAATTGACCTCTCTTGGTACTAAAACTATGTTATTGATTTGGTACCACTCCAGAGCTTTCTTACCGTAGTGACATGATACCAAATGGGTCCAAAAATATGTGGACACGTTGTGCTTTCTTAAGGAAAGAAGAAGTCTTTTTTGCAAATATTCCTTTATGCATATTTTGGTATTTATAGATCCGAATGTATCAAATGACTTTCCTGTTTTACCGCAACTGCAAAAAAGCTTGTCATACCATGAATTTTGTAAGAAATTTTTGCTGCTTTTGGGTCTTAAACTTATCTCCAACATTGCTTCAAGCATTAGCAATAAACATTTTTGAGACACAAGCTGCGAAGATTCTGCCAGCACCTACGTTTCTTCGTCAATTATACAACTTGAGTATTTTTGTATGAAATTTGGTTTTAAATTCCGAGTCCTATTTTTGGCTTGTAATTTTTTTTTTTTGCAGATTTCCAGTTTGGAATTTTTTGAACTTTATATGTTATCAACTTTCCCATTAGCTTTAAATTTTCGCACCAAATAGTCGAAGCACTGAGAAAACTGAGCTGATTTTCTACCAGACGTGTTTGGCCTTCGCAATATCATGTGGTCCTTTTTTATTCTTTTTTCACATCAATAGCGAAATTCTCCTGATACTGTTTAATAACATTAGAAACGGTTTTACGGACGACATTTAATTCTGTGGCCAATTATTTGTAAGACCTATTTGGATTTTTTTAATAACTTGTAGGACGTAAATCTTTTTCATCACTTATTTTGATGAAAATAAGGACAAATTAACATGGTTGTTATTAAAAATAATAACTGATGTATTTTTCTATGATAACTAGATCAAAAAAGATTTTGAATATTGATTCCGAAAAAAGTTATGAGGCAAAATATGTGTTAAGAAAAATAAATTGTTTATAAGTGTACTTGACAGTTCTCCCATATAAGACCCAATTTCGGGAATCATCCTTAAGTGATAAATACATATGAATGTTAGTATCGATGTAATATTTTTATACTTAATACAAATATTGATCCACAATTGACCCCTTCTTGAATTTTACAGACATAATTTTCGCAGACAATGGTTTAGGGTATCACATTGTCGGGCTTTATATTTCTTACATGATTTAATTGAATCTAATTTTCATGATAAGGCGGTATATAGAAAATTAATGAAATGAACGATTTCTCTGATTTGGTTTAGTAAAATACCAAATGAGAAGCCGCAGAACATATTTTTTTTTTTTTTGATTATTTAATATATTTATGAAAAATATTCCCTTTAAAACACAAAGAAATTATATATTATTCGCTTATGACGGGATGCATTTTTTAATGAAAATTAAGAAAATTATCTGCCAGGACACAACAAATGTTCCTCAATTATCTTTGGTAATCATTTGGAAATGAACTGTATCGATAAATGTAGATTTTCTTTCAAATATAAATTTGAAAAAAAAAAAAACTGAATAGATTTTTTCCCCTTTTTTATTTGTTTAACCCTTCGTCTTACAAACTTGTCTGGCCAGACCAATTGCAGATTTAAATGTTTTTTTTTTTTTTTTTTTTTTATATTTATAATTAAGCTAGCGACTTGAAATTTCAGGTACCCTCCTACAATTTTGTTTTCTAACAATCAGTGAAAGAACCAGAACGATGAAGCTAACACAAAGATAGTTATAAGGATAAATTGGTGTACATGTCACATTCGTACCAAATATGGTCTGGCTGGACCAGTTATATTTTCTTTAGAAAATTATGTAGTTTGACGATGTTATTCGTTCTTTTTATATTGTATATTATTTTATTAAAACCTTTTAAATTGAGTTCTCATCAGTTTACATATATTTTTTTATGACTTTCCACCTATTCATTCACATTTTGTATTATGATAGTAATACCGATAAAATCTCAAATGTTTGAAAAGGAAAATTGTATGCATTTGTAGACTCAAAACAAGGAGAAGAACTTGAAGTGCATCGATGGGAAAATGTTATATCTTGCAAAGCAATGCAGTAGTGATGCTAGAATATAGTTATACAAATGTAATTATATAGAGAAATTATCAAAATTTCCTATAAAATATATAAAATTACAGCACTGGTCTGGCCAGACCATATTTGTTACGAATGTGACAATTGAAACATTTGTATGAAGAAGGGTCAAATAATTTAATTGCATGGTTGTATCTATGTTTAAACAAAATACTCTGAAAGAAAAGTACAAAAAAACAATGTGTAAAGATGTGACTCTATGCAAAAGAAAGTTTAGGAAATAAAGCCAAACCCAATAAACCCAAGCTTTTGTTCGCTTAGATTTTCGTTCGATATAGAGAATCAGTCTATAAAATTCTTGTTTTTAAAAAATTGTAAAAAATCGAAAACTATCAATTATTTTCATAGGTCAAAACATGAATGATGTATACAAGATTTCGCTAAAAACTCTTTTAGGTACAGATAAATAACAATTACCTATTGTAAAGTGTTTATGGGTCTACGTACCGGATAATCTCAACGTAAAAGACGCGACGCTGCGTTCTTTAATGCCAGGAAATTAAGACAGGACTTTATCTCGGTATTTCAACGTAACAAATAAGGCCTGATGACTTGTATTGTGGGATAGAAAATACACTTTCCATGATATTGTCTAACTTCAGTCCACTAACTCAGTTTTTGTTCCTCCAAAAGGAGAGCAATTACCAATTGCCACTAGTTTATGATCCGACAAACAGGATGCTATTTTGACAGCCAGCGTTTGGAATAAATTAAAGAATATGGCGTCATGAATGCGGAAGTTTGGTCCAGGGCAAAGATGCAAACAGCAATTCGTTTTCAATGACACTCGTAGAAAAGACACCATGAAAATTTACGAATGTGTTGCGGGGCAGAAAAAGCATCTAATTGTAGTCCAAAATCTGTGTATATGGTCCTTTGAACCAGATGCTTATTGAATGCGCTACAATGACATCAATATCTGACCATGAAAATTGGACTCTACCATTTCATCGGTGTAAGATAGACGCTATGAATGGCTCCTTTTAAATATTAAGTTTAATTTTAAATTGAAATCAGTTTCATTTCAGTCAGAGATCTTTTTTTAAGTCTTATTCTAAGTAGAGGTAATATTAACACTTGTATAAGTCCTCTTGTAGGACTATGTGGTTTACATCTTGAAGTAGTTATACTTTGAGATCAGACGTAAAATTTTCGTAGTCTTGGTCCCTGCTGGAAATTTGTGACAATTGCAGTAATGGTCCGGTTCCTCTGTACCAATTGATACCTAACTCCTCACCAAAGTTCCAATTGAGAACCAGTTGACACAAAAACACTCACTATTTAACAGTTGAGAATTAATTTATAACATGCTCGTTAAGTGAGCAATAGCAACTTGCGCGCAATAACAATCAGTGGCTGAGTGGTAAGCGTTGAAGACTATAAAACATAACATACGTTAGATGAACATGGGTTCGAGCCGGGGTGCTGCCATCGACATTAACCGAAAATTATAAAATTGAAATAAACATAATTTAATAAAGATAATAATAAAAATAATGTTTAAAAAGTAAACAATTACCGAATTTTTATAAAATTTTTATTACATCAATCGTTACTGAACCTGTCCTCTTGGACCAGTCCTAGGACCTATCCTGTGACCTATCCCAAGTGGCTAATTAACCACCTCCAATGACAACCCCATGTAAAAGTGACAGGTTCTTCTCATATAAAGTTCCAGAACTGGGACCGGTCACTAGCTCTGAGAACCTGTTACGTGACTAGTTTTGAACCGGTTCTCTTTACTCTAGGGAGGTAACAAATAAATTTTAATTCTATATAATTGAACTATTGCTTTTTCTTTCATTCTTTCATCGAAAACTTTATGTTTCTGTAATACTTTTATATTACTAATTCTATGACTTTAGGACTTATGGAAAGTTCAGGCAAAATTACAATTCGACTGCTGTCACAGATTTAACTGAATTTGTAAACTAAAGCACAAAAATAAAAAAGTCAATGTGCTCAAAATTTACAAAACTATTTCAGTAAAATTCTGTTAATAATTCAATTTAATCTTAGAAATTTTTTAACAATTTAAAAACCAACTTCGTATACCTTTTTCTTATTTATTTTTTCCTCCTTCTGCTCAAAACCAAAATGTGTGTGAGGTGTATATATATATATGAGTTTAAGCGTTTCTGATGTTTGCTTTAAGCTTAGCGGCACTTATTAAATCACGAAATGTGTCTGCATATGTGGCTGTGCTGCCGCAGCAACAGGCGGTAAATGATATCGCAACTGCAACCGTGAAACTGATAAGAAAACTTGTTTCACTTTAACATTCTACATTGGCTCAAATTGATTCTAAAGTTTGTGGATATTTGTAATTTGCATTACTTGACCAGAATGAATAAAAAAAAAGAGCAAAAAGACTTCTTAGCTTTTTGTTTTGCGTAAATAAAAACATCAAGGTACATTTATTTATTTGGCGAGAAAATGATGTCATGATCTTTAACAACACGTTGTCTGCAGCTGCAAAATTAATGCAGATACGAGTCAACAATCTTATCTTAAGCGACATTCAAATAACGATTACTGTCCATGTAACTATTGTGTCCAGAGATTATAAAATGAAAAACAGAAAATTTTTCAAGATGTGCTAAAATTTTTAGCAATAAAAAGTTTAAAGACAAATTAATTATTTTTGTTTTAAATGTGTTAGGGAAAAAGAGAATGTATTTTTTTTTTTTTTTTTTCATAAGAATTTCTTAAATTAAAATCTTTGATAATATAAATAAGTATTGAAATTTGAAACCACTTCAAAAAAAGTGTTTTTTTCTGAAACAAACCCACCAACATTGTTGCCAAAATTTAAATCTTATTTTTGTTAACGAAATTCGTTTTCAATATTGGATTAACAAAAAAAAAAAAACGTTAAGAATAAAACACAAAATAAGTACAACGTGATCATTTATTTGGTAGAAATGTTGTTGGTTTAGTGTTGTTCCATAAATTCTCAGAATGGTTGTTTAATAACCTAACAATCTTATGCCACAAACACAAATCTCGCTATATAATAAACATCTATACGAGCCATAGCCACCACCAAACAAACACATGGTGGGGAAATGTTTTCTTGAAAGAAATATATTTGTTGTATGCCTCCCATTGAGTTGCAAAAAATTAAATATAAAAAAATAAAACCACAAAAAATAAGAAAAACCAATCTTAAAAACCTAAGAAAACAACATAAGCCTTGTCTTTTTTTTTTGTAGTCAGCCAACAATTCAACCAAAAACTTAAGACAACAACAAGCTACAAACTAATGCAACCAACGCAACAACGCAACTCTGTTAGTCAAACAACATCGTCGTCGTCATCGTTGTAGTCGTTTTCATTTAAGAGTCGAATGGGGCCCATATTTAAGATCACAGCAGGTAATATTGACAGGTGATCGCGAAAATTTCATTTCATTAAATCTTTACAAATGTTAATCGTTTCTTGCACATCGAAATGCCAAACAACCAGCCAGTCAGCCATCTAGCAATGGGTTGGTTGATCATCGTCAGCAGCATCATCATCATCTTTAGATTCATACATTATGTTGCTTTATTTAACTCTCCCTGTGTGGATTCCAACAGCTGGACAGACCTTTTGGTTAGACGGACAGACAAAGAAAAAGAAGTTGAAATATTCATACACTTTTTTCCATACCACGCATGTTGCCACAAAAAACAAAAAAGAAGGCGTTGATACTGCCTGTAACATTTGTGTTCAGAATTTCAATTTTGCAAAACGGTCCTCTTTATGTTTTTTTTTTTTTTTTTTTTTTTTGATTTTTCTGGTACCTCTTCCTTTACCAACTACATTTGTGTATCGCATTGTGCCAACATTATATGATTGCATACATTTGTGTTTCATTTTTTACTGTTGTTGTATTTAAATCTTAATGTTTTCCGTTTGCAGATATTTGTGATTTTTTCGGTTGCCAGCAGAGAAAATTTAAATTATTGCAATTTGCAAATTATTACCATTTAATGAATTTTTGATTTCGTACATTTTTATGTTGTTGTATTTTTTTTTTTTTTTTTTTTGTTTTTGTTTTTTATGATTATTTTTTAACTCTCTCACTCTTTATTTTATTCGTTTATTATTGCTGTCCTTATTTTTACAACGGTAGAGTTTTGTTGCGTTTAATTTAGTTTGCGTTGCATATTGAGTATGTGTAAGGATTTAAAAATGGTTTTCCTGTTCTGTATTTTAGCTAAAATAGGTCTGTTTATAGCCTCTATTAAGCTTCAATCTTAAGTAAGTCTTTATGTAGTCTTCATAAAGAAGTATTAAGAACTACTGATATTTATTGTATATTTTATTTCACGGGGAATTGCCGGGAATAAAGCGAAATTTTCGCAGATTCTCGAAATTATAAAAGGTTGGAAATTTTAATGTCTAATTCCAATTAGGCTTTAATCGTAGGCCTTTATATAGCCCCATTATAATTTCTTTATTTAATATTTTTGTAGATCAAAAGTAACAATAGTACTTTATGGAGTACCTCTTTAATCATAAACGTAGGGCTTAATACATTCTCAATTTTCGTGTTTATATAGTTTCTGTTTAACTTCAATCATAGTTGATTTTAAGGTCTCAATTTAGCTTCATTCACATGATTTAATTTAGACCCGATTTAACTCCAATAGTGGGCATTTATATAATATCATTTTATCTGTTTTATTTAAAAATATATGGACCAAAATTCGGGAAGGGTTTTCGTATTAGATCTGTGGTCAATTGTGGATCGAATTTAAAAAAAAAAAAACATACGAAATATTACATTGATATTATTTATATATTTATATAAATGTATGTACTTTAAGGTGTATTTTATATGGAAGTTATGGTCAATAATTGACTGTTTTTTATCAAATATAGCATTTATACTTTTCTTTGCATCGAATTTTATTAAAATATCTATATATAAGGTATTTATGATCATTATATCTCTTTTCCGGGAGGACAATTAACCAATTTCAAAAGGCTTCGTCTTTGTACCAAAATAATTATTCGCTCTAAATTTCATCAAGATATCTTTAAAATTGCGATCTGTATTTTACTCACAAGCTTTACATGGACAGCCAGCCAGCCACGTGGCTGACTAGAAGGACGGACATTGTTAAATTGGCTCAGAAAGTGATTTTAATGGTACCATGAAATAACTCCCAACGAAATTAGTCCCAACAAACTCCCAAATCAAAAAAAAAAAAAAATAAAAATAACGAAATTAAAAAAAGAATCGGCTGTGCCGAATCTTTGATACCCTTCACCATATTAACATATTACTGTATTACCATATTCCGATCTTACCTACAAATAAAAAAATTTTCGCCTTAACGTATGCTTTCATATTTTCACATTTATAAATATAAATTTTAACATTTAAATACGAAAAAAAACAGTCATAGCAAGCATTGCTTTAAAAATATAAACAACAACAATTGAATATTTATATATTTTTGTATGTACATATGTATGTATGTACATAAATGCAAACTGACTGCATATACAATCTGACTTCATATACAAACAACAACAAGAACAACAATGTTAATCATTATATTACTGTTGTTGCTTACTAAACTACTTGCCCACAAAAAAAAAAAAAAAAAAAAAAAACAAAGCTTGATATAAATATTTTTCTGTGTATTTATATTATTAAAATTTTTATAATAATAATAATAAAATAACTCGATTGTTTATGTAAAAATACTTTTGACCAACCTGTTCAATAGCGAAACCCTTAGCTTATATAGGAACTTTAAAAAGTCTAAAAATGCGTTTTGGCCGATATCTGGGATATAATGGACCGATTTTTTTCTTCTGAAAAAAAATTTGAAGAAAGATTTTAAATTTTTCGTGTACAAACGAAGTTGCTGGCTTGTATAGGAGCTAAGAAAAGCCGACAACAAATACGATTTTTTGGGAGTATCTTCGGAGTATCGTTTTTGGCCGATATCTCAGTTATTTATCAACCGATTTTGCTCATTTTTATTAACCATTTTCTAATGAATATTTCCTATAATTTGATGTATAAAAGATATATATCCGATAACTGGGGCTTTCTAAAAACTGATTTCAACAGACAGACGGACAGACGGACACCTTTAAATCGATTCCCCTATCAATAAGGATCCAGAATATATATATACTTTTTGGGGTCTTAGATGAATATTGTAGAAATTACAAACGGAATGACAAACTTATATATACCCTTTACACCTGTGGTGAAGGGTATAAAAATAAAAAAAATAAAATAACTTCCAAAGGTATAAATGAAATAATTCCCAACAATTGGGACTTTTACCATAAGAAAGGAAATAAGAGCCACATTTAGTGTAATAACACCTAATGAAATAAGTCCCCATACAAATAAAATAATTCCCAATTTAAAATTATCAAATAAAATAATTAATAAGGAGTGACCATTGATATGATACCTGGTTCGGAAAGAAAAAAAGGACCACATGATATTGGGAAGGCCAGAAAATTTAAAGAAACTCCAAACACATCTGGTAGAAAAGCAGCTCAGTTATCTCAGTGCTTCGACTATTTGGAGCGAAAATTTAAAGCTAATGTAGAGTTAATAACATACAAAGTCCAAAAAGTTCAAAACAGGAATGCTGCAAACAATTTAGAAGCCAAGAATAGGACACGGAAATTAAAACCAAATTTCAGACAAAAATACTCAAGTTGTATAATTGACGAAAAAACGTATGTGTTGACAGAATTTTCACAGCTTATGTATCAAAACTTTTTATTGTTAACACTCGAGATAATGTTAAAGATAAGTTTAAAACCCAAAAGCAGAAACAATTTCTTACAAAATTCCTGGTATAACAAGCTTTTTCCAGCTGCGGCAAAACCAGAAAGTCATTTGATACATTCGGATCTATAAATACCAAAATATGCATAAAAGAATATTTGCAAAAAAGACTTAATCCTTTCGTAAGAGAGCACAATATGTCCACATATTTTTGGACTCATTTGGTATCATGCCATTACGAGAGAGCTCTGGATAGTTTTTGTACCAAGAGAGGTCAATTTTCCATAGCATAGGCCAGTGGAGAGATATTGAGCTCTTGTGAAAAGTGAATTAAAGAGCACAAAAAATGTGTCCCAAAATACCGAAGATTTTAAAAGACGATGTGCACACTGTTCCAAAAAAGTGACTGTGGCAACTATCAAATCTCTAACGGAAGGGTTACCAAAAATGGTCCACAAGTACATAAGTAATAGTTAGAACTATAAAGGTTATATTTTTCTGTGATCTGTAATAAATTATCAATTAAATAAAAAAAAGAATGAAAACTCTAAGATCAACCATTTCCAAGTTATTGAATATTATATATGTTAAGATTTTTTCGAACGCACTCCTTAAGTTTAAATTTCGGAGTTGCGTGAGCTGATTTTTTAAATACCAGAAAGCCATTTTGCTAAGTTTTTCTGCATAGCGGCGCTTCGCCCGGGCGAAAGGACTTTTTCCTCTGTGGTATTTCAAACTCCGGCTTATGATTGCCATTGAAGAAATTAAAGATTTTCAAATAAAATATATTTAGCTTAAATTTAAATTTCCTTTTTACTGGAGAATACTAATGAATTAAAGTCTAAAATAAATTTAATTTAAGGTTTTAAATACATTTGGATTCAACTTGAATTCCAGCAAAAATGTTTAATGGGTAGCTTCTTTTTGAAAGCCCCATTAAGCATCTTTTTTAGAGCTTTTATAGTCCCAATTTAACTTCAGTCATAGTTTTTTTATCCTTTCTAATAATTCTCAATTTTGATGATCCAATTTGGTTTCCTTCGTAGTCTGAAGCTGAAATTGCAGGCCCCAATTTAACTCAAATCGGTTATAAAGCAGATTTTGGTGACTGTAATTAGATACCAGCAGAAAAGAAAACAAATTTCCAATGGCACAATACACTTCATAAGAATTTATTGTGTCTTTTGCTCATGGTGCCGATCTTTTTTACTAGTGACAAAATTAATTTCTAGCAGCAGGTGTATAAGGCAGTTAAAATCACCTAACGCTGAAAAAATAGTTGTGGTTATCGCGTCGTCAACCGGAATCCGGCTCGAAGTATCATAGTTCATTTTAGTTCAGCTCAATCAATTGAACTAGTTCGCTCTTTTAGTTCATTCGCTCAGTTGACTTTCAATGAAACAGCTTATATGCGAATAAGTCTTTGTTGGTTGGATTTTTTTATATACAACGTTTCAAAAGTAGGAGAAAAATGTAAAAATGAAAACATGAGCGCAAAAGAAAAATACTCATACGTTCAGAAAAATGAACGATTCACTTCCCTCAGTTGAGTGAATCGTTCAATTGAACTAGTTCGGTCATGAACTACACAACTCTAATAAACAAGTTCCCAGCAGCTTTTGGTAGCAGTTCCGAACTAAATACTTCACCTACTACATATGGCAACTACTGTTTACCTTATTTTCTAGTGACTAATTAATTTAACATGGGCATATCCTAGGAGGAAGTCAATTCCCACCTCGACGTCTCCAAGGTGGCATTTCTTTACACACTCAATCTCCTTCACGACAACGGAGTGACGCCTTTATCCATATACAACCATTTGACTAGTTACAATGAGTCAATACAAATTATTTGCTATTTCCTTTATCGTATTCTTCCCTATTGCAATAGGATCAGTAAATTGATCCAAGTAGCCAGAATATAATTAGACACCAGCAGAATGTGCCGCAAATGCATATGTAATATATGCATTAATGGTATTTTTTCCACTTGGGGTTTCCTTGAAACATGGCCACTGATTTACACTGGTGAAATATTTAGAGCCCAATTTTTAGCACCTGGCGTTTGAAGAAAATATTAAATAATTTCAACCAGCGTCCGCTTCCAAAAACCCTAGATATCATGCAATCGGTAATTGCAGAAAAAATGCCTAACGGAGAAAACAAAGGCAAATTCTTGACTTTAATCATATACATACTAGCAAAATCAAGTATATATTGTCTTCTTTATTAAAATAATATTTATAGCAATTTCTTAATATATTTTTTAATTTTTATATATGTATTTCCTCCTCAAAATACTTGCAAAAATTGAAAAAAAATAATAATAATAATAAAAAATTAAACTGAACTGTGGAAGCCCCATTAAAATGTCCAAATTTCATTTATGCAACCCATAAACTCATAAAACTGTCCCAGACATATACTGACAACTGCAGAAGTAACAACAAAATCCTTTAACTAATAAAAATTTTTAAAATTGTCGATTAATATAAATTTCTTTTACTAAATTTTTAGTAAACATATTTTTATTGCTGTGAACAATTTAAAATTGAAAATTCATTTTTATGAGTTTAAAAGATGAACAGCAGCAAACTAAAAAAAGGATACGAATAACAACGGGATACAGAGTTCTGTTTAGAAAAAACGCTCCTAAGAAGGAAAGGGAGTGTATGTCAATCTCATCATTACAAGATATTGCACTAGGGACTGATAAGTTACTTAAAAAGGAATAAATTAAATAAAATAAATACCTAAAATAAAATAATAATTTTAAAGTTATTTAAAATTTTAAAATATCTACGAAGTTTAGTATATATTTGTTAAATTAATCGAATTTTAAAATATCTGCTGCTCATATTCACATTTTATAAATTGTTTATATTTCATTTCGCCTTTTAACTCCCCACCCATTGTGCATTATCACTTCAATAGTCAATGACAGTGGTCCCTTTTCTCATCGTACATATACATACATACATATTTAATACTTAGTAGCAAAATCATCAGGTTGCTGTTGTTTTATGAAGCTCTTCTTTTTTGTTGTTGCTGCTGTTGCTTTTCCCATTGTTGTAGTTGTTGGTTTTCCATAAGGTTCTGCTGGATTTCAGTTTTATTTTATTTTTTTTTTTCAAAACATTATTGTCTTTGTTTTTCTTTATTTTCGAAATTCAAACAAACGAACTTAAATTGTGAAATAAAATTAAAACAACTTGAGGCGAATCCAATCGAATTGAAAAATAATATGACAAAACAAGAAAAAAAAAATAAGTAAAACAATAATACAAATAAAAAGAATGAACGAATGTATAGATGAAACACCATTTGAGAGTGTAAAAAAAAAACAAAGTAAATGATTCTCATATTCGTTGGTTTCATCCTGTGGCTGTTTTGGAGTTTTATATTGCAGCTATATAGTGTAGAATTTTCTGCAGTGAATGTGTATGTGTGCTTATGTTATTTTTCTGAAAATTTCATTTTTAGGTTTTATTATATACATATATTTTTTTCCTCCAATTCTTCGATTTTTATGCTTTGGCAACAAATAACAAACCAAACAACAATAACAACTACAAAAAAATTTCATTTTGATATTGAAATTGAATTTTGTGTTCAATAAAATTGGCTGTATCCGCATACTCTGCTCTTTGCTTATAACACCACTATATGGCAGTCGTGTAGGGTCTTTTGCCTGCCACACTGGTATGTATGTATGTGTGTGTGTAGAAAGTTTATGTATGTATGTTACTGTTGTTTGTAAGTTAGTTGCTCACCCTCAGTTTTGTGTTTGTTTTCAAATTGTGTAATTATGGCCAAATGTTATAAAGTATATAGTTTATGGTTGCAACATAATCATAAATAATATCTCCTCTCAAAGTCCTTATTTTTTCATCTCTATATTTGTTTTTTTTTTTATCATTTGGCATTGAATTTGGCAATTTCGTAATTTAGTACTAAAACCAGGCAATGACGACGGGGCAATCACGACAGGAACTTTAGAAGATTACAATTATAATTAGAAGTTAAAAAATGTGTACGATGTTTAGCTTAGATACTGTACAAATTATGAGACTTTATGGGGGATTGAAATTTACGATTTGAATTCATTAGCTAAGTTCGATTAAAGTTGAAGATATATAATACAAAATATTGGCTTTTAAAGTGGTTTTAAACTATCAAATATTTTCTTAATTATTAAAATTTCCCTATATATGTATGAATTTGAATGAATTTCAAATACTTAGTTGTTGTATTAAATTTGGTTGGGTAATTGTCTGCTCTTAGTAACAAATTAATAACTTTTAACAGGAATTTTTGATATACCAAACTTTCAAAACTATCTAATTTATATAGCTGTATGTCTGGAAGAGGTTTTGACCCTTTTTTAGGACTATAATTTTTTGTCATATCAGATGCATTGTTAGAGGAAGAAATAATCGGCGAATATTAGGTCTTTACAAAAAATTTCTGAGTGTACAAAGTCTCTTTAATGTAATAGAGTGCACGAAAAAACCTAAGCATACAGAGTAAAAGTTTACATATTTTGCTACCTATAAATGTAATAAAAATATGAATTATCTTTTTAGACACTGCAATCTAAGTACATTAAGGGGTTTATGGAAAATGTTAAAATAACACATTTTGGTATTAATGATTCCCTAGTAATTGAAACCTGTATGATTTAAAATGTTTCTTTGTATTAATGTAACAGTAGTTAACGAAATGTCCCGTTGAACGTATTGAATTAAGTAACAGTCCGGCAGGTTGACAGCGTTCAGAGAATATGGCTGGATTTTCTGTCAAATATCTGAAAATTTAGCCGAAATAAAGTTTATAATATTTATAGGTCTAAGCAATTATGAAGGCTACTAATTGAACAGTCTTGAAAAAAGAAATCTAAAATTTTTAATAAGGAAATAAAAGAATTTTCACTAAAAGAGAAGTATCGCCTCGCCAAATATTAACTATTTTTAAACTGATAGTATCTTTGAGTCGTATTCATACATTTAAAAATTATATACCAACATAAAGAATGCGAAATGGGATACTAAAATTGAAAACTTTGCCCTCTCTCGTTCGCCGAAAGTCAAAAATTTTGGGCCAAAATTGGAGGAAGTTGTTTTTAGTGACAATAAAATTTTTAATTTGTATTACTAGATGGTTCTTTCGTGTATTAATACAAAATAAACGGCGGGATGTGAAAATAAGATACTTACCAAATTACTGGAATGATTTATTATAGAATATCATGCAAATAGTTACAATAAAACATTACCAAATGGTTTAATAAGTACAGAAAATTATGATAAACGTCCCTTTTCTTATTAAAAGGATTATAGGAACTTGGTCCATACATTTCAGTGAGATATCGCCACATCAAATATTAAAAGTCAACAAAAAAAAATTTTTGCGGAAAAAAACTGTTCCAATAAGACATGAGCCAGTTTTTTCATAGACCTGAATTATTCCGAGAGTATGCGAGGAATTATATGCCAAACAGTTTTTGCTGAAAGGAGTCACTTTAACACTATAAGGGTCCTAAAAAAATGCATGGATATTAATAATGCAAATTTGACGTATACTTTGCCTACAGACTTCTTTATCAATGCCGTTACGATTGGAATATGTTATAAGGAATGCAATTAGCCATAAAGAAGAAAATTTCTTTTTTTTTTATCTAGTTATCTTTGAAAAATATGTCAGTTATTATTTTTAGTGAGAACCATAGAACCCGAACCAGGTTCGGGAAGAATAAAAGGTTCACATAATGTTGAGAAGGCCAAGAAAATTGAAAGCATATTGAAAAGAGCTCCAAACACGCGAAGAAAATATATGGTTCCTGTGACCATAAACTAAGAGCAACATACTATGATTGTAATATATGATTCCAGGTTACAATAAGTATATTTGTACGTAATCATTATTATGATTCCATCAGGTTTTTATCATTTAATAATTCCATGTTATCATATATATTATTCCATTCTATCATATATATGAACTAATTCCACCATAAGTATAATTCCATTTTATCATATATATAATCTCATGTTATCATATATATAATTCCATTTTATCATATATATAATCTCATGTTATCATATATATAATTCCATTTTATCATATATATAAACCAATTTCATCATATATACAGGCGCGGATCCAGCTCAAAGTTTTGGGGGAGGAAAATAGAATAATTTTCTTGACTATTTCCTTAAATTGTATGATTTAATACAGATTTTTCATTAAGCGTTTTAGTTTTGGGGAGGGAAATTTCCTTTTTTCCCTCCCCGTGGATCCGCGCCTGCATATATATAATCCCATTTTATCATATATATGATCCCATATTTTCATATTTATATTCATTTGTACCACGATATGTGGTACCACCATCATACTGAATAAAAACAAAACTTGTCAATTTATATTTGTTCATATATAAACTAAATGAGAATTATAACTACTGGACTGATACACAAAAATGTGTATTCAAAAGGCATTAAAAGTTAATGGCTTAATGGTTGTAGAATTAACCAAATTTGTAAAATGAAATGAATGGTTAATTCTACAACAATTTAGTTAATTAATTGTTGTAGAATTGACTAAATGTTGGATTTATTCATAAATATGATTTCATATAAACATATTTAACAACATATTATAATTCAGTGAACCATATTAAAATTTTGATTGTGGCTAATCACTAAATGATTAAACGGAATCATAAACGTTGCTATCATGAACACAGTATATTTAAATCAATGAAAAAACGGCTATATAATCATTGAATAGTTGTGGTGATCATGCTGTAACCATGTTTTTTCTCTGCGTGAACACATCTGGTAGAAAAGCAGCCCGGTTCAGTTCTCAGTGCTCTGACTTTTTGGTGCGAAAAGATAAAACCAATGTAGGTTTGAAAACATACAAAGTCCAAAATGTTCCAGACAGGAGTGCCGCAAAAAATTTAGAAGCCAAGAACAGGCACGGATTTTAGAATTAAATTTCATACAGAAATACTCATGCTATATAATGGACGACGAAACGTATGTACTGGCATATTTTTCACACCTTCCGTGTCAAAATTTGTATGTTGCTCATGCTTGAGGAAATGTTGAAGATAAGTTTAGGACCTAAAAAATGCCTAGTATATCAAGCTTTATGCCGTTGTGGAAAAAGAAGCAAGTCTTTTGTTACTGTGGGCTCTATAAATACCGAAATATGCATCAAAGAATGTTTGCAAAAAAAAAAATATCTTCTTTTCATAAGAGAGCACAATGTGTCCACATACTTTTGGCCCGATTTGACATCATGTCACTACGGTAAGAAAGCTCTGGAGTGGTATCAAAACAATAAAATAGTTTTTGTACCAAGAGAGGTTAATCCTTCAAATTGTACATAGTTAAGTGGAGCGATATTGGTATTCTCTTATTTTGAAAAGAGTATTGAAAAGCACAAAAAGGTGTCCCAACATATCGAAGATTTTAAAAGAAGATCGGCAAACTGTTCCAAAAAAGTGACTGAAACAACTATCAAATCTCTTATGGAAGGGTTTCCGAAAAAGGTTCACGAGTTTATAAGTAGTGTTTAGAACTATAAAAGTTATATTTTTCTTTGATCTGTAATATAATATCAATTAAATGACAAAATCAAATCTCTATGATAAACTGTTTTCAAATTATTGAATTTTATATATGATAAGATTTTTCCGATCTCACTCCTTAGTTGAGTAATAGGCTCCTGATTGAAATTATCTCATATTTTCAAATTACTTCAGGATATAACTCAAGTATTGACCATAAATTTCATAAATATTTTTAAAACAGGCGACAAAATCATTTGCTTAAAAAATGGCTACGAAAATGAACTTTACAAAAAAACTACAAAGTTATCCTTTCTTTATCCATTTGTGTTAAATTTGTAATGTATGAATACATATTTTCTATTTTCTACATATGTATATATGTAGTAGTATTATCAATATACTTCACATCTGTATCAATCAAATAAAACTGCTTTTGCAATCAACTTTTGTCTATTTTTAGTTAAATATAATCTAAAATTTCTAAAACCTTTTTTATCCAAACTACTTTTCTAAATTTCTCTCTCCTCATCATTCTAACAAGATTATGAATTTAAGCTTTAACTGTCTTTTAGTAAATCTATATAAATACAATAAATTTTACATTAAAGATCTGCTAGCATTATATAGCGTGTTGAATATTAAAATCTTTTTCTTTCTTCAATTTACTATTTGGTTTTTGTTTTGGTGTTTTGAACATTTGCTCATTGTACAGTCGAGCGAGGTCTTAAAGGACGCTTGTCATGTGTCAACAAATGTCATTTTAATTGTTTGTATCAAACGCATACTTATTGACAGCCTTAAGAATTTGCCGCCTATAATATCGAACACTAAAAGCTGTTCCTTTTTAACTTTTCATATACTTATTATTATTTTCTTGTCCCACTCCGCCACAAACACTTTTATTTATAAATCAGCAACACCAGCAAATATATTTCTAAAAAAAAAATAAATATATTTATGGTTCGAAGCAAAAATATATAAAAGAAGAAATCAAATAAAACTGAAAACATACAATACAACTTCTTAAAAAATTATAGTCTTCTGTTTATTGTCTTTTATTTAGTTGACTTTTTCTATATTGTATTTGGTTTTCTTATGGCTGTATGTTTTTGGATTTTAAGCAAAATCTGGTTTATTTTTATATAGTGATATGTTGTTCTAACTGTCAAACCTGTCAACTTGTAAGAACAGAGTCTTCAGTGTATAAAAATGCTGTAATAAGCTTTTGCCGGCTTTGAATTGGAGAAAGAGTGAAAAAACAAAAAGAAAAGTTCTTATGAAAAAAAGTTGTTTGTTTGAATATTTTTTGTGTGTGCAAGTATGTTTGCCTGACTAGTTGTGGCTGGTCTTATTGTTTTATGTACGTAATTCACTATTTTTACAAAACCCTGTGACCAAAATCATTTTGCCGTGACAGATCTTTACATTTTCAATAGACGCTGATTTCTACTGTTGCTTTTTACCGCTGTTGTTTTTATTATTCTTGTTAGAATAAAAGATACCCTACACTCGAATTTTTGGTAAATAGAATAAAAAGTGAAAATAATATTTGAACTTATGACTTGGAAATCTTAAAAACATGAGCATTTTACTTTAATTTCAAATTCAATAAATGAATCTGTAAAGTTAAATACCAATCAAAATTGTTTCTGGTTTAGATAAGTCATTTATTTAAACCCAATTATGAAATTCCTTTAACTGCTTATTGTAGTGTATGCTAATATCGACTATAATCTTCTTAATTTATGATTAATTTTATAAATTTATATAGTGAGCGCGAAAGACGACGACGACGTCGACACATCCTTTTAGAAAATCAATTGATATTCAATAAATACAGCATCTTTTTGAGTTGCAGACTACAACAAGCCGATTAAATCCCTCTAGGGACAGCTAATCTTAAAAGATTGGATTGGACTACGACAACTGTATAAAACAATGTACTATATTCGTACGAGAGTTGAAGTCGGTATTTTTTGTTTTTGTTGTATAAAAGTAAATGTGATTGGTCTGCACCTCTTTTTTTTTTTTTTCTACGTGCGCCCATTTAATTTGAAGTGCGGTATTTTATAGACTTGAATTGATTTTTGTGACTTTATAATTTTGAAATGAGTAAATCAATTTTTTTGTTACAATGTATGCTGGAATTTAGAGTGGTATGAAATAATTGTTTTTTTATTTTTGTTAAACTAAATGTTAAATTAAAGAAATAAAAATTTATTAACTTAGTGAAATTATAGATGATTTTATAAAGTTTTGGACTTTTAACGAAGCCACTCAAATATCAAGTCGCTTGAACCTTCAGAAGTCATGTCGAAGTCCTTCGATATCGTCAGCTACTCTACAATATTCTAAAGTCTATAATGGTAAAGCTTATAATGAGTAAACTTCAGTCATTCTTAGAGTTTAGAGATAAATTCACAAAATCCCTGTGGTCCTGTTGCTACTCCTATTTAACTTCTACCTCTATAAACTCAAGCGCCCCAACAAGGAAATTTCTCATAATATCCATCACTAGTGTCACCAAAAATATTCTCTAAAAAGTGCTTAGGGCGCATTAAAATGATTTTAAATTTTGGAAAATATATCCTTAAAATTGAAAAATAAATCAGTAAAAAAATTTTTCTGGCTAATTTTTAAATTAGAATCTATTTATAATAAAAACGAGCAGTATACCCGCTGCTTAGTTAGCGTAGATTCTTTTTAAGTTTTTTTTTTTTTTTTTTTTTTTTTTTTTTTTGTGTTAAGTTTTAATTTTTTGAACAATATTTCTAATAGTATAAACACAGTGCGCTTCGCTACCCCATTGTATTGACATAAAATAAAAGCATCGAATTAAAATTCTAAAACAGACCAACAAATACAGATTCACTTTTATATAGATATCATTTAGCCCGATCTTGCAGTAATCCTACATAGACCAGATAAAAGGCTATCAAGTTTTTTTATTTAGAAGAAACAAAATGAAATACCAAAAATTAAGAAACCCGTAAAATTCAACTATGATTCCTATCACCCGTGGAAACAGTTATAATATTGGTATTCTGTCAGCATTCAGAACAATCAACTTTTAAATATTTTAGCCACCAGTTTCTTACATCTTTAATGTTCGAAGTTTCAAAAACTACCAAATTATTCTATTATTATATTTTAGTAGAAAAGAATATGACCAATAGAACTTATGAATTCTAAGCACAGAACGGTAATAACGATATATACGGTAATAACGAAAAGTACCACAAAGTTGGCTCTTATGGATTCTCATTCAGTAAAGACCATACATCTTTAATTTCATGTTTCCACATTCAATATTTTATGAAATTTAAAAAGCACCTTAAATGAATGCAAAAGTACCACAAATCCTCTTCTCTGAATTCTTATTCACTTAGAACCGTATATTTTTAATTTCATATTTGTTGGTTTAATATTATAGAAAATTCAAAAAGTCTCATTGGAAGAATTGAAAAGTACCACGAACCATAGTATCATATATCGTAAATTTCATGTTTCTAAGTTCAATATTATAGAAAATTAAGGAAGTATCATTAGAATAATAAAAAAGTACCACAAAATCCCCTGTTATGGATTCTCATCACTAGGGCAAGTTTTTCAAGCTTTTCGCTTGGAAAGTAAGCATTTGCATATTTTAAATAAATTTCACAAAAAATGCTTGTTTTTAAAATTTTGGCATAAATTTGCATATAATGGAAATAAAAATTAGTTTTCTTAACAAAAATGCAATTTTTTTAGTAATTTTTTTCAGTTCAATCAAATGATTTCTAGAACTTTTTTGTGGCTATTTTGAGTACGTTGTAAAAATTGTAAAGAAAAAAATTCAGACATGTCAAATATAACTTTAAAAATTAATATATTTTTATTTTTATAAACATCGAAATCTATCAGAGATTGAAAGTTAAAAAATGCATATTTATGCATGTTTTTTATATATCAATATATAAAAATGCATAAATACGTCGGTTTTTTATACATATTCATGCTATTTTTGCATATTTCTGTGCATATTATCCCATTTTTTCGTGTTTTTTCAAGCGCATATTTTAGTTTTTTTCATGCATATTTAAACATGCTCATCACTAAGGATCATATATCCTTAATCTCATGTTTCTACACGCAAATAAATAATATGTTTCCATTGACCATAAACTAAGAGCAACAACTATGATTGTAATATATGATTCCAGGTTACAATAAGTATATTTGTACGTAATCATTACTATGATTCCAATTTATTAGTAAGGTTCATAACCTTATTAATAACTTTTAGTAAGTTTTAAAACCTTTTCTTAAGTATTGCTTTCAATTTCTTCACGTTTTTATCATTTAATAATCCATGCAATCATATATATAAACTAATTTCATCATATATATAATTCCATTTTATCATATATATAAAATAATTTATAATCCCATTTTATCATATATATAATCCCATGTTTTCTTACTTACATTTATTCATTTGTACCACGATACGTCATACATTCATCATATTGAATAAAAACGAACCTTGTCAATTTATATTTGTTCATATATAAACTAAATGAGATTTAATATACTAACAAACTACTGGACTGATACACAAAAATGTGTATTCAAAAGGCATTAAAAGTTAATGGCTTAATGGTTGTAGAATTAACCAAATTTGTAAAATGAACTGAATGGTTGTAGAATTAACTAAATAGTTGTAGAATTGACTAAATGATTGGATTTATCATAAATATGATTTCATATAAACATATTTAAATATATATTATAATTCAGTGAACCATATTAAAATTTTGATTGTGGGTAATCATTAGATGATTAAACAGAATCATAAACGTTGCTATCATGAACACAGTATTATTTAAACCAATGAAAAACGGCTATATAAACATTGAATAGTTGCGGTGATCATGCTGTAACCATGTTTTTTCTCTGCGTGTAGGTTAAATATTATAGAAAATTCAAAAAGTACTATTAGAAGAAAAAAAAAGTACCACAAATTCTCTCTTCTAAATTCACTTGGACCATATATTCATAATTATAGGTTCAATACTATATAAAATTCAAAGAGTACCGTTAGAAAAAGTACCACAAAGTCTACTCTTATGAATACTCGTTCCTTGGGATCATATATCTTTAATTTTATTTTTATAGGCTCAATATTATAGAAAATTTAAAAATCACCATCGGAAGAACAAAAAGGTATCACAAAGTTCCTTCTTGTAAATTCTTACTCACTTGGGACTACATGGACTTAAGTTCATATTTCTAGGTTTAATATAATAAAAAATGCATTATTTAATTTGAATAAAATTTAATTTCCCAATTTTATACCCTTTTTGGTACTTTTTTTATTCCTCCTAGATGTAACAAATATTGTATTCCAATGAATTTCTAAATTGTACTGGGATCTAATGTTAAAATATTCATATGTATGTGTCAGTAAAAAGAAAAAATATTTTGTGAAAAAAGTACCAAAATCAGGTACGATTTTTACCCCTTAAACGTTTGAATACCCAAAAAGTACCAAACTTGTTTTACGATAAGATATAAAATTGGTGCAAATTTTATTTCTTACTGGATTAAAAGATATTTTTAGATAGCATCACAAAAAAAATACTATACAGATATTGGGTGCATGAATTAATTCCCTTCGTTTTAAATAAAGACTACATCTATGCCACGCAAAAATACTGTTATTAGGTTTTTTATATTCAGTATGTGAAACGTTAACAATACAGTTTTTTTAAGTTTTGAATATGGAGTGTTTGGTACCAAAAACGGAGCATTTGTAGGAAGTTTTACGTTGTTATTATTTTTTAAAGTAAACAGCTACAGAAAGCCATCATAATTTGGTTGAAGTTTATGGGAATTATGCTCTAGCTAAGGTACTTTCTTGTTGAGCTTGGATTAAACGATTTAAAACTGTCGATTACGAGTAGATTAAGCAAAGTTTTCCAGACATTTAAAGCGGCGGTTTGGCATATCGGAAATCCTGCTTCAACGGCACAAATAATTTAGTTTCTGCATGGAATTGGTACAAGTAATGGGAAGTGGATCAGAAACAATAGCACAAAGTGCAAAAAGTCGTATGTGAAGCCCATACAATCAGCGAAATCAGCACCAAAGCTGAATATCTTTGTCTATAAAAAAAATTAGTTTTTCAGCAAAAATTAATATTTTTTAATTCATTCTTTTTTTTTTTTTTTCTAAAAAATTCGCTTATTTTTTTTAATCAAAATTTTAGCTTTTCACAAAAAAAATTAAGTTTTTCGTTAAAAACTCAATATCCAATGTACAACTATTTTTTTCACCAGAAACTCAGTTTTTTTTTACCAAAAAACTCATTTTCACTTAAAATTAAGTTCCCCCAAGAAACTACAAAACTCTATATTCCGGTTTTATATTAACACTTTAAATGCACCTTTTCGGAGATAACTTTCCTTCCACCTAATTGATTTTTCTTAAAATAAATTTTCACCTGCATGACCTTTACATCGAAAACCACAACCATTTTATTATTATTATTATTCTTTTGTGGTTGCTAAATAAAACCAAAAAAACAAGAAGAAAAAAATTAAGCTTTTATCATTTTATGTAATGTAAAAATAAGTTAAAAAAATAAATAATCTCAAACTAAAAACACAATATTTGCATTTAAAACTTTCAACAAAAATTAAAAAAAAAAACAAAAATACATACCAGTTTTTTTTTTTTACTTCGGTTAATTCCCGAAAACCAAATAAAAATAATTCACATGATTCACACATAACTAAAGTGAAACAATGCGAACTCAATGCGACAAAATATGTTGCCGTTGTCAATGCTTTATGTATGACTATGTGGCAGGCAGGCAGTTGCCGTTTGTTGTTTATATTGAAATGTAATTTAATATTATCATTATTGTATTGTTATATGATATTTAGTGACAATCTACCACAAATTGACAGCATTTGACTAAATTGTCATTGTCTCACAGTTTGTGAAACAGATAATTTTTTTTTCGATTTGGTTTGTTATACATAGTTACTATACAAAATAACAACTTCAAAATAATAATACAACAGAAGAAAAATACTCAAATTCCAAAAAAAGAAATATATAACTAAAAAGTCTGATTCATTTTTGTTATAATTTTCGTCTCCTCCCCTTTACACCCAATTCGTATTGCTGGATTTAAATGGAATCAAATTTTATTTCTTGTTTATCTTCTTTCGTCTTATTTTAGCACTTTGTATTATTTTTTTTTTATATATATTTTTCAATAAATTGTGGCATATTCAAAAACCTCATAATGATGCTGCTGTTGCTTTTGTATCGTTTGCTTTTCATTTTTTGTCTGCTTTTGGGAGGCGATTGAAATATTTCGCATTTCCTTTTCATTATCCTTTCAATATTTATTTGTATAGAAAAAAATTATATACAATGAACCAGGAAACAATTTACTTGCTTATTGCTAAATGTCTATGTTTTTGTCTATCTGTCTGTCTTTTGCATATTTTCTGTCTGTTGCCTGTAAGTTGATGATTGTTATTTTTCGCAAATATTTTTTTATTTTTTCTTCTTACAGATTTTAAGTCTTCTTTATGGTTTTAATGGTTATAAAATTTTTACCTCCTTTATTTTTTTCTCTATAATATAGAGTCTTAAGTCCAATAGTATTAAATTAGTTTTTCGTATTTTTTTCTATAACAGACTGTTATTTAGTTTAAGTATTTTGTTAAGGGATTCATAAAGGATATTTAATTTTGGCACTTACACTTTTATGACACTGTGAAAAATTTACAAAAAAAGTTTAAATAATCAAAAAGGAAAAGGATAGGATAAAATTATAACAAAGTTTAAGATTAAATACTTTTTGAATTATCTGAAAAAAGATTGCAATTTTTGGATACCTTTTCGATATTTGATGTCATGTATAGCAATATGCCAAAATCGACTTTTTGCGAAACAGAACTTTTTTAATCTATAGGTCTTCAGCAGCAACTTTTGTTCTGCGACTTTTTCATAGTTCCGTTATTTACAAAATTACCGTTATTTTTAGGTTATTAACCCATTAATGCCCACGGCGATCTAGCCAACTTAGAGATTTAAAATTTTTAACATCATGTCAAACGAGGCAAATAAACACATTGACGGTGAAAAATTTTCTATATTTGGTTTAGTAAGGAAGTTATCAGCCGTTACATATACGTAACAGTGGGCATTACTCAATAATTTTTAGACCTTGTATTTTCTATATAAATCTCATGGGCTATATAAGCGAAACCTAAAAAATGCTAATTTGTTTGAAAAAAGTCATATTTAAATTGATATATTAAATATATATACTAATTCATCACTAAATTTTATTTCTAAATTCTTATATGGAACGAAATGACTACTTCCGTTTACCGGAAATGCCTTCCTATGCTTGATGTAGGATCGCGAGGTCCTCATGATCTGCGTTTTCATACAAATATGTAGCACAAGAATAAAGATATTCAAAATAAATCTGATTTAATGCGTGTATAGTGGCTAGGGCGAAATTTTCCGTAGGCCCCCTACTGATTAATACCCACAATATTTATCAAACTACTAATAATATAGGAGAACGGTGCTACAATCACTTCTTTAAACAATTTATCATTTTTATTGCTCAAACGATGCGTAAAAATTTGTTTAATACGAAAAAATTATTTAGAAATGTTTAAAATTGGTCTTCAGTTCCCTACCAGCGATTAAAAAATCATGGATCCCATACATTTTGGTTAAAAAAAAGTTTCGATTTTTTAATCGTAATGGGTATTAAAAAATTCGTAATTTATGCAAAAAATATTTAAAAAATTTTACCAATGGTATTTTGTTTCGCTAGAAGACTTTTTATGGTATTTTGATGAACTATTATTTTTTTTTTTTTAAGTCTGGAAAATTATATATTATCAACAGTACTTACTATAATGCAAATTTTTAATATTTTAACCTTAAAAGGAACGAAGTTATAAAATTTGTATCTATTTTTTTAAGAAAAATATCAATATTCTTTTTTTTGCATGATGTACTAAAATGACGGTTTATGGACCAACATTTTTGCTAACATTTTTTTAAATATTTTTTCTATAATTGGCTTAAAATTACGAATTTTTTGATACCCATTTCAAGACAAAACTCAATACTATTTTTTTGGACGAAATGTTCCAGACACGTGACTTTCAATCGCTGGTAGGGAACTGAAGATCAATTTAAAACAAATTTTAATATTTTTCCCATATTCAGCTAATTTTTACGCATCGTTTGAGGGGTCTTCCTACAAAATTTGTTTACAGGACACTCTATTGCTCAAATAGTATATTTAATTGAAAAAAAAAAAATTTGTCATTTAGTCCTTTTTGTATTGAAAGTAGAATGGGCCAAAAAGTACTGAGAATGACCCAGTGTTACATATACGTAACACTTTCTTTTTCCACCTTCTAATTTTTATCGGACACGCCTTATATATTTTTAAATAATCAAATAAACAGATTTGATGAGTTTTCTTTTAGTATACAAAAAAAAAAAAAATGTTCGTTAACATATGTTGAACGTAAATAATAAGTTTTTCAAGCTTTCAAATAATGAACTTTACAAAATCACTTTTTACCGTAATAACAGGAGATAAAATGAAGAAAAAAACATTTGAGGATGCAGAAAGAATATTAAATTACACAATTCTTAACAAAATTTAAGTTTATATTATTCCGTTTTTTGATAATATAGTTTTAAACTTATACATTGTCGCGTTACATATACGTTACAGTGGGCATTAATAGGTTAAAGAAAATCAAAATTTTGACCTTTAAATTTCCAGAATTCGACCAAATGATGTTTGGCAACTTTGTACAAAATCCTTTGTCGAGTATTTTTGCTGAACATATGAACTCATAATATTTCCAACAAAAAAAAAATTTGAAAATCGGTTGAAAAATAAAGAAGCTTTACAAATTTGATACATTTTTAAACTATTTTTTAAATAAAATGCAAACGAAAAAAAAGAACCACGGCAGTTAATAAGAGTTAATCAGTAAATAATATTCTAAACAAGAAAAACAATAAAAATACAATAACATTACAAATGTAAAAAATTATAACGGACTATGTACACTGAAATAATTTGAGGATTAATTGAAAGTCAAGTAAACGACCCTTATTATTTTTCGTTTTCTTTTTATTTAGTAAATCATTTGAGAACAGATAATAAGAGATTGATAATTAATAGCCGTCACCCTCACAATAATAAATGCAATATAAGTATATATATTTACTTAGCCCTTGGAAAGGAATTTTCCATGGGTTTTCCCAAAGTGAAAACTGTGTCAATGGTCTTAATTACTAATGTATAATTCATTTCAGCAGCATAAATTCCTATTTTTTTAAAATATTCACTTTATTTTTTAAACAAGAGAAAGAGATATAATCGGTATAAATGATACCCTACACCATGTGTACCAAAATTCGGTAAGAGGCCAATTGTGGACCTATACTTGTATTAAGTGTAAAATAAAAAATACTAATACAGAATATTACATAGATGCTACGATTCATATGAATTTATGCACTTTTGGGTGATTCCCGTAATTGGGTCTTTTATGGGAGCTATGGAAAAATATGTACCGATCTTCATAAAATTTTGCACTGTCATTTATACTTATAAAAATGTTATTTGTGTTGAATATTAAGTAGAAACTAAAATGTTTATGGTTTTTATGAAGATTAAAGTGATTTTCGAAAAAAGTGTTAATATGGGAACTATGGTAAATTATGGACCGATATTCACGAAATTTGGCATACGGATTAATATTTACATAAAACTTATTTGTGACAAATTTCATTAAAATATTTCTATTTTTAAGGTATTTATGAGTGTTAAAACTCTATTCCGGGAAGACCTTTCTATTGGGGTCAAGTGAAACAATGAGCCGATCATGACCAAATTCAATAGGCTTTGTCCTTGTGCAGAAGAAATCATACGCACCAAATTTTATCAAATTATCTTCAAAATTGCGATCTGTACTTTGCGCATAATATAATGAATGAATAAAATTTGCCGAAAATTGGCTTTAATGTTTTTTATTCGGCACAAATTGGGATGAATATTATGCCTTGAAAGTCAACATAGTTGTTAATGGCTATAATATCTAAAATTCTGCGGTTGTGTTTCAAGATTACATTTCTCCCTAAATTTCCGTTTCAGGACTAGTGAGGGACACTCTAATTAGCAATTAAGGTAGCTGAATCTAACCGCGAAGAATTAAAAATCATTCGGCATTCATAGCTTGAAAACGAAAAAGTACATTTTTTGGCATATTGCAAGTCATGTATAAATATTAACGATGTGATGAACGTCTAAGTTATTAATAGTATCGCGGCAATTAGCTAAATAATATAATTTGGACACTGACACTGAAAACAGTATTTCCGACTTTAAGTTTAATTCAAATTTTGAGGTTTTGATCTTTACAAATAACAATGAGTTGATTATTTGTAAAATATCAAATAAAGTAATTTTGGAAATTACTTTAGAACTTCTAATTTTTTAAAGGCCTTAGTGATGAATTTAAGAAAATATAAAAATCGCAGAAACTGGATGAGAAACAAAACTTTGGCAATCGGTTTAAATACAAAAACTCTTTGCTAGGCTTGCAAACAGAACTTAAATCAAGTAAAACTTCGAAACCTTTCCGAAATAGTTTAATGATTCCTCATAAAAGTAATTGTTTGCAAAAGATGCAAATCGCAGAGTAATTTATTTCTATAGCTATACAGCAAATATTGGGTATCGTCTTTAGATTTTAATAATAAAATATATTTTATTTTATTTAAAACTAATTTAAAATCTCAGTGTAAATAGTTATTTTATAAATTATTTTTTAGACCATTTTAATAAGGAGTGCGTTCGAAAAAATCTCAACATATATAATATTCAATAACTTGGAAACGGTTGATTTTATAGTTTTCAGTTTTTTTATTTAATTGATAATTTATTACAGATCACAGAAAAATATAATTTTTATACTTCTGTCCTCTACTTATGAACTCGTAGCCCTTTTTTGGTAACACCTCCATTATAGATTTGACAGTTGCTTTAGTCACTTTTTTGGAACAGTCCTTTTAAAATCGTTGATATTTTGGAACAACTCTTTTGTCCTCTTCACGCAGAGAAAAAACATGGTTACAGCATGATCACCACAACTATTCAATGATTATATAGCCGTTTTTCATTGATTTAAATATACTGTGTTCATGATAGCAACGTTTATGATTCTGTTTAATCATTCAATGATTACCCACAATCAAAATTTTAATATGGTTCACTGAATTATAATATGTATTTAAATATGTTTATATGAAATCATATTTATGAATAAATCCAATCATTTTATCAATTCCACAACAATTTTGTTAATTACATAACAATTCATTTCATTTTACAAATTTGGTTAATTCTACAACCATTAAGCCATTAACTTTTAATGCCTTTTGAATACACATTTTTGTGTATCAGTCCAGTAGTTATAATTCTCATTTAGTTTATATATGAAATTGACAAGTTTTGTTTTTATTCAGTATGATGAATGTACGACATATCGTGGCACAAATGAATATAAATATGAAAATATATATATGATAACATGGGATTATATATATGATTAAATTAGTTCATACATATGATAAAATGAAATTATATATATGACGAAATTAGTTTATATATATGATAACATGGAATTATTAAATGATAAAAACATGATGAAATTGAAAGCAATACTTAAGAAAAGCTTATAAAACTTACTAAAAGTTATTAATAAGGTTATGAACCTTACTAATAAATTATAAATTGGAATCATAATAATGATTACGTACATAGTATGTTGCTCTTATTTTATGGTCACAGGAACCATATTTTTTCTTTGCGTGTTCGATTCTCTTTTCACAAAAATCTAATATCTCTTCACTAGTCTTAGCTCCGGAAAATTTAGAGGATTGACCTCTTTTAGTACAAAAACTATTTTATTGCTTTGGTACCACTCCAGAGCATTCCTACGTAGTGATATTATGCCAAATCGGGCCAAAAATATGTGGACATATTGTGCTCTCTTATGAAAGAAAAAATATTTTTTTGTCAACATTCTTTGATGTATTTTTCGGTATTTATTAAGCCCACTGTAACAAATGACTTGCTTCTTTTGCCGCAACTGCATAAATCCTGCCACACCATGAATTCTTTAGAAAATTTCGCCAGCTTTTCGGTCGTAAACATATCTTCAACATTTCCTCGCGCATCAGCAATATGAATAATTTGACTCGGAAGCTGCGAAAAATCTGCCAGTACATACGTTTCATGGTCCTTTTACAACATGAGTATTTTTGTATGAAATTTGGTTTTAATTTCCGTGCCCTATTCTTGGCTACTAATTTTTTTGCAACTTTCCAGTCTGGAACTTTTTTGGACTTTATATGTTCTTAACTCTGCTTTAGCTTTAACTTTTCGCACCAAATAGTCAGAGCACTGAGCTAACCGGCCTGCTTTTCTACCAGATGTGTTTGGAGTTTTTTTCAATATGCTTTCAATATTCTTGGCCTCCGCAATATCATGTGGACCTTTCTTCCCGAACAATGGTTCCTATCAATGATCTAACTCTCCTGATACTGCTTAATAACCTTGGAAACAGTTTGGCAGCGGACATTTAATTCTTCGACCAATTATTTGTAGGACCAATTTGATTTTTTTTTTGAAATTTCTTAATAATTTATAGCACGTACATCATTTTCGCCAATCATTTTGATCAAACTCACAACAAATTAAGATGATTGTCATTAAATATAATAACTGATATATTTTTCAATGATAACTAGATCAAAAAAAAAATTTTAAATATTGCTTCGAAAGTTATGAGGCAAAACGTGTTTTAAGATTTTTTTCGATCGCACTCCTTATCGATAATAATATTGTCTATATTTTCTTAAGAGATTTTATATTTTAACATAACAATACATTGTAATAGTATAATATACGTAATTCAATTCCTATCTAACATTACACAGCAATAATGGATTTTCCATTTTAACTAACTCGAAAACAGAGAGACATATAATAGAGTATACTAAATTGAATTTTTTACAATTAATTTTTAAATTGTATTTACCGATCTATTTTTGTGGCAACAATTCCCCATCTCTCTGTTTATATAGATATTTACACTACTTGAAAATAATGTGGTCAAACTTATCTTTTTTATTGTAATTCCATAACAGAAAATGTATATGAGAAAAAACAACAATCAAAATCATATTTTCACAGACAATTCAAAATAAGAACATTCTAATAACTATCATTTGTTGCACTTTGCAAAAGAATTTTGCTTGAAAACCCAGACAATGTTTACATGTGTATACAGTTTAAGAGAACTATTAAGTGTTGCATGTATAAATTTTAAGTGTGGTTGTTGCAGTTATTACTATATTCAACACATTTCCGTTTCTAATATCAAACACTTCACGTACACATTTCAAAAATATCTATTTTTAGATTTTTTTCTTTTGCAATTTTATATCGGCAATTTTAATGTTTAAACAATCTGAATTCTTATTTTTCCTTTTTTTTATTTCAATGCTGGAATAAAGAAACAGGAAAAGAAAAAACTAAAAACTCATACACATACACATACAGAGTTACATCTTTAGATTGTAATGCAAAAACAAGGATTCCTGTGGTCAATAGAGAGTATGAACTAAAGCTAAAAATGTGGCAAATATCTGACATTTATGGATAAATATGAGTTTGTTTAGGTATTAGTTTAAGTGAGTGTGTATTTGAGAGTTTTCTTGTTGTTTGGCTTTTTTTCTGCTCCTTTATTATGTGTTTTGCTTTTTTTTCTCGAAAACATTTTTCCTTTTTAGAAAACCACTAAAAGAAACAACAAAATGATGATGATTTTTGAAAATGCAACTTACATTGTTAAACTTGCAGCATTGTTTGTTGTTTTGTGTTTTTGTAGCAGCATGTGTGAGTTTAAATAAGTGGAAGAACTGTGTACCCTAAACTGCCGGATGTTATGTGTATGTATTAAGATGAAGTTGTTGCTGTTGCTCGAGTAGTGGTAGTTAGTGAACTTTAAAATTTTCCAAATAACGCTTAAATGCAACAGAATGAGAGTCAGTGCTGGTGGGTGGCAGTATATGTACGTGTGCGTGGGTATTTGTATGCCCTTATCAGCTTATGTGTTTTTGAGGTTTTTGGAATTTTATAAGAGTTTGTTGCAATTTTTATTGTATTTCATTTTAGTTTTTTTTTTAATTTTTGCTCGACTTAAATAACATTGTTGTTAAGTTATTTAAGTTAGAGCCTCAAATTTCATATGAGTTTTTTTTGGAGTTTTTCATTTTAGGGAGTTATTTTACTTGCTATATTTTCACGAAGTTTATTTTTCAAATATACCAAATTTCCATACACAGATTTTGTTTCTGTTCATTTATTTTATTGTACCCTACACCACCATAGGTGGGGAGGGTATTATGCGTTTGTGCTGATGTTTATAACACCCAAAAATATTGGTCTAAGACCCACCTTAATTTATACCAATCGGCTTAGAATCACTTTCTGAGTCAATTTAACGATGTCCGTCTGTCCGTCTGACCGTCTGTCCGTCCATGTAAACCTTGTAATCAAACTACAGGTAGCAATTTTGAGCCAAAATTAATGAAATTTGGTACAAAGGTTTCTTATAGCCCAGGGACGAAGCCTATTGGTTATGATCGGTCCATTATTTCACCTAGCCTCCATACAAATGTCCACCCGGAAAAGGGTTAAACGATAATAAATCCCTTAAATATAGCAATATTTTAATGAAATTTTGATCGGTCCATAATTAACCATAGCTCCCATATAAACCTCTTTTCAGAGAATCACTTTAACAAGCATAAATCCCATTAAAATGTTAGTATCAAGTTAATATTCGACACAAATAAGTTCTATATGAACATAAATAATATTGCCAAATTTTACAAAGATCGGTCCATAATTTACCATAGCTCCCATATAAGGCCCTCTTTCGGGAATCACCCAAAAGTGAATAAATTCATATAAATGTCAGAATCATCGCATCAAATATTCTGTATTCGTATGTTTTATTTCATATTTATGAGTATCGGTCCACATTTGACTCGAAGTTAAATAAAAGACCCCTCCCCGAATTTGGAAATAAGGAGTGAGATCGAAAAAAAACTTCTTAACTTTTTTCGGAAGCAATATTTAAATTTTTTTATCTACTTATATTTGCAAAATTTGTCAGTTATTATTTTTAATCTCAACCATGTTGATTTGTTGTGAGTTTGAACAAAATTAGTGACGAAATAGGAGTACCTGCTAAAATTATTCAAAATTTTCCAAGAAATCCAAATTTGTCCTAAAAAAAGTTGGCCAAAGAATCTGCCGTCAAACTGTTTCCAATGTTATTAAGCAGTATCAAGAGAACGTGACCATTGATAGGAAACTTGTTCGGGAAAAAAAAAGGTCCACATGATATTGGGAATGCCAAGAAAATTGAAAGCATATTGAAAAGAGTTCCGAACAAATCTGGTAGAAAAACAGCCCGGTTAGCTCAGTACTCTGACTATTTGGTGTAAAAGTTAAAGCCAATGTAGGTTGAAAACATACAAAGTACAAAGGACGACAAAACGTATGTACTGGCAGATTTTTCGCAACTTCCGGGTCAAAATTTTTATGTTGCTAATGCTCGAGGAAACATTGAAGATAAATTTAGAACCGAAAAGCAGACAAAATTTCATAAATTTCTGTGATCTGTAATATAATTTCAATTAAATAAAAAAAATAATAAAAACTCTAAGATCAACCTTTTCAAAATTATTGAATTTTATATATGCTATATATATATATGTATATGATTTTTTTTTTAATATCTATTTTTGTGTCGAAATTTCGGTTTTTTTTTTAATTTTTAGTAAAAATTTTGTATTTTTTTATAAAAAATATTTAAAATTTTTCTGCTTTTGTTTTTTTATTTGATGAAATAAATAAAGATTGAACCATTTAGACCCTTTTTCAAAATATTAAATAAAACACTTAAAATGCAATTGGATGACGGTGTCTTTATTATGATCCGAAAGAACATTCTCTGACGTTTACTTTTTAAATATAATTTCATTCAAATATTGACCGCGGCGAAAAGGCCCACATGTGCACCAGCACTCTTATAGATTAGCAAAATCACTCAGTCTCGCTTAAGCTTTCAAGGCGACTCGAAATGGTTGTGCTGTCGCATTATTTACAATTATTACACAGGGAAACACTGTTTTTTTTTTTTTTTTTTCAAAAAAAAAAAAAAAAATGCGTCTTATATCTCCATAAGTGTTTACCGTATTAAAAAGTAAAGTAAGAAAGACTTGAAGACAATTTTGATTAGAATTTTTTTATAATTTTTTGAACAATATAAGACAGGTCGTTTTCGAGATATGCTTCAATATATAGTGCAACCTCCTTAATTTTACAAATCACAATTTATCGAGAGAAATAGAGTCAATTAAAAAAATGGATTAAACGCCTAGTACTTATTAATATCGTGTATCCGAATTGAGTGAGAAACCCCGTGCCGCAGAAATTTTTCTTCATTTTGTAACTCTATGTTATTTAATAAATGAGATATTTTTTTTATACTTTTTTAAAGAAATTTGTTTTAATATTCATTTATAGTTTTCATTATGAAAAATAAATTCTTGAAGAGCAATTGATTTTTTTTGAATTTAAAATATTAACTTATAAACTTAAAAATTTTTTTACTTGTATAATATATAAGTCATACACAACATATAAAAAACTGTGAAGAAAAAACGTTCTTAGAGCGCCAAGCACTGATCTAAATAGATCACTCTATATTATAAGATTTCTGATGAACAAACAACCGGCAAACTCAAGGCTAATGTCTGAACTTATTCGCAACTATTAGCTGGGAAATTTTTATTTTTTATATATACTCAAAACGACGTAGATCATTTATTTAATTAATAACAGACTGTAGATTATTAAGACACATTATAGAATGAGATCCAAAAGTATAAACGCGCGAACAAAAATTGCAGAAGAATGGAAAAACTTAAGTAATTTTTAGCCGTTTTTTTATGTTCTTGAAATTTTAACAACAATCATGATTATAAAAAGAAACTTATGGTTCTAAAATGTTCACTCGTTACGGTTCCTGATCAATAATTAAATGTTTAATTTACGATCAAAATACGAAAATTAATACAAGATACATATAAAAAAAATTGTATCCATATTTACGTAATAATCCTATACTAAAGACTCACTGAATAACGCGCAATTGGACCAACTGAATCTGTTAAGCCTTGTGAAATAAAATATTCTACTTATTAAATAATTATCCTCTTTAAAAAAAATAAAACCAAACTATTATCTTTAAATTACTCCCATATATTTTTTATTTTAAATTTCAATCATAATTCAAACTCAGACGAAAAGAAAACTCATTTTATTTTAAACAAAAACTAAATTTCAATTTAAACCTTTCAATTCACCATCTTTTGTCCTGATGTTGTTGCATACAACAAGCGACAGCAGCAGCAGCTGTAGTTTGAACTTGTAAATTTTCCACCCAAAAACTTTAAAAATTTATTTTTATGTCTACTAAGTGTAAATTTAGCACTCTAAAGACTAGTGGTGGGTGGTAACTAACACAGACAAATGGCAAAGTTAAGTGAAACTTCATGTGTGGCAGACTACTAACGTTAAGTTTAACAAATTGGCAAAGAGTAAATCGCAGGCAAAAAAAAAAAAAAGAAAACACAGCAACAACAAGAAAAAATAAAATTAATATTTGAAAAGTTTATAAAGCAACAACAACAAATGTACCATGATTTTTTAGTTGCTGGTGTTATTATTGTTCTGCATCTTAAAGTAACATACAGAAGCTAAAGAAAATTTTCAAAAGACTGACATCTACAGTAACAAGAAGAAGATGAATAAGAACATGTAAGGCATCTGCTGTTTTAGGCACCCAGTACCACTATGTAACAGCAGCAGCACCAGTTTAAGTTTAACAATAACGCCTTCTTGCCGAAAAATGCCAAGTAGTTGAAAGATGAAGAAAGTCTATTTAAGGATGCATTTCCCTGACTTTTTCTTGCTACTCTAAATTTTTAATATACCAATACATACATATTTATATGTATATGAACATTGTTGCAACATTGAGTTTATGAACGTAAACTTCAAAATGTTACTGGTGTTGAAAGCTACCTTCGTCATCTGTTCTTATGCTTTCATTTTTGCCAACGTTAACTTTGTTATGGTTTATTAGTTCGTTCATACATCGACACTCTAACGACAACATATTCAACCAACTCATACTTATACAATTGAAAATAAAGCACAGATTTTCACTACTACAAAAACTCCTTAATAAGAATTTTCTTAATATTTTTATTGTTGTTGAAAAAGTCTTCTGTGTATGTTAAGAATGAAGTTGTACTTACAGCTACAGTTTTCCAAACAATATCTTTACTTTCTATATTGGGTATTCCTTCTAATAATCCCATTTCATTTCTCTTGCGTCTTCAGTTTTTCGCAAAAATAAGAGAAGGTATATTGTATAGTGTCAAGTGTTAGAACTGTTAAGGATGTCATAGCAGGAAATTTTTGTTTGCTTTCATGTGCTTTCTCGTACGTTCTTCTACTACTGTTATTATTCTATTTTATTATTCAATGATACCTTTAAGATGATTGCTAAAGAAGAATAGAATACTAAATTTAAAATATATCCTACTGCCTCTTAACATCTTTTCCATTTGACACCCTAATAAACTTCCGTTACTTCCAGCCAGTTTCCCAGCATCATTTTTCGAAATTAGTATGTGTATGTGAATTGTTTATTTAGTGTGGTAACAATCATCAACACGGTATCGTGTTATTACAGTGGTACAAGTATAGATTGCAAAAAGAAAATTTATATTTTATTTCGTACTATACATTTATTTCTTCGATCTTTTATCAAAAATTTCGCAATTTTTGTTGTTACGAAAATGCTTCATTTTTCAATTCGGCATTATTTTTGCGCTTTTAATCTATAAACATTAATTCGTACCGAAAATTTTTAAATACCATTCTGAAATTTTTTTTATCGATCTTCAAGTATAAAATCTTCAAAAACCAATTCATTAAAATCTAAATTCCTTAATTTTTTGTTTTATTCGCCACAGCATGTTCTTTAATGCTTTCGACTTGTAATAATGTTCAATGGGCACCTGTAGATACAAGAAGAATACATTTTACTCCTGTATGGTCCCATTGTGTTACATGATCCCTCATGTAAGGTTGGTTATGTTGTCCATACAAAAAAATCCTCCCCCAAAACAAATAGTTGGACTTGATGCAGTTTGATGTTCTAAACACGAATCTGCTTTCAGTTTTTTTTTTTTTCCATCAGGTCTGAATTTTTTTTTTTTTATGGTCACGGCTAATGTCATCACCTTATTCAACGGTCACACTATAAAACTCGAGAATGGTTTGTCCAATTTAGACTATAACTCAAGAACCGTTTACATGATTTTGATAAATGATACACCAAAAGAGGCATACGAAAATAGTCTTCAAGGTATGTCAAAAATATTTTTTAATTCGCTAAAGAATTTCAGATTTATGGATCAAAATTTTCACAATTTTAAAAAAAAAAAAAATTTTAATTTTTTCACTACTAATTTCCGAATAACTACGGAAATATTAACTGAACAAAAAATTATGTAAATTCTGCTCAAAGATAATTTAAATCACTATCTACTGGAGTTTAATTTAACTTAATTGGACAAACCGTTCTCGAGTTATACAAGTATGACTGCCTAAAGGCGGGGTCATAGTGGTCATGCATATAAAAAAAAATCAATACATGATAAGAAAAAAGTGAAAGTTGATTCTTGTTTAGCACGTTAAATTCTATCTAATCCACATATTTCTTTTCTATCAATTTTGATGATACGGGGCTTTATTTACTCGTAGTTTCACCAGCTTTGAGATAAAGATGATAAACTGAAACATTTTTGATGTTTTCACTTCTAAAAAGAAATTTTAGTAAAAAAATTCAATTATTTTGAAATACTATAAACTACCACGCGGAAATCCATCTAGTCCACATATTTTTTTTGAAGGAGCACGAAAAAAATTAGTTTGACGACCAGTGTATTCTTTAGTGTGAGACAGTGCAATAGAAGATGTTCTACAGTCTCCTCCTCTTGCTCATTAAACAGCTTCTGCAATAGTCGTTAAAAGGTCTACACTTCTAGCATGCGAATAATTCGTAGTTATCACCTTGGCATTAACATAATAAAATCTGATCGCGATTGATCATAATGGGTCCATATTTGTCTCGATGTAGAACATGTAGAGCTATCCTCGATAGGTACTGCTGTATTATTGATCTGCAGGACGACATCGGCACACTAACCAGTACTTAGAAGGTGAGAATCAATTTTCGCTATTTTATTCACAATGAAATATCCGGCATTCATGAACCAGTGTGGATGCGTCTTAACTATCTGTAAAAATTTAAATATCCACTCTGAATACCCAGTAGTACGTTATCCAATTTACCGCTCTCTTTATGGCCGAAATCTCCGCTTGAATAACACTGTAAAGATCCGGCAATTTAAAGGAAATGTTTTTCCTATATGCGGGAACCTAGACACCCACAACCCCTTCAGCAGATTTAGATCTATCGGTATAGACCTCAACTAATCCAGTTATTAGAGTGGGAACTGCGCAGAACCTTTTCGCAATATGTAGATTTTTCCATCAAGTTCCATGAAGTTCTTCCAAAAAAAGAACATTCTTACAACTTCAAAAGTGCATATTTGAAACTTTTTAGGATGTTCATAATATTTACTTCCAAAAAAGTGAAAATAAATGGAATTTTAGCGGGAAAAAATTGTAATAAATTCTAAAAAAAATTTAAATTTTACAAATTTTAAAGCATTTTTATTTTTGTTTTTTATTATTATTATTATTTAATTTAAACATAGTTTTAAGAGAAATGCTTCAAAAGCAATGAACAAAAAGTATAAAAGAATAACATCCTACTAATGACAACCATGGGTTAAAAAAAGAACTTCTGCGGATCTTTTTCACCACTAAGTGCTTCCTTCCAATGACAACACAATGTTAAAATCATGACTTTTTCAGTTCCTTTTTTGCTGGGTATTATATGATATAGTATTTAGATATTTTCCAGATACAGCCAGGGTAATATCGTCAACTTACGTCAGAGTTTTGAACTTCAAGAACTACTTCTTTAAAAGGAATAGTTTCTTAGCAATTTTTATTTGAACAAAATCATCTATTTTTTTGTAACCAGCACTTTCATTTCCTAGATTTGTCTGTTAAATAAAACTGGTCGACAAAAAAAAAATTTGTTTTCGTGCTCCTTCAAAAAAATAAAAAATATGTGGACTAAATGGAATTCCGCATGCTAAACCCGAATCTGCTTTCAGTTTATTCCCATCAGGTCGAGATTATTTTTATGAGCGTGTCTAATATTGCGTCCTAAATAAGCCGATTACTCGAGTATATTTCACCATAACTCGAGAACGGTATGCACGATCTATATAAATAATACACCAAAATGTGTTGAATAAAATTGGTTTTTAGTCGTTTTTCAATTTTTTTATCCGCTCAATAGTTTAGGAGATATTTCGAAATAAGTGTCCGAAAAAAATTGTTCATGCTAAATTCAAGATTTCTTTTTTTACTAAAACTTCTTTTTAAAAGTGAAAACATCAAAAATGTTTCAGTTTATCACCTTTATCTTAAAGCTTGTAAAACTACGAGTAAATAGAACCACGTATGATAGAAATTGATGCACAAATCTCTTTAGGCAGTCAAACTTGTATAACTCGAGAACAGTTTGCCCAATTAAGATAAATTAAACTCCAATATATAGTGACCTAAATTGTCTTTGAAAATTATTATTATTATTATTATTATTATTATTTTTTTTTTTTTTTTTTTTTTTTGAAAAATGGTGAAAATTTTGATCCATAACTCTGAAATTCTTGAGCGAATAAAAAATATGTTGACATACCTTGAAGAAAATTCGTGTGCATCTTTTGAAGTATCATTTATCAAAATCGTGTAAACGGTTCTTGAGTTATAGTCTAAATTTGACAAACCATTCTCGAATTTTATACTGATCACACGTAGATGATAGAAAAAAAGTGATTCAGATTCTAGTTTAACTCGTCCAAATGCAGCTAGTCCACCTATTTTTGTTTCAAGAAAAAATATATATTTTTTTTCTTGGCCTCCACTATATTTCTACGCAATTGTATGTAACATGGGTATTTTTACTTAACTGTAAATAAAATCACGATTTATGCATCAATTTTGAAGATACGTACATACCTTATTTCATTCACAGCATAACCAGATTTAATTTAAAGATGATAAACTGAAACATTTTTGATATTTTCAATTATTTAAATATATTTTAGTAACAAAAAGGTCTAAAATTTAGCATGAAAAAGTTTTTTTTTTTTTGAAACTTATTTCAAAATAACTTCGAAACTATGGAGCACTTAAAAAAATTAAGTTTGAGAGTTATGAGGAAATATACTAGAGTAATGGCCTTACTATGGGCGAAATATTAGACATGCCCATAAAAAAATGGAAAAAAACTGAAAGCAGAATCGTGTTAAGCACATCAAAATATATCAAGTCCAACTATTCGTCTATGGTGGAGGATTTTTTTGTCGACCAGTGTAATCAATATAAATGAAATAAATGATTGATCAATATAAATATTCAATCGATTATTTAAAAACTTGTTCCAACTATAAAATACTACAACTCAACAGTCTAAACAATGAGTTTCTTCAAGCGAATCATCTTCGAAAATGGCCAAATGGAATTTTGTTTAGCTTCCTCGCATTTTCTGGATGATTTTTCTTACAATTGTGAAAATTTTTACCTTTAGCGATTTTCCGTATTTTTTATTTTTTTGCTCGGCGGAAGTAGATTCAGCCTCAAATATGAAACAAAATTATCTATATTTCGAGGGCCTTGAGAAGTTGTGTTATTTGAAAGGATAAAAATATATTTATATTGCCAAAAAACTAGCAAATTATATTATCATAAAAAAAAATTTTTATTAAGAAATAAATTATTATCATACTACCAAAAGCTATCATCTTAGCTATATGGGTTTTAGGAAAGCACATCTTCAAAATATTTTTGAAAAAGAACTACTTTCTGATCCCACGGTGCATATGCACATCTATATATGTATGTGTTTAATACGATACATGTTAATCTACATACATACAAACATTCCATCTTTTAAGAAAATCTACACAAAATAAATGATGAATGTTTAAAGTTCAGATTCAATGACACGCTCCATTGATAATTTTCTTTAGCGAAACAAGCAATTTACCTTTTGTGTTGAAGATGACACAACAAGAAGGATGTTAAATCATATTGAAACATTTACCTTGAACCGCAATTTATACAAGAAAAAAGCAACAATAAAAACAACATCGCTAAAAGAAACGAAGAAGAAGAAAACCAAAAAACACAACCATCATTATCAACACAGGTGGTATAAACGACAACCTTATTTATGTTGGGCAATAACACCCTTCCTCTCCCTTTATCATACATTTTTCCAATTGCCTTTGGCTTTTACAATTTTCTTAACTTCTTTCTATTGATTCTCCTTTTGTTAACACTTCTACTAGCTAAAGCTGTTTAATAATATTGTCATTTGTGATATTGTTGTTTTTTTTATTATTGTTTTGCAAGCGGCACATCATCATCATTTATGGGGAAAAATAGCAAAATTTGACACATTAGTTAAAATGACACCCTTAAGGTGTCATCTGTTTAGTTTAGTTCCTGAGACACAGACACTCCATTCACTTACTTACACAAGCTTAGATCAATTTGTGTATCTATAATACCGATTGTTTGGCTATGTGTATTTTATTATGGAGTAATAGAATGACTAAGTGTGTGAGTGTGCTAGTAAAAGGCGTGTTTCTAACAATTGTCACAAATTGCCAGTGACAGTTTTTGGCACAATCTAATTGTCAAAAATATTTCTAACTTGTCTGCTCCTTTGTGTCAATTTCTTTGTCATCTCCCATTTGCCATCCCCCTTCATCGCTTTCGCTTAATTTTAATGAACCACCTCGCATTCTTTAGTTTGAAAAATTATCTTTTTTCTTTTTTCTTCGTTTGCCAAAGTTTTCTTCAATATCTATTCGAAGTTATTGTTGGTGTAGCTGTTAATTGTGTCGGTGTGTTTGTGTGTCGTTGACAAATGTTTTTAAATGGGTGTCAGTCAGTATTGTTATTCAGATAGACAGACAGACATACGGACTCATATACAGCCTGCTTGGCTGTATGTCATCATTGTCTTCCCATCTCCGGTGTCACATTGTGTAATTGTTCGGTTCGTTCGGTGGTTAACGAAAGAGAAAGTGTAAATGTGGCTGATTGTGGTAAATCAATCAGCTCCATCACCTTTTACGGGTGGAAAAGTGAAAAAGAAAAGCCAAAAAAAAAAAAAAAAAGAACTAGACGACTACTCGTGCAACAAGAAAAATGTCTTTTATCATTCAGTTCAGTTTTATTCAGTTAGAGTTTAAGGCCATTGTTAGGTTATGTTTTGTTAGAGTGCTTATTAAGTTAATTGGGGTTTTTTGGGTTTTCGTTCCTTTTTCTTTTCTCTTCTAAGCTTTATTGTCCTATATCCCTGATTGCCTCTTGGCCTGTGATTAATTACAATGAATTTGACGAAGGCTAATATTCTTAGATGCTTTTCTTCTTTTTCACATTATTATTTTTGTCTTTTTTTTTTATTAAGTTTTCTTGAAATGCTTGTGTATGTATGGTTAGAGGGAACAATGTAGTGGTTTTAGAATTTTTATTTTTTTTATTTTTGGAGAAAATCTTGTTAGAGTATTAAATAAATTTGTTTAAAGGTTTGTTAAAAGGAAACAAATCATATTTTAATTGTGGTTAAGGTAACATGGGTCATAAAGATTTATTAAATTTCAAAAAAAAAAAAAAAAAAAAAAAAGAGCAAAATTAATGAGAAATGAAAAAATTAAAAGGTCATTTCAAATCCTTATTAACATTTAAAATAATGAAAAAGTTAAGTCGGGCAAAAATTAAATTGTGTAAAAGAATTTATGGTAATATGTATTATAAATCTAGGATGTATCTGCTATCAGAAATATATATTTTCCTTTCTATACCTTACACTACCATTGCGCTTGTGCTGATGCCTGTGAAAAAAGTTTTGAAAAATTTCCATTCTTAATAAATTTTCCTAATTTTTAATTTTATTTCAATTTTTTTTCCGAAGATAAAATACTGGGTTTCAACAGATAACTACAATTTCAGATATAAAAACGTTTTTTCGTAATAAAAAAAAGTAACGATTTTTTTTACCATAATAAAGATTGTATAAAATTTAACAGAGTGAAATATATCATTTCAACCTGTTTAATGTGAGACATGGCGAAATTAAACAGGTGGTTGCAGTTCTATAGGAATAATTATATGGCAAATTAATGATTTTTTATACATGGAATTTGAAACTTCAGCGTCTTCAAACGTCTCTCCACCTATAAGCTCACACAATACTTTCAAGAAAACATGAATTTCTTCGAAACTCTTAGCCTTAAAGAACAAAAATTAAAAAAGAAAAACTTGTCATACTCATATTCGGACCGTCGGAATTTGTAAAAAATGTTTAACGTCCTATAAATTGCCAGTTCAAAAATTTCGTCATTTTCGACAGTGGCAATTCCTCTTATTTAAAGTAAAAATTAAGATAAATTCAACATTAAATATCTTTTAAATACAATTTTCGAAAATCGAAAAGTAATACCAGAGATTTTAGGACGAGGGCATGGTCATCATTAAACAGATCCCAAACAAACTGTATATAAATTTTTTATCACATTCACTTATAAGACAATGTAATTTAAAGGGTCCAATTGCCTAAGAACTGAACATGATGTAAATTATGTTTTGAGCTCAGGTTTTCCTTAGCTGAAGATTAATAGTATCGTATTAAAATAAAATGAACTGAATTATATATTTGTATGAGAATATATTTTAAAACAGTTTTTAGACTTAAATAAATTCAGTTTATATTTCTGAGCAGCGAGAAACACTTTCACTCACACGACTTATTTGTATTTGTATATCGAGGAAAGTTTTACCTTCTGGCCAATATAAAACCTGAAAACCAAAGTAATGATGAATTGTTATATAATAAAGAGTTTTCATTTAATTTTCAATATTTCAATACTTCAAAAGCAACTGAATTAGTTCATCGTTTTATGATTAATTAGTAAAATTTATTAATTTTCATTTAACTGAATTATCTCATAAATATTAAACAAATTTAGTTATTAATTTTTGACGGAAATTCCCGGGATTCTGGGATATTTTAAAATCAATCCCGATTTTCCGGGAGCAGAAAACTTTACAAACAATACAAACGACTGAGATTGACAGCTATTCAATTCCAATTAGTCTCCTGCGCAAGATGATTTGAAAAGCAAACACACTTGAATTTCAAGTGTGTGTTTCATAGCCAACATGTGCAAAAACAACAATAAATACTGTTCGTACTGTTCGCTGCCCGAAGCAAAGCAAGTGTGTACTGTGTATGAGCGACTGCAAATCCGTGCGTTCAAATCATTTATCGTAAACAAGTGGTGCAAGTGGTGTGGCAAAAAAAAAGCAAATCATACAAGACGTTGAGAAATGATTTAAAGATTTCAAGTGGGCTTAATGATTTGTTTGTTTTTTGTAATACGTAGTTGCTGTGTGTGGCAAAAAATCTTCATAATGTGTAAAAAGTGGTTGTTTATAAATATTCTTGCATACACACACATATATACAGTATGTCTATATTTTATTGTTGGTTCTTCTTTTCTAAATAAATGTAAAAGGGTGAATTCATAAAGTTATTAAAAAATACTCTTTATTAAGAGTTAAAAAAGTAAAAAAATTAAAGTTGACATTTGAAACTGTCAGTTACATATGTAAGTTAGAAAATTTTTATCTTTAGTATTTATTTATATTTTAAATAAAGTTAGTCTTATAATTAATTGTATGTTTATAAAAAATTTTAAAATTGTACTTATTTATATTATGATAGATTTTATTGCATTTAATTTATATTTACTAAGTAATCATTCTATTTTAAAACTAAAAGGAAATAATATAGAACAATGTCTTTTCATTTTTCAAATTCGTTTCCATATACGTTTACTCCTTGACTAATAAATTTTCCCAAATGTTAAGAATACGATGGAACATCTGCACTGTAATAAAATTATAAATGAAATATTTTAAGACGTTTACCTAAATTGTGTGTCCCGTCATATGTACATGTTCAATATATAATCAATAATAATATAAAAAAACCTTGTAAAAAACTTTAAATATTTAATAAAATCTGTTTACTAATAAAACTTAATGCATGTTTCTTTAAATTGTTATAACTAGTAATATTAATAATTTATTTGATCGTAAATAACAATAAGTTTATAAACAATACTTTTAAACGACTGTTTTACTTACGAAATTACTTTATACAGTCATGAACGCACACACACACATATAATTTTAATAAAAAAGAAAACACAATTTTTTTCCTTATTGAAGCAAACAAGTGGTCAAAAGGCTTGTATTTTTTTATACAAGCCTTTGAGAGGCTTGTTTGGTCGCTATCATAGCACACTCATGATTTGTTCATAAAGTTGAAGCACACACGCAGTATTTGTATGGTTTTAAGTGCCTGCAGAACAGTATTTATTACTCCGCACACACACTGATAACAACACTTGAAAAATATCAAGTGGCTTGTACAGCCTTATAAGACACAGTTTGCAGGGCTCTAATTCCAATGTATTATTTTTTATTAAATAAATTTGTTATTAGTGTATAGAATAAAAATATATTTTTCGCTATCTCGAAAACTAAAACCAAAAAGTCCAAAAGCTTTTATACTTGGGATATTAATATTTTGAAAGAGTAATTTAAGGTTCTCGATTAGTTTGGATGTAATTATGAAACTTTTATAGTAATTAATATTCACAGGTGCTTTTCAAATACCTGCTTTACTAAATAACTTTTTTGAACTAATCAAGATCACCGGAACTATTAAAATTGAAATATTATTTTTTTATGTGTTGATGGCCTTAGGCCGGGCTTAAGGACTTTCTTTCGGAAGTAGTTAATTAATATGGTCGTGTTATATATCATTGAAAAGATATTTGTAAGTGCTTTTAAATGAAATCAATATAATTAAGATGGGACAATTTTTAATAAAAATATTCAGGGAAATATATTGAAATTTTAAAGGCCTGTAACTCGTAAACCGAGAAAGAGCGGAAAAATTTTTTATATCACTATAATCACAAGTAAAAGTACTCTTGAATCAGTATCAAAATTATTTTAAAAGCAACAGTTCCGGTGATCTTGATCAGAGTTGGGGGTAGTGCACTAAATTTGCAGTTTCCACTAACACTTAGTAATAGTGCAAAATTTTTAACTACAACCATTATTTTTTAGTGGTGAGTTGAAAAATATCAGCCTCACTCAGCATAATTGTAGTGAAAAAATATTTTTTTCCACTAAAATTAATTAGTGATAGTTAAAATTTTTTTCAGCTCAAGCCTAGTGCAACATTTTTTTTCTGCACTAAATACTTTAGTGCAAAAAACAACCCTCCACTAATGTTAGTGGAACTTCGAAATTGTTCACTAAATTGAAAGATAACCTAATGTTTTTTTAAACTTTCTTCACTAAATAGAAAATAAAGCCAATTTTCACAAACCAATTTTAAACTTAAAATGTATTTTAAAATATATATTGTATGCAAATATAGTCTCTTAAATATCCGAATTTCCAAAAATCCTTTTGCAATGGCTATATTTTTCGAGAGACCAAAATTTTATCTAACTTTAGGCGTTCGGTCTGTGGAATGATATATAAGTCTGTAACGTTACTAGTTATACCCTACACCACCATAGGTGGTTGGGGTATTATGTGTTTGTGCAGAAATTGTAACGCAGAGAAAACATTTTCGTACACCCACCTTCAAGTATACCGTTCGACTCAGAATCACTTTCTGAGTCGATTTAACGATGTCCGTCCGTCTGGTCGGCTGGCTTGCTGTCCATGTAAAGCTTGTGCGCGAAGTGCATAATTTGATGAAATTTTGTACATGTGCTTTTTTCAACACAAGGACGAAGCCTATTGAATTTGGTTATGATCGGCCCATTATTTCACCTAGCCCCCATACAAATGTCCTCCCGGAATAGAGTTTTAACGCTATTAGATGCATTAAAAATAGGAATATTTTAATGATATTTGGCACAAATAAGTTTTATATAAGCATAAATCTGTTTGCCGAATTTCATAAAACCCCTCTCCCGAAAATCACTTTAACGTGCATAAATCCCATACAAATGTATGGGATTTATGCAAACAAAAAACAAAATTATGTGAATCGAAATGGTGTAGGGTATCATATGGTCGGGCTTGACCGACTATATCTTCTTCTCTCGTTTATATATGGATGTATCAATATACACGTATACGCTTATACAATTTCCAAAATACACTAAAAGAAATTCCAAATTGTGTAATGTTGTTCTAAAAGGATTATAAATTTGATAATTGCCATCATAGCTCTCTAAAATAAGTTTAGTGAGTTCTGATTGATTGGAAAATTGTCATGTTTATGTTTAGTGAAAAAAAAAAAAAAATTATTTGCAGCTTATGTGTTGTGACTGTTCAGATTTTGCACTATTGAGTGTAGTGCAAATTTTTTCACTACCACTAAATTTAGTTATAGTGAAAAAATTGCAATATCACTAAAATTTTTTAATGGTAGTGAAGAAATGTTTCACTATAACTATAGTGGTACCAAATAGTTAAAATTCAAATTTTTTCACTATAGTGCGATTTCGTGAAAAGCTGAATGCACTCACAATTTAGTGCACTACCCCCAACTCTGATCTTGATATATGCCAACTTTTTTAAGGAAGTTATTTTTAGCGTAACTTTTTGTCAAAAAATTACATATTTTTATTTTTTTATTCTTAGAATTCAATAAAAAATATCCCACATAACAAATACATATGTTTAAATTTAAACTCTACCTGATTTAGTACACCTATCGAAAACCATTGGTAACCCTATCACATTTAATTAAATATAATTTAGTTTGCTTTACGCACTAATTTTCATCACACGGGTAACGTTAGCGTCCGCAGAAATATTTATTAAGTTTTTAATAGTGTTCTCATTTTGAAAATATAATTATTTTCTAATAAGTGTTTATTATAATAAAATAAATAAATATAAATAATAAAAATAATGTTAATAAATAAAAATCCATATAAAAGTGCATAAAGTTCTTTAATAGTGTTTGTTTTTCTATTTCTTTTGTTTAAGTCATCTTAATAATTTCTGAAATGCTTTTACAATTTAGAGTTTTTCCATCAATTATGCAAAAATATATAACAACAAAAAGTAATAGTAAAATGTGTGTAAGTGTGTTTTAGTTAGTTTTAAAACTAAAAGAGCAAAAAAAAGTGCAATATTAAAACTAAAAAAAAACTTTCATAGTTGTTGTAAATCAATGAAAATAAAAGTGAAGTATTTAATAGTTGTTTTTTAGTGTTTCTTTATTAAGAGGGCAAATCAATTGTTTTGTAAATGAGTGGGAGAGTTTAAATTATGAGAGCAAATTCCGTTATTTTTTGTTTTGAGTTGTAAAAAAAGTGTTTTTAATACCAAATAAAAATAATTAAAGAAACATAGAAAAAGTTAGAGGTATTTTGTAAGTGCATTTAAAAAGAGTGTGATAATGTGGTAGTGTTGTAAAATAATAATTTAAACGGTAATCGGTTCGCGCGGTTTAAAAATTATAATATAATTAAAGGAAGTATTTACAAAACTTCATCAAATAATTCCAGGTAATATATGTTTTTTTTTTTTTTTTTTTTTTTAAATATACGTTTTATGTAGATACATATTTAAAATTTATTTAACATATTAATGCAATTTGTATATAATTAAATCAGACAAAAGTAAATACATTTAATTGAAAATTAACCTTGGGTATAAATTGATAATCTTGATTCAGCTCCGATTTATTTGATTTTTTTTTTTTTTTTGATAGTAATTCTAATGGTGAAAATAATAATGTAAACATTTTTGAGTGCAATTCAATAGTTTGCAAGTCAATTGGGCTTTGAAAATCGTACTTCCCTAAGAAACTCATATCAAAAATTTTTTTGTTATAAAAAAAGTTGGGTAAAAAGTTAAAATTATGTTTGCGAAGCCGCTTTTGAAAATGCCGAAGGCCTGCTATTAACAAAAAAAATTTCCAAAAATTTTTTATATTTTTGCACTAGAAATTACAATTGACACCTTAATCTTTGCGATCGGATAAATAGTATAGGAAATATTCACGATTTTAAGTGAGTTAGGAAGATCAATGAGTACCTTACCTTGCTTGCTTGCATGAGCATTACTATGCTTATGCAGTTAAACAAATTTAAATAAGTTAATAATACAATTCATAGGGAATTTATTTATTAAATACATACAACAGTTAACCTGCCAATTCTGAAACAAAGGTCCAAGTCGATAGAAAAAAGTCGGCAGCTGTTAGCCGTCTGTAAAATAACAACAACAGATAGAGGTTAAAATTCGGCAGTCTTTTGATCCACTTTCACACAATATTTGTCTGCTATTGGGTTAAATCAAGGATTTTAAAAGCTGATACAGTTGACTTGTTTAACAATTCATAAAATGGAAAAGAAGAAGTCATAATTTGATCATGAACATACATATATATAGTTGGATGCTCCAAAAATTTTTGAAGCCAATAGAATTCTGTTTTTTTTTTTTTTTTTTTTTTCGAAAATTTAAGTTCCTTTAAAATAACTGAAACAAAAACTAATATTAAAACCAAAATATTGACTAAGCTGACTCAGTCAGCTAGAAATACATATTATCCTAAATAAGCCAAAAAATACGACGGTGATTAGGTTGCTGTGGCGTAAAGTCGGATTGAAGTTGATCGAATTGGACTTCTGTTGAGGAATCTTTAAACTATACAATATTATGTTAAAGCAAGAATTATGTATGCTAGAGAAAAATTGTATTTCCTGTAAATGAAATTGTGTATTTCCAAATTTAGTTTTCCAAATATTCGGGAGCCTTACTTAAATTATTGAAATTATTACATAACTTCTAATCGGCTGGTTGGACTTATATAAAATTTCTAATAATCGTATCAGATGAGCATACAGTTTTAAGTTTGGAAGGGGAGGACCTTAGGAGTAGAGATAATGGAACCCAAAATAGAGTACCTATGACATGTAAAATGTTTAACCGTTTCAAAATGTTTGTTTCTTATATAATTTCATATATTTTTCATCTTAAATTAATTTTCACTACCAAACAATTTCGTATTACAGGTTTCCGATTAATTGTAAGGTCATTGTTTACCCTTCTTATAACTCTAGAAACTATTTGTATGTTGTCACTAAGTTCTTTTAACTTCTTTAAGTCCAATTTGTATGAGTTTTAATAGTTTCTAATTTGTTTGCATGTGTTTTCCTTGAATATCCTTTGTGAAGCAAGCACAGAAAATATTTTAAAAATTCGTAATGTTATAAATTTGGTTTATTTTTTAAAGATATTTTGATCACAAAAATAAAAAATTGGCTATAAGCACACAAAGTCATAAACAATAATATATGTTACATTTTATTTGAACGCACACCTTAGTTCTCAAGTTATTTGTAATTGAAATTTTAACTACTTATTTCAATTTTGCAAAATCTTAGTCCAGTTTTTTTCAACATATAGTGCTATAATAAGTTCAAACTAGTTACAGAAAACAATTACCTATCGAATAAAAAAATTTAACGTAAATAATTTTTCAGAGTCCAAAATTAATCAACTTTTAAATTGAAAACTTCAGTTTTTTCACTAATATAACCAAGGACCCAAAATAATTGTTATCATAATTTTCGAAATCGAAAAAATTGGCACTTTTTAAGAGTTATTACAAAAAAATTAATTTTAATAATTATTGAATAATATATAAATATAAGTTACTCATAACTATTATTTCTTAACTAATATTTTAAAAATTATTTAAAATAATTATTGATGAATAAATAAAATATAAATTTCAAATAATTATTATTCTTCATTATATATTTAATAACAATTATAATAATAATTTTTTATAATAATTAACTGCGAATATCATTGCAATTTTATCATATCAAGCCTCAGATGATATTAGAAATCTAATTGAACATACGTATATTGTTTTTATCAAATTTCAAAGAAAAAATACCCAAATAAAATATGCATGAATTTAAATATTATACATATTTTTAACTATTATGGATTATATTTTTCAATAACTATTTAAAAATGATTTTTAAATAAAAAATTAAAAAATAACTATTATAAAAAATATATATTATTTTTCTCAATCATAATTATTATTATTTCGATAAAAATATATTAATTGAAAGCAAATAATTATTAATAAGGGAGAAAAATAAAAATTGCATGTAATAGTTACAATTTAAGAAATTCGACATAAAAATTGTAATAATTAAGACCTTGAATATAACATTTTCTTTAAGAACATATAATTTTATACTTTGCTTAAAGGTTTCCAAATTTGATTTAATTTGTATCGAAGTTTTGTCTTTAGCCTATATTTTCTAAAATCCCAAAAGTATGGATCTACAAAAAGAAAAAAAATACAATACCTAAAAGCTTTTCAATGCCTTTTCCAGACCTGCAACACATGTGGACTAAAAAATCCCATTTTTGGAATTTGAGAGTTATTTCTTTTTACTTTTTTACACTTTATCTTTCCAAATGATAGTCAATAACCACTAACTTACACAGAAAAAAATATTACAAATTATTTTTTAATAAAATTATTAACTAAATTTATATTGGAATTCAATTATATTATTTATTAATATAATTAATTTTCTAATTGATTTACAATTTTATTTTTAAATAAATTGACAGCTCTTAATAAAATATAAAGACAAATTAAAAATTTGTCTATAAAAATATAGAAACAAATTATAAATTGAAATTCTATATAAATCGCACTGATATTACAGTATATGTAGAATCAGTCTGCTCAAGGGTTTTTTTTTTTTTAAAAAAAACTTACCTTTTATTTCTTTGGTTTCAATTGCAATTTTGTTGTCAAATAAAAAACTTCTATATTTTTTGATTTTAAATTGTATTTAAATTTTTATTTTTTTCTTTCTTTCTTTTTTTTATATTTTAGTTATAATTAATTAATTTAATATTTTTTGTTGTTGTTTATCTTTTGTTTGTTTTGTTGTAATTTTAATAAATTAGAATAGTTTATCTTAAATGTAGTATTTATTTTACAATTAAATGTTTTGTTTTTGTTTGTTTTGTATTTTTTGTTGTATGTAGTGACTGCAACATATTTTTTTTCTTGTATTTTAATTATTTAATATCATCTTTTTAATTTAATAATATTTTTATCTTTTTTTTGTTAGCATTTTCATAGCAATTATAATTTGCATAATTTGATTTCTTTGCCTATTTGTTTTGTGTAGTTTTTATTGTTTAAATGTAGTTTAATTTAAAGTTTTTTTATGCGTTTTATTTTAATGGCCAATATGAAGTTGCAATATGTTTTTTTCTTTTAATTTTATTTAATTTTTTAGTTTTTTTTATTTTAATTAAACAAACATCATTATAGATGATTTAATGCATGATTTATGACAAATTTATTTTACGAATTATTGTTATTATTATTAATCAGATAATTTACAAAATATTATAGTAATAATCTATTTTGTTGTTTATTTTTTTGTTTCTTTTATTAGTTTTTTTTTTTAATCTTAGTTAATAAAAATTAATAATAATTATCATTAATTACATCTAACCTAATTTAATATAGATGGATTAATTTATTGTTATTTTTAGTATATTTGAAAAAATAAAATATTGATGATTTTTTTTTTAGTTAAAAAATATGATGATGATTAGATGTTTAAGGAAGAAATATCAAGCGGTTTAAAAAATTAGAACTAAGCAATTAGGAATTTGTTTTTATGTTATGTTAAGTTTAAGCTGAGTTTCTTGATGATAAAAATATTTTATGAAAAATTATGTTGGTTTTATGAGGATGAAAAGTTTTTGTTTCTTATGAAGGTTTTACTTTTTTATATAAAAAAGTTTTTATGGTTGGATTTGTTTTCAAGGTTTTTAGTAAAATTAAAAATTATATTTACAATTTGTTTTGTTTATATTTTATAAAAAAAGATTAAGCTTTTAGATTTTTATTTATTAAATTATTTTTATTTATTCATTTTTTTTTTTAGTTAAATTGTATTTTAATTTTTTTTTTTTTTTATTTTGCAATATTTTCTTATTTAGTTTTTTTACTTACAATCTGCTTAAAATTTACATAGTTTAACTATTACTAAGCTTAGGTATCATATCATAGTTTTACACAACATTTTGTCTTTTGTTTTATTATTTTTTTAATATAGGTGTTTTATTTATTTTTTATTGTTTAATATTTGATGAGATGCATTGCTTTTTCATTACAAGTTGATTGAAGGAGTTTTGTATTTAAGGAGAAGGGATTTTTTATTGCGGTAAATTAAAATTTATTGTGGTAAATTGGAAAAAAAAAGTGTCTTAGGAAAATGAATCTTATTGTTTATTTAAATAGTGAAAGTAAAATAATTTATACAATTATAAAGTTCTGAATCTATAGCGGAAACAAGGGGGATTTCTTTTGCAAGATCATATATAGGGGACTCATGTTCCCCTTAAAATTAGCGATTGTTTTAATAGCTACATGTTTGTGGATACATTGGCACACATTTTTATACCTTATATAGTAGTGGGGTATTATGCGTTTGTGCTGATAATTGTAACACTCAAAGATATTGGCCTAAAACCCACCATAATTTATATCATTCGGCTTAATATCACTTTTTGAGTTGTTTTAACGACATCCGTCTGTCTGTCCGTGCATGTAAAATTCGTTATCAAACTTCAGATTTTTAACATAAATTAATTAATTTTGGTACAGAAGTTTCTTATGATCCCAGGATGAAGTACATTGAAATTTGTTATGATCGGTCCATTGTCCTCCCGAAACAGGGGTTTAACAATCATAAATCCTTTAAATATATCATAATTTTAATGAAATTTTTCTATACAAGTAAAAATAAATGTGCCGAATTTCAGAAATATCGGTCCTTAATTGGCCATAGCTCCCATATAAACCCCTTTTCAGAAAATTTCTTTAACAGGCATAAATCCCATTAAAATTTTAGCATCAAGTTATATTCGACACAAATAAGTTTTATATAAATATAGATGATGGTGCCTAATTTTATACAAATCGGTCCATAATTTATCATAGCTTCCATAAATTCATATAAATGTTAGATAATATTCAGTATTCTCATATCTTATTTTACACTTAATAGGTCCTCGAATTTTTATGCACATATACAATGGTGCAGGGTTAAGCCCGATCATATGATGCTGTTTCTAAAATATATTAAAGGTTCTTTTGACCCTTTGAAGCTTTTTTATTTTGTCTAAAACTGCGGAAAATATTGCAGATAAATTTGCTAATGGCTCCAAGGTTGGCTTTGCAGAAACTGTATATAAAATTATAAAATTGATTTTTACAATTTGTGAAGCTTGAAGCTATAAATGTAAAGAACTGTATTGAAATGCTTACATCCCAAATTAAAATCAATTTTGTAAAATTTAATCACGATTATTTTATATATTTTCTTGGTGTGAAGAACCATATTCTAAAGGCTTTTTAATAGTGGCTTATATTGTTCTAAATAATCTTGAATTTAACAAAATTGCTGGAAATGAATATCGCAAAAATTAAAAGCTTTTTCTCGTACTTAACTTTTGTTTTCTTGGTTCGAAGGACCCTAATTTAAAAGTTTTTATTTTTTATTATTTTTATTAACTAATTCGTAATAATATGGTCTCGTTTTAAATAAGATTTTTTTTTTATTAGATTTGATATTTGAATCTTTTTTTTATTTTATATTATCTCTACACAGAAAAAAGCCACCAATCACCAAATATATTAGTAAATAATTAATTTAATTGAAAACTTTATTAAATTTTCACCTCTCACCAAAATGATTATACCAATTTTTAAAAACTGTAAAATATAAAAAATAGAAAACATTTTCAAATTAAAAAATTTATTAAATCAATCAAGTAGATGATTGAATGAATTAAAAATTTAAAAAAGAAATAAAAGTTTACTTAAATTATATTTTTACTTATATATATTTACTAAATTTAGATGCAAAATGAAACACTTGTGTTTATTGAAAATTTTACGGTAATAATATTTTCTGTGTATGAAAGAAAAGTTTTTTATTTATATTCAAATTCTCATCCTCCTAAGACATTTATTTTTTAATTTTAAATATAAATGTATTTTTTATACTGATCTGATTTGTATGAATTTTGTTTTCAAACCAGATATGATTCTAAACATTTTATTTTTACCTAAATGACTTAATCGTTTGTTTGGTTTTAATTAAATTAAATTTATTTTTTTCTTTACAATTTAAGCTTTTTTAAATTTATACATTCAAAAATTTTTTTCTTTTATACTTTTATTTATATTACTTTAAGCCAAATATATTAAAGAGAATTCATTGAAATAAATACAATATTTATAGATACAAAGATATCTTGTTTTTTTTTTTTTTTTTTTTTGGTTTTTATTAGTTTTAGGCAAGAAGGAAAGGAAAAACTAAAATTTAAGTCAAACAAAAATAATAATAAATATAAATTTCTTATATATTTTTTATGTTTTGTATTTTTTGAAAATAATAAAAATAAAAAACAATAAACAATTGCTATGTTTTTATGTATTTCCAAGCAATTGATTTTTTTTATTAAAATTGTTTATTTTAAGGAATATCGACGTGCTCATATAATATTTTTGTTCTTTTTGTTGTTGTTTTAGACATATATATGTTTTTGAAGCACAATTTAATAAATTAATTATTTGTTTCATGGTAATTTAATTTATTTGTAGCCTCAAATAACAGATACATACACTTAATTATTTTTTTGTTTACAAACATAGTTTTTTTTTATTAATTAATTTGTATTTTTTACTATATAAAAATTTTGAATTTTGATTAATTTATATTTAAAATTTAATAATTTATATTTATTTATAATTTTTTTTTTAAATTTTTTTTTAGTCTAAACATGTCATGCCAAAAGTTTTTTGTATAAATTATTTTTATATTTTTATAAGTTAATTTAGGCCAATTTTTTAGATTTTTTTGAAATAAATTTTGTAAAAACAATTTCCTATAATTTAGATAATAATTTTGATTATGTTTGCTTTAATAACATTAAGTTCTTCTAAATTTTTTTGTGAATGGATCTGTTTTGTAGTTGTTTCTGTAAAAGAGCATTGTTTTCATTGGCATAAAATAAACATTTAAATTTTTGTTCCTGGAAATCTATGAGAATTTTATTTTATTTTTTTATTGTTTTGTGCGTTAAAATATTGGAAAATAGGGTTTTGGAGGAGGTCTTTTTGGGAACTAAAACTTGGGTTTATTGTACTTTCATGGTACTTTTATTTTTTTCTTGTCAGTTTTTGAACAGATTAAACAAATTTTGTGAGAGTTTTTTGCTATAATGGTATTGTTAAAATTAAGATTAAATATGATCTTATTTTAGACATGTAATTGAACATTTGCTTATGGGTTCGATAATTTTTCATCAAAAATTATTTTAGTAGGAAAATGTTCAGTTTATCATAACAAGTCAGAGAAATAATGTGGGTTAAAGAGGTGATATTGTATCAACGATTTTCATTTGACTCATGAGAAATTGAAAGGGAATCTTTAGACTTTACTTCGTTTAGTCACTTATAATTTTAACCCTTTCTTTTTTTTTTGTTACATCTTTCCTTTACCAAATATCATCGCATTTTTGATAGATTTAGAAATAATTAGATTTTATATCAGTCATCTTAGAGAAAAGTCGGACTCTGTTAGTGCAAGATCTTAATTTCAATTATGTCTGAAAGAATTCTATAAAGATCGCAATGATTTTTTGGCGGAAATTTTTCTCAAAGTGTGGGCACTATTATCCCAAGATCTTTATTTGAATTGAGTGAAAGTGAGTATGAATCATAAGACTTTAAGCTTCAGAATTTAATCAAGTTTTAAAAATTATTTTATGATGATCAATAATGTCGCTATAAAACTTTGAGGCAGTGCATTAAATATTATTACAAGATCTTCATTTGATTCATGTGAAATTGTGATAATTTTAAGACTTAAATTCGTCCCGATTCGCTTAGAATTCTAATCATGATCGTATAGGTTTTGTAGAATTCAATCGTGGTTGTCACTTCACTTCGTTAAAAAATAATTTAGTAAAAATCACTAAAACGATTATATTGCGATTTCATTCATTTGACTTATATGAAGTTGAAAAGAGACTTTTCAAATTATTGAACACTTTTTACCAAAAAGTCTTCGTTTTTTAGAAAATGACACGATGTGTTAAAAATATTGCTGTAGGGAGGATGTCGTGTGATTTATCACGAGATCAGAGTATACTTTTTAATTATAGAATCGGGGACCTATACAATATAATTCTAAATTTAAAGCGCAGGCGATAGTTGACAACGTAGTTTAAACATCCATCTATACTAAAACACAACATTACACAAATCTAGAACAGATAATTCGATTTAAGACCCCATCACTTTGTTTTAGGAGAAATAATAGAAATATCGCCAAAGGTCAATTATTCTGCACCTAGGCGATGTTCTTACAAGTTAGATCAAAGAGAAACTTATCTCATCATCAAGAATTCTTAACACATTTTTTTTTATTAACTTCTTCTAGTGGCAAAAATGTATTTTTCAAAATGATTTTAGGACAAAAAATTGTTTTACTCAATCAGGCGCGGATCCAGCTTGTTTTTTGGGGAGGAAAACTTAATGATTTTCTTAAATCCACCACCTTCGACTCAAAATCACTTTCTGAGTCGATTTGACGATGTCCGTCCGTCTGGCTGGCTGTCTGTCTGTCTGTCTGCCTGTCCATGTAGACCTTGTGAACAAAGTACAGGTCGCAATTTTAAAGATATCTTGATGAATTTTGGCACAAGGACGAAGCCTATTGAAATTGGTCATGATCGGTACATTATTTCACCTAGCCCCCATACAAATGTCCTCCCGGAATAGAGATTTAACGATCATAAATAACTAAACTATAGCAATATTTTAATGAAATTGGTATAAACGTAAACCTTTGTGCCAAATTTCATCAATATCGGTCCATAATTGACCATAGCTCCCATATAAATCCCTCTTCCGAAAATGACTTTAACGTGTATAAATCCCATACAAATGTCAGTATCAAGTTAATATTCGACACAAATGAGTTTTGTTTAAGTATAAATCACAGTGCCAAATTTTATGAGGTTCGGTACATAATTTATAACAGCTCCCATATAAACCCACTTTCGGGAATCACCGTAAAGCGCATAAATTCTTATAAATATTAGTATTAACATAATATTCTATTATTACGTTTATACGCGCGGTTATTGCAAATAAAAATAACTTGCAAATAAATAATTCACTGTTTATACGCAAATTGCACAAAGAAATATATTTTCTTATTTATCGTGCCAGATCGGAAAAATGAAACTATTATAATCGAAATACTCTATGAGCGTAAAAGGAAGTGGCAACGCTGTACGTTTTATTTGCAATTAGCTTCACTAATCACGATTATTTTTCGTGAGTTACTAACTTACAAATATAATACTAACTCACTGTTTATACAGCAAAATTTTCATATCGCAATATTTTTAATTGCGAGTAAATGCTATGTATAAACGTAATATATATTTGTATATTTTATTTTACACTTGGTAAGAGTATCGATACACAATTAGCCACAGGTTTAATATATGACCCCTGCCCGAATTTTGACACATGATGGTGTATGGTATCATATGGTCGGGCTTGACCGACTATATCTTTCTATCTCGTTTTGGGTATGAAAATATCCCTTTTTGTGGATCCGCTCTTGACATCAGTTATAGGCAAAAAGAGAGGAAATAAAATTTGAATATAATGGTGTGTTTTCTTTTCTTACGCTCTTTATTGCGAATGTATATGTTGTGATTTTTGTATTTGGTCTACACGCTCTTTGTTGTCGTTCGTGTTGTTATGTGAAAATGCCGAAAAGTACTCGGCTCTGAATGCTGTTTTACTTGCAGTCTCTTGATAAACAATAATATTGTACCTGACTTAAATGAAAGTTCTAAAAAACTTCAAAAAATTAAAATATTTTCATAATAAATGGAACAAAATTTACCTTCTCGTTATTTCGGATATTTTCTTAAAGAAACATTTTGCAAAAAGGTTTTAAATAAAGAAATTTATTTTTTTAAATAACTTTAACTGTTGTCCCTTATCAAATTTCCAATTACATTCCAAAATCTAGAAACCCCTTTCTAACAACACCTTTTAAAGATTTTTTAAAATTTGTTTTAATCTGTCATTTTATAATTAGTTTAATGTTTTATTTTCTCCATTTTTATTTTTCAAAAATATTATATTTTTTATCGTTATCTTTAATAATTTAATAATATTTTAAATCTTTTAGAAGACATACGTTTTAATTATTTAAGCAAATTTTTAAAAATATATATTTTAATTGCTAATTATATGATTTTAGTTTTTTCTTTCTTTAATTAAATAAATTTACAAAGTTTAATTATTCATACTTTTATTTTTAGAACAAAAAAATAAATCCTGGCATAACTCACATCACACATTTAAGTAGTTAAATGAAAAGAACAAAAAAGAAATCAGAAAATAAAAAGCGAATAAATCCTTTAATTATAAACAAGCAACTAAAGTTGTCATCTCACTCATACATTTGTAGACTTTTATAAAAGTCTTTTATTTCAGTTAACTGCACTCATTCTAAGAAATCTTTTACTCACACACCATATAATTTAATTAATTTTTAATTACTTTTTATCATTAATAAATGGAATTACTATAATTAATGTTGTAATAAAGGACAAATTACTAAAATAAACAAAAAAGTCAAATCACAAGAAATAAAAAAAAAAAAAATGATATAATGAGTAAAGGGTTTGTTGGTTGTATTGATGAATAATTAATGAAATTCCTTAGGCAAATATTTATTTATTATTATTTATATTTGTAGTTATTAATGTTTATTTTGTTTGTTTTCTTTTTTTGTTCTTTTTTTCTGTTTATCTTAAAACTCATTTAGTTTATTGTTTGTTGTATTATTTATGGATTTTGCTTGATTTAATTAATGTATTTAGTTTGTTTGTTTTGTTAAATGTATGAATTGTATTGTTGTCTTTTGTTTTACTATTAAATTTAAAAAATAATTTTTCTTGTTTTCATGTTTCTTATATTGTGATAATTATTTAGTAATATTGTAGTTCTTGTTTAGTTTTTAGTTAGTTTTGTTGCTGGTGTTTTTTTTTTTTCTCTTCTATTTCAGATGACTTTTGCACTTTATACTTTCTTATATATTTTTTTTTTAAATACCCTCATACTCGTTTTAAGCTTTTGTTACAAAACCTTCTTATACTTTTTTAATTTTTTTTTAATCTTAACTTAAGCTTAATTAACTTACACTCTCAAAGTATCTCTTGAGCACATAGCAGGTGATTTACATTCATGTTCGTTTCTTTCATTTCTTGTTGTCACTCCTATCGATCTTGACGCCGTCAAGGCCGGTGGTAATGTCAAACCATGAGCATTAAAATCTTCAGCCATCAACATGGCTTTATCGCTCGATAATCTGGGTTTGCGCAAGGGACATGCAAAGAACATGAGCAACAACATTAACAATGTAATGCCTGCTGTCATGCCAAACAATAGCGGTTTATGGATATTGGCTAGGACTGATAGAATATCTTGTTCAGTTTTGTGCAATGGTTCAATAGCACTTATATCACTATTCTTTTTCATATGCCAATTGAAGATAAAGTTTGTATGTTGATTTAAATTTTCGGCTGATTGTTGATCATCATAAGGAACTACATTTGTATCAATGTCATCGTCATCAACAGCAGCTGCAATAGCTCTGTTGTTATCTACTGGGAATTTTGCTGGCGCTCTGGCTCCTCCTGCTACTGCTCCTGCTGCTGTTAGTGTAGGTAATGTTGGCTTTGATGTTTGGGTAGGTGGTATTATTGTAGTTGAGTGGGGTATATTTGTAATATAGGATGCTATTGCTTGTTTACGTATGGTAGGTCTTAGTTGTGGTATTGTTGTATCAATAGCCTTAACAGCCTCTGATGTATCGATGGTTAAGGGCAATGAACGTGACATGAAACCAGTGAGCTAAAAGTATTGTTAAAGAGAGAAATAAAGAAATTATTTTAAATTAAATAATGTTTGTAAAGAAGCTTAAATAACAGAAAACGGAAAAAAAAATATTAACCTCAACTTGAATATACCCTTCAGATTTTAGAGTTCTTAATTTTCTTTATCTATTAAAAGTCACTTTTTGAAGAAAATTTTTAAAGACTATACTTTTAATAGCTATTAGAAGAATTTTTACAGAAATAGCGTTAGAAATATAAAAATATCAGCTGTTACTCCTTACACTACTTAGAAGAAATGATAATGTAATGTATTGGTGTGTTTTCTTTCTCCCTTTATTAGGAATATGATTACCTTTTAAAAAGCTTACCTTTTTAAAAGCTTACTTAAAACTGAATGAATATTTGTTGAAATATATCAAAAATACTCGGCCCCTGAGGGCTGTGTGTGTTGATCACTAGTCTATACACATAATTTTCCCTAATGTTATTGAATAGTATTGTAATTTATACAATATAATTTGACAAAAAATTTTTATAAAGGGTTCTCTAATAAAGATGCGACCAAGTTATTTTGGTTAGTGTTGCCAGGAAGTGATAAAATTCATCTAAATTTTATTTGTATTTTAATATCATCTAAAAATATGTTAAGTGTAAATAAGTATAACATAGAATTAAAAACATTACGTGCAATAAACTATACACAGGTGCTACAAAACTGTGTTCGACACTCTTACGTTGTCGGATCTAAAAGAGCTTCATTCGAATTTATCATGTAAACAACTATAAACTTTAAAACATTTTTCAAACTTTAGAAACGATTTAATCTGACAGCTTTTCAATTCTTATTTAGCACTTATTTTTAATGAAAAGTAAAAACTAGAACCAACATTAAAGCGGAATTAAAATTTTGGTATGACTCGGTAAAACTGAGTACACTTTCGTCATTTTGTGTTAGTTAATTAAGATGATATCGTTGAGGTAAATCCAACGGTCTAAATGAAATTCTTCACTATTGAAATATTTAAATTTTAGCAGTTTTAAGGCAAATTTAAACTCATAAAAGGCTAAACAAAGCTAAAAGCAAAAACTCAAGTTTCTACTCTGAAACAAAATAAAACAAGCGCGAATGTTATATTCGGCTCGGCCGAATCTATATACTAGGGTGATCGATTATTCGACTTTTTTGAGAAACCAGTTTTCGAATAGTTCGAATAGTTGGTATTTTAAAAAAACCGGTTGCACTTTTTGAAATTCAGAAAAAATCGGTTAACCGGTTTTTTGCAGAAGTTAATATTTATATCAAAAGACTACATTTCTTTAAAAAAATCAATTCTTATAATTAAGTTAAAATTTATTAAATACAAGCGTAAAAGCCTAACAATGTCAGGAAAAATAATATAATAATGAAAATATGCACAAACAAATCCGAAAATTAAAAGAAAAAATATGAACAACATTTAGACACCTTCCTCTCCCTAATCGAAATCAATTATTTGAAGGCGTTCAAATTTATTGGAATTATATTGATTAAAGTTTTGAATTCGTAAACCTTTCAAAATAAAAAAAATCGTCGTAAATGCGCTCCCTGGCCGAAATACAGAATCAGTTTTTTATAGGATTTGGAGAGCAAACAATAAGTATAGCAACTCAAAAGTTCTTAATACCAACACAGACTTTTTGGTCCCTGATAGAAACATATGGTGCTGTTAGAATTTGTTGAACGAATAGTTTTATAAGTATGCTGATTTTTAGTTTCTTACGTCGTCTGGGAGCTTCAGAAAGCCCTGGAAAGAAACATTGCTTAGGAAAGATATATTTAAATCCATATATATAGATCCACTTATTTTCGCTCCCTGATAGAGATTTCAAAATCTGGCTCCATTAGGATTTGTAGGATATTCGTCCTATAAGCTGATAAGGGTTATAATTAAGCTGAATTTTAATTTTCTATGTCTTCTGGGAGCTTTAGAAAGCTCTGGAAAGAGAAAAAATTCTTAGAAAAAGACACATAAATCCTCTTATATCCGCTCTCTGATGAAAATTTCAAAATATGGCTCCATAAGGATTTGTTGGACAAATAGTTTTATAATTAAGCCAAATTTTAATTTTCTACGTCGTTTGGTAACTTCACAAAGCTCTGGAAAGAGAAAAAATGCTAAGCAAATTATATATCTAGATGACTAGAAGATAATTATGTTTCAAAATTGTAGAAAAAATCATCTAAATTTTAGTTAGCATAAACAGAAACCATGGCTTAGTATGGAGATAGTATATTAAGTCTCAATTGAAACGATTCTGCAGGTGAAACTTTTTTAACACAACACCTTTAAAAAATAAAGGAAATATTGGATCAAAAAAATTAAATTGGGTCATACAGGATAATTATTAATTATTTATTTGTTAAATATTACAGAATAAATTCCAATTTAGAATTAAACTATATTTTAAAAACATAAGAAATCAGTCTTTATGAATATTTAAAAAAATTATTCCTAAATTTTCAAATATCACTATCACTATTTAGTACATGTTTTCTGAAATAAAATGCTATTTTTAAAACCGGTTTTTTGTGTTTAAAAAAACCGGTCTATTCGACATTCGAAAAATGAACATTTTGAAAAAACCGACAGCACATTGACTGAAAAAACCGGTTTTAAAACCGGTTGGAAAACCGCGTCGATCACCCTACTATATACCCACCATCAACTTTTTCAAATTTTACGTTATATGGGAGGTAGGAGGTAAAGTGGGCGGACCACGCCCATTTTTTGTTTCCGAGTTTACATTGGTCCATGAACTATTTGAACACAATTTCGTTAAAGTTTCATCTTATATGGGAGGTGGGCGGTTTCCAAGTTTATAAGACCCTCGAACTATTTATACAAAATTTCGATGTCGTACACCCTGTGTTTCTAGTTTTTAGCCCATATCTTTTTTGTTTATTAACCGATTTTTCCCATTTTCAATACCAAACAAACCTTATATAAGATAAATATTTGTGCCAAATTTCGTCCCCCTACGTTGTTCTTTCGAGCCCTACCTTGCATTCAACAGACAGACGGACGGACATAGCTAGATCAACTCAGAATCTAACCAGGACCCAGAAGATATTGGTCTTGTATGGTGTGATTTGGCCACGTAAAGCTTTCACTTGTGGAATTTTTTCAAGTCGCAAGTCTGTTTCAATCGATCGTAATCGATCGATTTCTCTTAAATCACATTAACCAAGGTCTTCGCTCAAATTCAAATGGATATTACGACATGATTCTCAATAATTAGGCATCTCCAAATCGTGCCACTGTGTAAAAAAGCGGTGGAATTTATACAATAGAGCATTGGTCGGCACCCATATTCCTCAAGGGGCAGAGAGTTTTCTCTCTTTTCACATACTTTTATTTCTTTACAAACCGACCAATGCATTTGTATGTCCTCTCTTGTGCTTATCAATGCATTTTAGTGTCACGTAGAAAAAAAATTTTTTAGGAAAGCCTCTCAAACTATGCCTAATAATGAGCTGAATATACAAAAAAATCAAAAATGATCTTCAGTTCCCTACCAGCTATTGAAAGTCACGGATCTGAACCATTTTGTCTAAGAAAAGTTTTGAGTTTTGTCTCACAATGGGTTTTAAAAACTCTTCATTTTGAGCCAATTATGAAAATATATTAAAAAAATCGTAAAAGTGTTGGCCCATAAACTGTTATTTTTGTACGTCACGCGAAAAAAGTTCGATATTTTTTTTGCTTTTTGAAAAGTGAATAAAAATTTTGTTCACCAAAATTTACTAAAAAAGGGCCAAGAAATCTCATGGGAAAAAAAAAAATTTAAATATTTTTTCCATAACAAGTTTAAAATTACGAAACTCTGAACTGTTTTTGACCTGTTTTTTGAAAATGTACCACACTTGAAATTTTCAATTACTGCTAAAGAACTTAAAATCTGTTTTAAAAATTGTTTTAAATATTTTTCCGTAATCAGTTTATGAGTATTAATAAAATTTGTTTACCAAAATGAACTAAAAAATCTTTTAGTAGAAAAATATCCCATCAAGCTTAAAATTACGAATTTCTTGAGACCTATTTCGGAGAAAACTTCCCTAAACTGTTTAAGCCCAAAATGTACCAAGCTTGAGATTTTCAATAGTAGATCAATCTACTTTTTTTGATAATTGTAATTTTTTGTGATTGAAATTCAATTTTAAGGCAGACAAATAAAATTAGTTTTCCTTTGGATCAGACCCAATCTCTTTTGTAGACTTTTTTAAATAAAAATTTAGTTCAGTAAAATATTACGACCACATGCAGTAGCTAAAATTTTTAAACTTTTCTTGACCATTTGCTATATGGAACTTCAGCTCATGATTTTTTTTTTTTTTCTATTACAGAAACTTTATTTCTTATACCTTACAGTTCTTTCTATTGACAACTGAAAAAAAAAATTTAAAATTTCATTTTGATTGATAATTTTTTTTCTTTCCTTAACCGATTTAAGACATAAACTTTATACGAAATATTTCAAATGTTAAAATTGTTAAAGACCTAAACAAATTGGCTTAGAATATACTAAGCATCAATAACATTTATTAGGTCTTAGAGATATATTTCTAAATGTTACACACAATATAATGGAAGTTACACAGAAAAAAATATTTCAAATAATATTTTAATAAAATTATTAATTAACTTTATATTGGAATTTAATTATATGATTTATTAATATAATTAATTTTTTAATTGGTTTGCAGTTTTGTTTTTTAATAAATTGACAGCTGTTAATAAAATATAAAGAAAAATTAAATATTTGTCTATAAAAGTACAGAAATAAAATAAATTTAAGTAAATTTTCTAAAATTTTCAGCTCATTGCATCTATTTAAGGAAAATAAGTAATAATAATATCAATTATTCTAGTTATTAATATAATCATTTTGATGATTGGAGCAAAATCAATTAAAAATTAATTAATATTACAAATTTCGTAATTGAAGTCCATTTTTACTTTTTTCTGTGTACTTCTTTTCGTAACACACACTTTACAAAATGTAAAATATTAAAGAAATAAATAAATTCTTTCACTTACCTTATTCTTACAAGTCACCTGTACGCGATACTTTGTATCTGGCCACAAAGACAATTGCACATTAAATGATTCTGTCAATAAATTGCCCATTAAACCACCACCCGAGACTTCCCAGGTGACCAGACACTGATAGGGTACACTCAACTGTTCCCAGGCAACGTCGACTAGCACCAAAGAATCTTGCTGTACCATCGAAACAGTGTGCAAAGACCACGTTTCACGTATGGTTTTACTAATTTTACCCGGTGGCGCCTTACTGCATTCTTCCCAGCACTGAAAAAAATAAAAAAAAAAAACATACAAATAAGAAAAATATAAATTTATTCACATATAAAAATCATAAATATTAAACTAAATTGTAGTTTTATTTTTTTCCATTCTTGTTTTAATACTCATATTGATTTTTAGAAAACATAAATCATTTTTTCAAATACTTTGCTAAGCAGACAAACAGAGAGAAACTCAGTCATACACTCGTTTATATCAATAATAATGTTTAATATAGGGGAAATCTCAATAACTAAGCAGAGAAGAACTTTATTTGGTAGAACAACCCAAATACAAACTTTGTCTCAGCATGGGGGAAACATTTATTATTGATTCGTTGTTCGTTTTTAACAAGAGGAATTTGTTTGTAAGATTATTTGTTGTTGTTTTCGTTTTGGGGATTTTAGTTTTATTTTTTATACTAAAGAATCTTGTATTTTTTTTTTTTTCAAAATTGCACTTCAAAATTAGTTTACGATAATTAATCACGTTCTGACAATAATGAGTCGAAATGAGTTGTGTTTTCATTTTCTATGTTCTTTCCTTTTTTGGTTTCTTTTTTTAATTTTATTTTAATCATTGGTAAATGAATGGAAAACAAATGTTGATATTTTCGTACGTTAAGTTTAATTTATTTTGTTTGCTTTTAGTTTTGTCTGGCAATTATTGGTATTGGGAGAATAAAGAAAATTTTGAATGTTAATTGGCAAGGACTTTGTTGTATGATTGGTCAGGGATGGAGAAATGAGGAGTAAGGATTTTAATATAAGGATATAATTTAATATACACAGTGGTTTGAACTTTTTTTTAAATAATTTTGTAACTTTTAAACCATTATAGATATCTCAATAAAATTGCACATGGTCAGAGCTGTAGTGTACTCCTCCAAAGTTGGCCATATCGGGTATGTAATTGTTTATACGTACGCTTACATGTGTAGGTTATGTCTTTTAGTTTAAGAGATATTCAGATCGAAATAAATTTTTTCCCCATTTTTAGCCTCTTTTTTTAATTTGGCGAGCTAAATATTGCCCTTATTTTTTTTAATATTCGCCAGATCCCTTACAAAATTCTAAATAATATCGCTGCAAGAATGATATATGAATCCGTCGAAAACTTACATTAATCTGAAGTTGGAACTTTAAAAAAATGTCAATTTTTTTGGGTTTTTTTTTGAAAAGGTGGTAATATTTATTCACTGATAAATTTTTTTTTTTTTTTGTTCTAGGTTTTATCATATCAAAAGAAATCTTAATGCAAATGCGTGTAAAGTAAATCCAGAGGAGCTTGGATTTGATTTTTTTTTTTTTTTTTTAATTATTTTTGTTCTCAAATTGCAAAGCTGGGATCGACTTAAAATTATTTTAATTATATATCTCTACACAGAAAAAAGTAAAAATGGACTTCAATTACAAAATTTGTAATATTAATTAATTTTTAATTGAATTTCCTCCAATCATCAAAATGATAATATTAATAACTAGAATAATTGATATTATTATTACTTCTTTTCCTTAAATAGATGCAATGAGCTGAACATTTTTGAAAATTTACTTAAATTTATTTTATTTCTGTACTTTTATAACAAATATTGGTTTTTTCTATATTTTTTATTAATAGCTGTCAATTTATTGAAAAACAAAACTGAAAACCAATTAGAAAATTAATTATATTAATAAATCATATAATTAAATTCCAATATAAAGTTAATTAATAATTTTATTAAAAAATTATTTGAAATATTTGTTTCTGTGTATATGTGAGGTAAACACCTAAAAAGTATTTTCTGACTGACGCCCCTTATAACGACAGGGTGATCATTTCAATGAAAAAACTAAATTTTGTAAACTGTGCGGAAGTATTAGCAATGCCTCTTACTCACATATATAATAACTCTCTTAAGTTCGGTATTTTTCCAGAAAGATGGAAGAACTTCTATATAATTTCTCTTTATAAATCGGGTAGTAGAAGTACAGTTACAAATTATAGAGCGATTGCAAAGCTTAGTGGATTCTGTTGTAACTTTCTTAAATGGATTTGTTCCTATCTGAATGATGATGACCCACAAGGCAGTCATCTTGGTCCACTATTATTTCTATTTTTTATAAATGATCTTCCTAATTCCATTCAACATTGCAAGATCCTAATGTATGCAGATGATGTAAAGCTATTTCTAACTTTATCAAATAAAGAAGATATACTAAATCTACAATCCGATATATCCAGATTTAATAATTGGTACAACATTAACCTAATGGAACTGAATCTTAATGACTACTACATTGGTAATACAAAATTGAACTCGGTTGAATCCTTTTTTGATTTAGGAGTAAATTTTGATAAAAAACTAAACTTCAATAATCATATAATAACGACTGTGAATAAGGCATATGGTGTCTTAAGTTTTATTAAACGGTGGTCGAAAGAATTCACTGATCCTTACGTGACGAAGAGGCTATTTACTACATTAGTTAGGCCTATTTAGTGGTTCAGTAATCTGGGACCCACAATATAATGTTTACATTCGTAAACTTGAATCAGTCCAAAAACAGTTTCTCCTTTTTTGCCTTCGGAAACTAAGATGGAACCGTGATTCAAACCTTCCTCCATATCGTAGCCGCTTGGCCCTTATAAAACTTCCAACATTAAAAAGTGGAAGGATCGTTGCAAACATAGTGTTTTTCTTGAATAATGTTAATGGAAATATTGATTCCGAATATCTCATTAGTAAAGCATTCACTATTGTTCCAAATAGACAACTTAGATCATATGTTTCACTTTATATCGATTTCCATAGATCCAATTTCGCAGATTTTGATCCATTTCGTAGAATATGCATCGAGGTGAATAAATATTTATGACCTAATAGATTTTGCTAATGCTGGTACTAAAATTAAACATTTATTAATAAGCTATTATAATTCCAATAATTTTGTTTACGATAGTATTTAATATTTATGGTATATTGTTTTAAATATATATATTTAAACATTTTTAATTGTAATTTGTTCTCAGCTGTTGTAGAATCTATAGCTGAATTAAATAAAAAAAAAATAAATAAAAAAATGTTTTACACGGATTGAGATTTTGTGTATTTTCATGTACAAAAGTGGGAGTTTTTTTAATTCTTTGATTTTAGAACAATTTTATACATATTATACTGAAACTTCAATAAAACATCACTACTCGTTTAAATTGTATTAAAAATATTAACTTTATTTCAAAAAAAAAAAAAAAAAAGCACAAAAATGCTAATTTTTTAGCCCATCGAGAAATTCTGCTATCAAATTACATTCTTTTTTATAAATTATCAATCTCCAAGTTCTAACATTTTCTTCGATACCAAATACTTGTATAAAAAGTTTATACTTTTGATTAAAACTTAATAGAAACTTGGTCTCACCTAGTCAAATTAAGTTATTTTTCATTTGTTATTGTTTTATTTTTAGTAAAAAATATTAGAAAATTGGAATTTTGATCACTTGAATAATTGATACAATTAAGGGATTATGAATAAAATAAATTAATAAAGTCATTGAAATAGTTTTTATCCTTGATAAATATTTTTTATTTTTTTTGACCCATTTTTTTCTGAGGTCATAAAAAAAAATAAATAAAAATAGGGAGTAATAGGAGTTCAAAAATTAACAAAGTGGATTAATAACAACAAATATTATGATATAGTTTCATTGAATTTGTTTCTAAATAAAATTATAGTTACCTTTCCTATTACGATAAAATAGTTTCATTTAGCCCGCTTTAAAAGCTGTTACTGTACTAAATACAAAATATGAGTTTGCTCTCACCCCCACAAGCTTTTACATATTTCAATTTGCAATTGTTATTATTATGAACAAACAAATAGATATACATATTTCAAATACTTTGTCATAAATTTAGATTTTTTTCTATTATCTTCGACATACAAATGCTTAAGCAGCTTTAGGCTCTTGGTAGTACGTACGAGATAAGTAATAACCAAGTATTTGTATCTCATAAGTTTGTGTATACATATTGTTAAGGATTAAAGTACAACGAATGACGACTATTTGCACAAGTTATGAACGAGTTGAAATGTATTTTTGTAGAGGGAAAAAAGCTAATCTTAAAATTTGTTTTTTTGTTAATGACTTATTGCTTGAAGCAAATAAAGCAATCAGAGTCAAAAATATTAGTTAGTTGTTGTTGTTGTGTTTTCTGTTGTCAGGCACCTACACTCGTGTAGCAAACAAAGTACACTTGCTGCTGCCTCATGTCTTGGTTTTTGGTTTTGTAAGATTAAATTTAAAGCCTTACGTTATTTTGTTACTCTACTTCATAAATTCATATCCTGCAAAATTATTTATCTTTTCCTTTTATTTTATTTATTTATTATTTTTGTTTTTGGTAGAAAAATACAAATGAAATATTAGGCTTATATTAAGTTTGTTTTTTTGTTTTTGTTTTTATATTTTAAAGCTAAAAATAATATATATTATTGATTTTTAGAATTTGAAAAAATGTTTGTATACAAAAGTATAAAAATGGTTTTATTTATTTGTTGTTTCTGTTTTTTATTTGATTTCGTTGTCATCTTCGCATGCTCTCTTCAATCATTCATTCATGCTGTTTATTTTATAGATAGTAGTGTGGTGAAATGTCGTCAAGGCAGATATGTTGTGGAATGAGTTTTTTAATTGCAATTGTTAATATTTGCAACCTAGATTTTGTTACTACTTCAAAGGGATAATTATAGCCGATTTAAATTAGTTAGGCTAAAAGTCTAGTTGACTTGTAGAATGTACAGTAGGACAAAATCTGAAAATTTTGGAAATAAATCTGTAACTTTCACACAGAGGAGTGTACAATTTTTAGTTTTGAAAGGGGCCCCTTCGACCTGTAAAGAGTGGAGCTATTGGAACTCAAAATAGAGTAGCGCTTGCATATAAAAATTTTAACCGCTTGCCAAATTTTTGTTACTTAACAGGTTTCAAATATTTTTACATGTTCTTTAAACTCTTGTTGAGGCCTATGAAAATTATGTTTGTAAGCATTTGAATTTTCTAATTATATAGACTAATACAGTGGGGCCTCGATTAACCGGCAACGTCGATTATCCGGGAAAGAATTTTTTTTTTTTTTTTCTTTTTTTCCATTCACTTAATTTTTTTTTTTTTTTTGGATCGACTAACCGTGATTACCTCTATTATCCAGAATACTAAGCATAATTTTTTCGATTGCTTTTGAACAATCAAACACAATATGCATGTTTAGTTTAATTAAGACATTTGATAAGTCCGAATCGTAATTGTTTATTTTTACAATGGCTTCATTATCAACAGTAAAGAGACAAAGAAAAGTCTTAACTATTTTTTTCTTATATTATTTAAACATTTATATTAAATCCTTGAATAATTGAATTATATAAATAAAAAAAAATTTAAAAATACTACTCAAAATTTTTACTCAATTAACCGGGAAAATTGATTATCCAGAATGCTTACGGTCCCGACCATTACGGATAATCGAGGTCTTACTGTATTTTCGCCCGATTTTATAATTTTTTTTTATTTTTTAATAAAAAAAAGAACAAAATTATCTATTGAACAAAAAAAAAAAAAAAATTAAAGTTGGAGTCGTTTTCTATTTGAGAATCATCTACGTGAAGGAATTTTTCAGTAAAGGATAAAATTGCAAAATAACAATGTCTGTGCGCTCAAAAAAGGTTGCTATGAAAACCATCAAATACTTCAGCATAATTTTGCTATGAAAATTAAAAAAAAAAATTGCAAAAAAATTGGGTAAATTAGGATGGGTAGATTAGGATCCTATTTAGATAAATATTACAACAAAAATGCTGACTATAATTATTTTTGAATTATCTTGTAGTTAATCAGAAATTATGTTAAGAAGTCCTGAAGGTTACTTCAGTCTGTATGTTATGGTGTTTTATTTATCTAAATCGGAAAAACTTTTTTCGAGTCAAAATTGTGACTTATTTAGAAAAAATGAAATTAAAAAAAGAATCTTTGATACCCTTCACCATCTTACCGACAAATAATTAAATTTTCGCCTCAACGTATGCTTTCATTATTTCACATTTATAAATCTAGATTTTTTCAAACTATGAAAATTTGAATACGAAAAAAAAAGCAATCACAGCAAGCTTTGCTTTTAAAAAATAACAATTCCATATTTATTTATTTTTGTATGTGTGTATATACAAACTGACTACATATACAAAGAACAACAACAACACTGTTATTCATTATATTACAGCTGTTGCTAACTAAACTACTTGCCTATGCAAAAAACAAAAACGTCACTAATAGTCATTACAATGATTAATATACATGTTTGTGTGTGTATTTATATTCTAAACAGATTTGTTTTAGTTTTTGGCCCATAACTCGGTTGATTATGAAAGAATTTGGTTGATTAAAAAACCGAAATTTTATAAAATATATAAAAATAAAAATCTATAGCTTAATCAAGGTCTTCAAAAAATCAAAAATGCGTTTTGTTCGATATCTCAGTTATTATGAACCGATTTATTTCATTTTTTTTAGCAAAAAAAAAAAAAATTCTGCAAAAACGAAGTCCGTAGTATATATAGAGGCTTCAGAAACTGGAAACCCGGTTCTAAAAACCGGTGTTTTAAGAATATCTCCGCTATTTATAAACCGATCTCGCCGAATTTCAATAGCAAAATTCTCGAAAGGATTTCCGATTTTTTGATATATATATTATATATGCCAGTTATCGGTGGGCTTCATAAACGCCATTTCAACCGACACATGGACGGACGGACGGACATGGTCCTATCGTCATCATTTCTTACAAGGAACGGGATCCTATATATAAACTTTTTTGCTCTCCGACGAAAATTGTGGAAATTACAAACGGAATGGCAAACGTATGTATACCCTTTACACCTGTGGTGAAGGGTATAAAAATAAAAAACAAAAGAGTCAGTACGTGATGGAAAAAAAAATAAATAGATTCATATTAAGTATACTGTTTTATGGTCACAAAAAAGGACCAATTTTTAATTAAAGTTTAAATTTAAAAAAAAATAATAATAAAATAATAATCCACTGCCTATATTCTGTAACTTGTGTCAAGTTATGACCTGCTTCATGACCCCACATACACAAAAAGAAATAATTTGATTCAAAATCCACAACGGTTGAGCTCACATTGACGGTATCGTCAATTTGATACGTTTCTTTTACAAATTTTAAGTACACAAATTAGAAGAGGTATTGTAAATTTTCAATTTTCAAAAAAGTACCAATTTTTAAAGAATGAAAATTAAAAAAAATAAATAAATAGTAATAATAAAGAACCAATTTTAAAAAAAAATTTTCTTTCAAAAATGTCATATAAACTTGTTATTTTGAAAAAGTACGAATTAAAAAAAAAAAAAAAAAATACTTTTTTTTCCAAAAAAAAAAAAAAAAAAAAAATACCGGTTTTTAAAAATGGTAAGTTTTAAAAAGAAATTGTTTTCTTAAAATACTAGTTTTCAAAAAAGTAAAAATTTTCCCAGAAAAAGTACAATTTTCAATATAAATAAAATTTTTAAAAAAAGTACCGATTTTTCAAAAACGTAGCAATTTTCAATAAAAGTTCCAAATTTATATCAAAATGTAAAATTTTTGCAATATATAAAGTGACTTGGAAGTAAAGCTGGTGCCTACCCATCAATAGAGCGATTAATATTTTGAGTTAATTTCTAGGAAATAAAACTAAAATGAATACACTCCTTTAAAATCTGTATTTAAACGTATGAATTTTATTGTTTGCATATGTAAATTGTGAAGGAGTAAGATTCTGACACACACAAACTCAAATACAAATAAGTACTATGTCTGCATGTGAGTGTAAATATACTGATTTATGCCTGTATGAAGAAGGCAATAATATTTGTTGCTGTTTTTCTTATGCCTTATAGTTAAGCTCGTAAATCGTCTTTATTACGATTATGTTTGTTTGTTTATTGCAATAATTTATAAGATTTGTGGTTTTCTTGTTGTACTTGTTTTAAGTTGTTCTTATTCTAGTTGTTGTCGTTGCTTTTGCCTCTATGTAATTTCCATATCGTTTATTTTGAAAACCTTAAACCTAGAGGATGTAAACTTTATTACTCCCTTCCTGGATTAATGCTTTCCTACTCTAAACACCCTCCTTGTTTTTAAAAAAGCCTATTTTGTGTGTTTTTGTGTCTTTTTCCTCTTGTTTTTAGGATCACTAAAGCATGACTAAAATTATTTAAAATGTCTTTTTTCTTATTTTTTTATTTTTATTTGTTTTAATTTTAATGTTAAATAGTTTCTTCCCTGTTTAAATTTTTATTATACCATTTTTTTTTTTTTGCATTTTTCAAAGCTTTAGCTTATGAATAATTGTAGGCCATTATTTTTGTAGACTTGTGGGTAAAACAAAATACTTTTCATTTGTTTAAAATATTTTTCTTGAATACGTTTTTTTTCAATTATTTATTCATATGTATTAAAATATTTAAGATTTTTTTAACAAAAAAAAAAAAAAAAAAAAGAAAATTAATTTAATTTAGGAAAAAGGCACAAGTTGAAAAGTTGGATTAAATAAATTTTAGAAAATTTATGAAAAATATGGTAATGTGTGTCTTTAACGTGCAATTTTATAATTTTTTTTTTTAATAAAAAAAAATAATAATTTTGTCATTAAGATAATTGGAACCAGCGTTAATTTTTAAAAAGTGTCCAAAAAAGGGGGTTTCAAAATAAAAAGTCGTCAAAAATGGGGATTTAAAAAAAGGGGGCAGCTGCTTTAAAACTTAAAAGACTCTTTAAAATTTGTTTATTTGATAACAACAAAAACAAAAATTGTTGTATTTTAAGTTACTAAAAAAATTATTTATAATTATTTTACAAAAATTTTTATTATTGCAAAAATAAAGATTTTTTCACAAAAATAGTTGACATACAATCCTCTTTTTATTATTTACATTTCTCTACATTTGTACGAGGTCTTCACTCGAATCACCGTTGAACGAATTAAGGACTAAACGTTTGGATCCACAAGTAATTGCTTAAGTCTGTTGCACAAACTATATTTCATTATTGATAATTTGGTAAAAAACAGGTACCCTTGAGGGATTGCTACGAGGAATGTAAAAATATAAATTAGGATATAAGTCCAATTCAAAAAATTCGGCGTAAGATAATTTTAATTACTACCAGTTTCAGTTTATTTATAAATACTCTGCGGCTTTTTATATCACTATACTGTGAAACAATCTTAAAATAATTAATTAATTTATTTAAATTAATACATAATGGATCGATTTATTTCAAAAAACTTAATTTCTCATCATTTAGTGCAAAGTATCAAAAAGTCGCCATTTAGTCGACATTTAAAAAAGGGGCCAAAAAAGTGGCCATGTGGTTGAAAAAGGAGAAATTGGCGACAAAAGTCGCCAAACGCAAACACTGATTGAACCTTTAAAAATATTTTTGTTTAGTTTCAATTTGAAATTAAATTAATCAATAATTGACCAAATGAAAAAAAAAATTCATTGAAAATATATTCATTAATGTTAAATTATCTTAAGTAATATTATGACATAAATCATAAATCACTCCTAATATTTCTATTTAATTTCTACCATTTAAATCACAACTGCCAAATTTTTTTACAAATATCTAATCATCTCTTTTCTATTTTTAATCTTGGGAAAAATTCTAAATTGAATTCTATCATCTCGTTATAAAAATTGTTGATTTACTATTTCACATGCTATTTCATCTATGGCAATAAAAAAAAAATAAAACTAGTTTCATTTAATTTTGTTTAGTTTTATTTATTTTAGATGAAAAAGAAAAGAAAAAAAATCATTGGCAATGTTTTGGGTCTGGTTTAAAACACTACGGGATGTCCAACATCCTACTGAGAACTTTTCAATTGAATAACTTGAAACATATTTGCAGCTGTGTTGAACTTTTAGTTTTGAGAAGTACACAAAACCGAAAATAAAGTATAGATGTGAAAAGAAGAAATGTAACTTAAAAAAATAAAATATACAGTTAGGGACAAAACTATTTGTACACCCCATGCATTTCGTATATCTTCAATAATTTATAAAGAATAAAAAATTATTATATGAAGTTTTAATTCAGGTCCATTTTATTGAATTATTTGATAAAAAAATAAATTAATATATAACACATTGTTAAAAAAAAGTACAATTTAAGTAAAAATCTTTGGGACAAAAGTATTTGTACATCAGTACTTTGTACAATTATTTGTACGTTGGACTCTTGTATGATGATTTTTTTTAAATACCGTTATATTTTCTTCGTTAATCGAGTTTTATTTTACAAAATAAGAAGTTGGTTTTAACGTTTTGAATAATAAGCACATCAAAAATGGGAAAGCGAAAAGAGTTGAGTTTGAATATTAAAAATTTAATTATTGATGAACATAAAAAAGGAAAATCTCTCCGGAATATAAGTAATTTAGTAAATTTGCAACATTCCACAGTACAATACATTGTAAACAAGTATAAAAACAGCGGATCTGTTGAAAATGTGCCAAGAACTGGACGGCCAAAAAAGGTTTCCAGACGGGAAGCGAACTTGGTGATAAAAGAAGTGGCAAGAAATCCAAGAGTAACTCGCGCAAAATTAGCGGAACAAATCGCAAATACTACTGGAACAATTGTTCATCCAAAAACAGTAGGGAGGATCTTACATTCTGCGGGATATGCAAGTAGAATTCCCCGCAAGAAACCGCTGGTTAGTAAAAAAAACCAGCATTTGCGTTTAGAGTTTGCCAAACGATACATTGATAAGGACGAAGAATTTTGGAATAGGGTTTTGTTTACTGATGAAACCAAAGTCAATCTTTTCGGAAATGATAGCAGGGGAAAAGTGTGGCGCAAAAAAAAATACAGCGTTAGATGTTAACAATTTGACCCCAACAGTGAAACATGGTGGGGGAAGTGTTATGGTATGGGGGGCAATAGCAGCCAGTGGGGTAGGGCGAATGGTATTTATAGATGGTGTAATGGACCAGCATCAATATAAACGTATATTGGAAGACAATTTGAAGGATTCCGTAGATGGTTTGGATATTCCAACAGGACAATGACCCAAAACATACAGCGCGTTCAGTGAAGGAGTGGTTGCTTTACCATGCACCAAGACAACTTAATTCTCCTCCCCAATCACCTGACTTAAACCCCATCGAGCACTGTTGGGATATTTTGAAACGTAAAGTCGCTACAAAGCACGTCCGAAGCAGGGATGAACTTAAAATTGCTTTGGAGGAAGCCTGGAAGGAAATATCTCCAGATGAAACGATAAATTTGGTCCGATCGATGCCCAGAAGATTACAGGCCGTGATAGATGCAAAAGGAGGACCCACAAAATATTAAATTTTTCCAATATAAGTATTATAAGTAGGTGTAGATTATATGTACAAATACTTTTGTCCCAATGAATTTTCATTATTTTGTATTTTTTTTAAAAAATGTGTTGGATATTAATTTTGTTTTTATAACTTAATTAAATAAAAATATATTAAAAATAATACTGCATACGACAATTTTAAATTCTTTATAAACTATTGAAGGTATACGAAATATATGAGGTGTACAAATAGTTTTGTCCCTAACTGTACGTTCTATTTATATAACTTTTTCCCAGTAACAAAACATTTAAAGCGTTTGCTAAGAAAAAAGTGTTCAACATAACCAAACAATTGCTTGAATAAAATTGTACAATTTTTCACCGCAGAACTTTCCCTTTATAGAATGTTGTGCGAAAAAAAAAAAAAAATTAAAAAGAAAATGGTCATTATTGTGTGGGTTGTATTGTAATGATGAACATTTTTTACAAAACATTAAAAATTTTCGTAGCAAAATTTTTACACCATTTACAGGAGTCTCTTTATATTTCCGTAAGTTTCCAATTCCATTTCAGTTAAGCCTCGACGAATTAAAATCTGCGAGGTTTCAAAACTCTCATACTGGATTTTTCTAAAAAATTTTTGTTTCTAAATTTAGAAAATTTTCGATAAATTTTATTTTTACAAAAAAAAATTTTAAAATTAGCTTTTTATAGTAAATATTCAATAAATTTAATTTTTTAAAGTATATTTTTTACTAAATTATTTTTTATAGTACATTTTTTATTTATATAATTTTTATAGTAATTTTTTTTATCAATTTACTATTTATAGCCAATTTTATTTAGAGAGTTTTCAATAAATTAACTTTTTATAATAAATTTTCGATAAATTTATTTTTTATAGCAAATTTTCGATAAATTTATTTTATTATTTTTTTTTTTTTTTTTAAAGAAAATTTTCGATAAATTTATGTTTTTTTAAAGTAAAATATTTTTTTAAAGTGAATTTTCAATACATTTATTTTTTACAATAAATTTAATAAATTTATTTTTTTAAAGGAAATTTTCAATATTTTTTTTTTTTTCTTTTCTATAGTAAATTTTCGATAAATTCCAAGATATAGTCGGTCAAGCGTGACCATATAATACCCCACACCATTGTGTATGAGCATAACTATACGGGAAGGGGACTAGATCTGTGGCCAATTATAGACCAACACTTATGGACATTAATGTAATTTCCGGAAGAGGGGTTTATATGGGAGATATGGTCAATAACACTTATACAAAACTTCTTTGCACCAAATTTCATTAAAATATTGCTATATGTAAGACGTTTATAACCACTAAACCCCTATTCGGGAAGGACATTTGTAAGATATTTTCAAAATTACGACTTACACTTTGTTCACAAGGTTTACATGGATAGACATACAGTCAGCCAGACGGACGGACGGACATCGTTAAATCGACTCAGAAAGTGATTCTGAGTCGAAAGGTATACTTTAAGGTGGGGGTTCGTTCGATGAACTTTTCTGTGTGTTACAAACATCAGCACAAATGCCCCAACCACCTATAGTGGTCAGCGTTACCGTTGACAATTTGTCCAAAAAAGGGGATTTTAAAATAAAAAGTCACTTCTTCTTTAAATCCTAAAAAAACTCCTTAAAATTTGTTTATTTGATAACAACAAAAACAAAAAATGTATTTCGAGAAAAACTACTAAATCCAATTTTGTTACTAACAAAATTATTTTTTTATACTTATTTTACAACAATTTTTATTATTGCAAAAATAAGGATTTATTCACAAAAATAGTTGACATACAATCCTATTTTTATTAAGTCTTTCAAATCCCCGTCGAACCAATTTAGGAATGAACGTATGGATCCACATCTATTGTCTTAAGTATGTTGGACAAACTATTTTTTATTATTGATAATATAATATATATTAGGATATAAGTATTCATCGTATCTGTTTTTTACTTTCTCAATCCAGTCCAAAAATATTCGGCACATGATGATTTTAATTACTAACAGTTTCAGTTCATTTATAAATACTTTGCGGCTTTTTATATCACTATACTGTGAAACAATCTAAAAATAATAAATTTATTTGTTTAAATTAATATATAAATGGGTAGATATATTTCAAACAACTTAATTTCTCGTCATTTAGCACATAGTCTCAAAAAGTAGCCATTTAAAAAAAGGGGTCAAAAAAGTGGCCAGGTGGTTGAAAAGGGGCACTTGGCGACTTAAGTCGCCAAACGGTAACACTGATGGTAGTGTAGGGTATAAAAAGGGGAAATATGAAAACAGTGAGTTAAATTCTTCTTTTTTATTTCTTTAATATTTTTTATTTTTTGCAAGTATTTTATACCCAAGATTTTCCTATGGTATGTCTATATCTTCTTATTGTGAATGGTTTGAGTGAACATTTGAGAGATATTTTAGCATCATAATTGTGACTAAACTTAAACAATTATTATTATTATTTTTTTATTTTAGTAATTTCAGAAAAGTGATATCCAAACTAGATCTCTTTTCTTCAGGGAACAAGTTTAATATTTAATAACAGTAATAGTAAGTTAAGACTCCGATATTATTTTATATTGTGAATGATAGAAGGACTATATTTGGTATTTAAGATAAATATATTTGTGGTATATTTTTATTGTTATTTCAGTAACATCATGACTAAACTCAAACAATATTTATTTTATTCTAGTTGCAAGAATAATATGTCCCTACTAGATCTTTTAGCAAGCCTTTTTCTTCAGAAACTATTTAACGTTAAAAATTAAATAATAATTAATTTAACATGAGTTATGGTATCTATTGTGAATGAACTTTAACAATACTTCTTTCATTCTAGTTGCGGGAATGAGATATAAAAATTAAATAAAGCTCAAAATAAGGGGCAAGAGTTTAAAAAACATTTAATTATGGACCTCATAATAAATACTCAAAAGTAATTCGAGGTTTATATAAGAAATTTACACAATTTGTTGGTCCTTCGAACCTTTGGCTCCAGACAAAAAAAATTTTTTTTTTTCATTATATTCTTGTACATCTTATTAAATATATTTGAAATATTGTAATGTTTTGGTCCTTCGAATCTACAACAACCTTACAATATTCAACTTAAATATTGTTATATTAAAAGCAATAGGAAATGGTGTATGTAACTAACAACCATTCTTATCTAACTAACAATTATTATTTTTTTCTCTCTATTTTCCGTTTATTGACTTGACTGTGTATGTGTGTGTTCTGTTTATGAATGGAGGCAATGTGTTGTTCGTAAACGCCTTTTAACTTAAGTAAGTGTTATTTATGTTTCAGGCTAATTACCTTAACAATTGTGTCCACTTTGCCACCTGTTTTTCTCTTTTATAACTTCTAACATGATTTCTTTTATGAAATTTATATTGTTGTTATTACTACTGCTGATATTTTTATTTTGGTGGTTTTTCTTTAAGTCAAATTATATATAATTAACGTCAATTTTTGGTTTTATTTTCTGGTTGTTCATTTCTATACTAAGTATATTCTTCTCAAGAAACTAAAACCGTTTATTTTCCTCTTCTATAGCTTTGAATAAAAAAAATACAGCAGTTGAATGTTGCAACTATTGTAGGTGTTAACTTTTTGTCTCGTGTTTGTTAGTAATTTTGTTATACCTTTTTGCTTTGGAAAAAATACTGTTGGAATTAAAAATGTTTATTGAAAAACTACTACTACCATTTAATTAAACACTTGTAGCAATAAACTTTTTCACCTTTAATTATAGGATTAAAGGGAAATTAAATAATTTTGAAAGTGTTTTACAAAAAAATAACTAAATATTAGCATTATGAAGAGTTATGTATTTGCTATTATTGTTTTCATAATAACTTTATTTTGATTTGTAATTTTATATTAAAGGGAATTATTAGTTGGTAAAGTTAGTTAAAGGTATTTGAAGTAGTTGTTTGAACTAAAATAAAGGAAGTTTGGTTTATATTGAAGAAATACTCCTTAACTTTTACTTTTGGAAGTATTGTATTATCAAACTCAAATGTAATTAAGAATGGTATTAAATGTAATTAAGAATGGTATTAAGAAATAGAATTTCACTCTGGGTATTTTATTGAAAGTTTTCTTTAAATTATTAAATTTATAAAATTTGTTTTCGTTTTACAATTTATTCAAATTTTAATTTCAAATCACTCATACGCTTTGTGGTTCTGATACACCACCACTATATTTTATTTAAAATTTGATGGTTTTTTGTTTGTTTGCTTACTTGCTCGTTTAAACACAAATCAATTCTCTAAAGATTTCATAAAACAATTGATAATAGTGGTTTGATAAATTATTATTATTCATAATTGCCACTAATTCCTACATACTGGCTTCGAGCATATATTTCAAACTGTATATTACTACTTACTCCTACTACAGCAAATATGTATTAGTAACAAATTATTTTACAATTAAGCAACATTTTACAGTGGCAGATACCCACTACATGTAAATTTTGTTATACATATATAAATCTATATAGTAGCCTGTCTATACCAACCAAAGCAATAAACCATTGGCAACCATTATTACAATAATGATTATAATACCATCAACAACCACTGCAATTAAAAACGAAATATTATATACAAAATGCAACAAAAAAATGTTGACCCAGCTAATAATCAATCAATTTAAAATAAAAATTGTAAATTGCAGCAGTAAAAAAAAAAAGACAATTAACCATACGAATAAATGTATAGATAAAATCGTCTATCATTAAAATTAATTGCAATCAATTGAATGTATAATGATACAACATTAAATGATCATAGTATGGTACAAATAATAAAAAAAAATAAGCACACAAAAAGAATAGTAGTAAAAAACGTAAAAAAAAAGGTAAGCTAACCGACAGACGAGAGTAAAGTTGAAGTCAACCGCTGTTAGTATCTGTTTAGTAATTTGAGTTGTTTTTGTTTTTTAATTTTTTCTCTTTTTATTTTTTATTTATTTTTTATTTGTGTATTATTTACATTGACATATCTCAAAGGTAAAATTTATTTATGATATTATACAGCAATAATAATTATTTTCGAGTATACTCTATTAAAGTTTAAGAAAAAATCTTGGACTTTTTGTTTTGCTGTTAAAAATAAATACTAAAATATATTTATTTTCTAAATAGCTTACAAAAATGTAGTTAAGTATGATTTATTCGTTTTATCAAATTTAATTAATTTTTGCGAAACACATCCCTAGAGGAAAGAGAACCGGTTCAAAACTAGTCACGTGACAGGTTCTCAGGGTTAGAGACCGGTTCCAGTTCCGGAACTTTATATGGGAGGAACCTGTCACTTTTACATGAGGTTGTCATTAGAGGTGGCTAATTAGCACATTTAAGAAATTTACTCTCAACTGATATTTAGTTAGTGCGGTGGTGTGAACTAGTTCTCGACTGGAACTTTGGTGACGAGTTATGTATCAATTGCTACTAAATTGGTACTGAGGGACCGGTCCATTACTGCAATTTCCACAAATTTGGCCCCAAAATGTAAAGTATCAATGTACTCAGCTCAAATGAAAATTTACTTTCAAAATTTTTGTCCTGACGTTATCCTTTCGTGAGCTAGATCAAAATAAAAAATGTCCTTTTTTGTGGGTTTTTCGGATTTTTTATATTTCTGCCAAAGGAACGATATGAAAATTTGTTATCGCAAGAAAGGGCTTTGAATTGCGCATTGAACGACGTAATAAAGATTTAGAATCATATCCAAAAATTTCCAAAATTTTGTAATTTTTCACAAAAAAAATTGAATATTTGAAGTTTTTACACATAAAATAATACAATATAATCCGCTAATAGTTATACCGAAACGGTTTTTTCTATTTTGATCCAGCTCACGAAAGGATAATGTCAGGACAAAAATTTTGAAAGTAAATTTTCATTTGAGCTGAGTAGATTGATACTTTTCATTTTGGGGCCAATAATTTAAAATAAAAAAACAATTTTTTTTTTATATAAATAGAAAAATATTTTATTAAGTCAGTCCTGCTGGCAGTTTTTAATAAAGAGGTCTTCTAGAAGGGCTGCATTGGGTCGCGAATGTGTAAGGCCTTGATCTCAATGACTTCGCGTGTAAAAAATACATGAACATGAAATGCAGGGAGAAGCTCTTCTGGACATAAAAAAGGCCTTCCAAAAGGGCTCTTTACCCCTTCTTTTTACCACTGGGTTAACTTGAAACTAACATTCGTTTGCGATTTAAGCACGTTAAAGTGATTTTCGGAAAAGGAGTTTATATAAGAGCTATGGTCAATAGGGTTATAACTGTTTTTGGACCTCAAAATACCATAGCACTACTTTATAGCATATTTTCCTGATAATAAAAATGAAACATTTGAGTTGATTCAAACAAAAAACTTCACGCACCGAACGCGATTTTTAAAATGACTCTGTACATTTTTTTTTAATATTTTTATTTGAAAAATTAATATATAAATATTCTAAATATCTAAGTTGTAGAAATTAGGTATTGTATATGGACTATAATCACTTTATTTTATATTCCTCTTCTATCTAAATAAGAAAAATATTGTTATACGAGCGTATAAGCCTGCCAATGCCAGGAAATATAATATTATAATAATAAAAATATGAACAAACAAATCCGAAAATCTTTAAAAAAATATATAATAAAAAAAAATTACATGAAAAAAAATTTAAAAAATCGCGTATCTGGCTCCGTTAGGATTTTTAAGATGAACAGATTTATAAGTAAGTCGACTTTTATTTGTTTACCACGTTTGGGAGCTTTAGAAAGCTCTAGAAAAAAGAAAAATGCTAAGAAAAAGACACACAAATCAGATTATCTCCGCTCCCTGATAATAATTTAAAAATCTGTTAGGATTTGTAGGACAAAAAGTTTTATAAGTGAGCTAAATTTTAATTTACTATTTGTAAGAGGAATAGTTTTATACGTAACACAGATATGAAGCTTAAAAAAACTCAGTTAAAAAAAAAAAATGACTCAAAAAAGCACAAGTACTACAATTGTTTTTGTTTTCAATGATTTTTTTACTAATGCATTCTTAGACTTAGATTTTCGACAACAGAGCTTCATATCAATGTTAATATATGGTGTAGGATATAAATATTGAAATGATACTTTTTGCAATATCAGAATTCAAATTTTTATATTAACAATATACAACAGATTTTAAAGTAGTTTTTAAACTAGGACTACAGCTATCAGATCTGTAACACTTTACTATAATCCTGAATTCGCAAACTCAAATTTAGGCTAAAGACTGAAGCGTAAAACTTTACATATCCGTCTTGCCGGAAGTGATAGCTGGTACAATTCACATGCACCTTCATGACCTTGTCTTGCGATTACTGAATACTTAGATAGAGTATATTAAGTTGTAATGTATTGTGAGCTTTATGAAAGACTGATCAAATAATTTTAAATTCTTTTCAAACGGTTAGCCTCAACAAGACATCTCAAAGTTACCATCATTAAACACCATTAAACACCAAAGAGAACTTTTTATAGTACTGGGTTTCACCTAAAGAGACCCTTTTAAAGCATATTTTTACCCTTTTAAAGCATATTTTGGAGACTTTTTGAGCAATCTCTGGTAAGCAATTTGGCATCGCTTTAAAAGAGAGATCCTTTAATTCTATAATTTCATGACTTGGTAAAATATAGTTGTAAAAATAATTTATATATTTTTCGTCACTAAAGTCAAATATATTTTTTGGTTTATTGGATAGAGAAAATAAATAAGTTTTTAACACTCCCCAAATACTTGTGGAAGTTTTGATATATTAATGACCGCGTGTCTGTCTGTGGGAAACGATCTCATATTCAAAGAACAAATCCATATTAAATTAAATTGAATAAAATTGTTTATTGTTTGCCTAAGTACTTATTTTGCTATTTAATTTGGGTGAAAATGATTCAAGTGAAAACTAAATTCAAATTTTCAAATGATCTTATACTTCCAAACTAAGAAAGTGAATAATTAAATATCATTTAACTGTTTGCAATATTAAATTTGCACTTATCCATATTCGACTAAAATCAAACAATTAATTCTACTAAATTTTTAAAACTATTTTACTATTATCAAAAGTAAATTAAAACTAACAATTACAAAACATTTTAAGCACAAAATCAGAATAATCAAAGCACCTAATCAACTTTACAAAACTATATATTTCCCTTAAGGCCTTCTTCCCCTCCACCATTACAAAAAAAAAAAAAAAAAACAAAGACGTGGTTACTTTGTTCTTCCTTCCCCTAAATGTAAACACTCCATCTTCCTCAATTAACATAATAGAGTGTAATAAAGTAAGTACTATTAACATTAATAACACTATTAAAAAAAATTAATTTTTTCTCATTGCCTTAGTTAAGTGTTTTTCCTTTTTTCCCTCATTTGTTTGGTAAATAGCAGCTTATCATGGTGTCTTATATTACCAAAAAAAAAAAAAAAAAAAAAAAAAAGACTATAGAAAAAATACATATTTTTTGTAGTAAATAATTATAGAAAAAACTAAAAAAAAATACAAAATATAATACAATTGCTCTCAGACATTTATAACTGACAAGCTAAAACGTGCTGCACATTTTTTTTCTCAATTTCAAATTGTATTCGTACCATGTAAATGGTTTTAGATTGAACAACATTGTTTTTTTTTTTTTTTTTTTTTTGGTACAAGTAGTTAGTTAAGTGAAGTATAATATTTGTAGAAATAGCTAAAATAGTGGCACATAGTCATAGTATTTAGTTAGTAGTAGCACACAGGTGCCAAGCTTTGGGATTTTATTTGTAGTATTTAGTTTGGTTTTTGTTTTGTTTTCTTGTTGCAATTGCTGTTTGATGTTTTTATTGTATTTTTTCCATCACGTTGTTACCTTAAAGCGTCAGTTATAATGATTTATGGTAATATTTTTTTCTTAGATTTTTTTTCTCTCCATTTTATTTTGTCTGCTCCATTCACCAATTTGGTTTTCTATTGGTTTTTGGTAGGTATGGTAAATATTTAACCTTTTGTGGTACTAAGTGTATGATTTTTCGTTTGTACGAAGTTATTAGGATGACCTTTAGAATTGACAAATGTAATAATTGAATGATGGCTTCGTTAAATTATTTTTAATTAATTTATTAATGATTTTTTGAATAGTAGTTTAAAACTATTAATAAAGTATTTATTTTATGGTTTCATTTTAATTACAAATTGTTCTTTTACGTTAATGATAAATAGGAAAAAACGTAATAATAAAATTTATTATACTTAAAAATGTAATACATCCAAAAACGTCTGGGAATTTTACTATTAAAAATCTGAAAAATTGTCCCATAAATATTTACATAACTTACGATGTTAGTTCTAAATTTTCAAATTATTATTTTTTTTGCAAAGATATCATAACTTAGTCATTGTTGCGAGAGTTCAATATGTAAAACAGATAAGAAAAAAAGAACTAATTTCCAAGGAAAGTATTTCATAATAGTGTTAATAATCCGAAAAAAATTGAAAAAGTACCATTTTTCAAGAGATATTTAATTTATAAAAAAAAGCAACGAAGTCATAAATTACCAGAAGTACAAATTTTCACAAAAAGTTCAAATTAAAAAAAAAAAAAAATGTAGAAAAATATTTTGAAAATATTTATGTCATACATTTTTTCGAAAAAATACAAATAATATTCCGTTCTACAATATTCATCAAAGGTTCCAAAAAATATAGATATTCTGGATCCATATTGATAGTGAAGTCGATATAACGATGTCCGTCTTTCCGTATATCTGTTGAAATCGAAAAGCTTTTAGAAAGCCCCAGTTATCGAAGCAAAATCGGTTTACAAATAGCCGAGATATAGCCAAAAACCGAAGATACTTCCAAAAGTAGTTTTTTTTTTGTCGGCTTTTCTAAGCTCCTTTACAACTAGCGACTTTTCCGTTCTTTCACGGAAAAGTCATAATATTTTTTCAAAAATGTTTTTGCTGAATAAATGAACAAAATCGGTCTATTAGTATCCGAGATATCGGCCAATACACATTTTAAGACTTTTTGAAGCTCTTATATAAGGTACGGGTTTCGTTCTTGTACAGATAAATATTTTTCTAAAATTTCGGTTTATTGAGTCAAACAACTGAGTTATTGGCAAATCTTTTTCTTAATGTATTTAATAGCTGCTTTTTGTTGTATTCATGGGCAATGAAAAACAACAACAATAACAAAAAGCTATATCAAATTTGTTTTTTTTTTTTTTTCAAATTTTTGAAGCTCCTGTATAAGCTAGAGACTTAATTTTTTCACAAAAAATTCAATTTTTTTTTTTAATAAATAAACAAAATCGGTCTATAAGCTACAGTTTTTGTTGTTATATTGAATTTCGGTATTTTGAATCATCGGTCAAACGAGTTATTGGCCACTATTAACCTAGATATCAGCCAAAACGCGTTTTTGGACTTTTGAAGCCTCAATAGAAGCTACAGTATTCATTATTGTACAGATCTTTCACATTTGTATTTTTTTTCGAATTTTTATGTCAATCGGTCCATATATTTTCAAAATACTTTTTTTTAATTTAATTTTATTTAAATTATTGCTGTCTTCATTTGGTGTTGTTGTTAACTTTAAAATATATAAATTTTTTATATAACATCCCAACTTGGGTGAAGGGTATATAAGATTTTGCACAGCCGAATATAGCACAAGATCTCGTTAAATCATAAAATTATTGAAAAAGTACCAATTATAAAAAAGGTACCTTACAATTTGTTACCAAAGTAAAAAGTTTTAAAAAAAGACATATTTTTAAGAAAACTAGATTTTCAAAAAAGGTATAACTTTTAAAAAATGTAAACAAAAAGTACAAAAGTTAATTTGAAAAAAGCATTAATAATAATGTACTAAGTTTACCACAAAAAATTAAAGGACTAATATGAAAAAGTAAAAAAAAGTTTGAAAAAAAGTACCTGTTTCTAAAAGAAGGATTTTTTTTCTTTTTTTTAATTTTACAATTTTCATAAAAACTACTGTTTAAAAATTTAAAATAAGAAAAAAAAAAAAAAAAACAGTTCAAACAATAATCAAATTTTAAAAGAAGTTCAATTTCATAAAATCTAAGCTTTACGAAAAGTACCAAATCTGTAAGATAAGTACCATTTTTCACATAAAAAACACAAACAAATCTTTTTTAATCAGTGCGGTTGAAATAAAAAATATCAATAAAAGTCTTTTAAAAAAAGATAAGACTAAAATAAAGAGTACCATTCGAGTGGGTCATTATTTTGTGTTAAACTTATAATTATGTATTTTTAAGGAATCTTTTTTAATTTATAATTTATTTTTTCTTTATTTTCAGGTGAGTCTGTATAAAATTGAAGGCTCTTCGAACTGTGGCCCCAGGAAATATGGCCCCAAAACACTAAATGAAAAATCACTCCAAAAAAGTACATGGGCTACAACAACACGCAATTTTGGGGCAAAATTTCTTCGTTTTTGGGACATGATTTTTTAGGGTGAATTTACCCCAAATTGGAATGAAAAATTGTCCTGAAAAGATGGAATGAAAAAAGCCCCAAAAGAGTTTTATTTTTACTTTAGGGCGTTTTTTCATTCTATGAATTTTTTAAAAATATGTGTGAGAGATATTTGGTATTTCGAAGGATAACGACTGCCAAAAAACTTTCCGCACAGCTTGTATTAGCGAAGAAAAGTTTTCCTAGTGTAAAAAAAAAAGATTTAATTAATTAAGGAAAATATTTTGACCTTCATTTTCTTATGAGATTATTTCATTTGTTAAGAAAAAGAATAATGAAATTTACTTCATTTTTCAAAAAATTTAGAAGTTATTTTATTTTTGTAGGAATTTATTTCATTTTATCATTTTTGAATAGTTTGTAGAGTATTATTTCAAAATAATACTCCTCAACTCTAAAAAAAATCTAATTTTTCAGGTGCATAAAATATGTTTTTTTTAGTTAATAAAATGTTTTCTGTGTTGCTGTGGGCTTAAGAACTTTCTCCTCTGGGTATGTCGAACACCGGCTTCGCTTAATAAGCTTTTTTCGAATACAAAAATATGTTTTAAGTTACACATTTTTTTAGAAATATATTGAATATTTAAAGGTCTACAATTCCCTAAGAAGTAGGGGACAACATTTTTTATACCACAAGTAATTATTATCAGAATTAATTAAAATAAATAAACAAATTCCTTAATTTTTGGAAAGCATATTTTTGATTTGGTTATTTTTTATTATGAAAAATTACCCAATATTTGTTTCATTTCTAGTTTCAGCTTAGGGTAATATTTAATTTTTTGGGATAACTTTTCGTTATGAAAATTTGTCCCAATAATTGGGCCACTTTTTCATTTCAAGTTTGTAAATTGTAATTTTTTTTGGGTTATATTTCCAAAAACTTTGGGGAAATGATTCATTATGAAAGATTGCCCCATAATTGGGACCATTTTTCGTTTAGTGTTTTGGGGCCAAATTTCCTGGGTCCACAGTTTGCAGCGCCTAATCGAATTGTTAAGTTTGTATAAAGGTAATTTAATAAATAACCTTAAGTTTGGTTAAATAAAATATAAAATAATTCAAGTTGAAAATTTTTAACTAAAACTTTAGACAAAAATAAAAATTACTGAAATTTTTCCGACTTATTTGTGGAAAAATATGCCTTAAAAGACTTAGATTTGATTCATAACTTTTTTGCTAATAATGTTTTTACCATACTCTCGACTTTGTTTAACGGCTCATAACATATTATATGCAGTTTTATATTTATTCAAAACACAATATAAAATACCTTTTATTCAATATTCAATTGCTTAAAATATCCATATGCATTCATATTTCATGATCTTGCACGTACTTAAAAAATACTTTATATATTTTGAAGAGTTATCGAAATTAAAATGTATATGGCAAAAACATTAATGGCAATTAATTGACCTGTAAATCCAATATAACAATCATGAAAATATTAAAATTATTAAGCCAACAATTTAAGAAACAAGCAAAACGTTAATGGATTTTCTTCTATGCGATAAAAAGATAAAAAAAAAAAAACCAATAACAATAAAAACAATAACATAAAAATAATAAAATGCATTTTTATATATTTTGAAAATAATTTTAAGTTAAAAAAATACATTTCTATATACAACAACCACAGGAAATAAAATAATGAAAACTCATAAAAAATATATACAATTCAACACAAAAATCAACCTCTTGTTAAATGGGTGGTGGGGTGATGAAGTGGGCTAAAAGGGGCAAAAGGAATAAAAAAAAAATTTTTAAATAAAGTCGTAAAACAACAACATGCAATACTTAAGTGCATTTTGATGTCATTGTACTTTTATATGACTATATGGAATATTTTACACACAATTCCTTAAAATATATGTATATAGAGGATGGATGGAGCACGAAATAATATTGTGCAAAAAATATATGGAGCACACGAAAGTAAAATGAAAAAAGTACTTAAAACAAAAACAATAACAGCCAACTAACTAACGAACTAACTAGTAACTGCCACTACCATGAATATAAAAACCATCTGCTTTTTAAGATTTTTTTTTCGCTGTTTTAATGACAAAAAATCTTCCCCCTACAACAAAATACACTCAAAGAATTGGATTGGGAATTTTAAGTAAAAAAATAAAAACTTGAAAAGTTATAATATTCCACATTTGTAAAAATGTTAAATATATAATTGAGTTTGTAAGATGATGGTTTAAATATCATCTTTATATTATCGATTAATTAATCTCAAAACTTATTTATTCTTAGTTTTGTAGAGTGTAGTTGAACTCTAACTACTGCCACAGATAATAATAAAAATATAGGAATTTTTTTCGTAAAAGTGTTTTTTGTAAGTAGGTTTACATGTACACACATATACACATATTTATATGTATGTATATAAATTTGTATTTATATGTATGTATATCTATATGCATGTATTTGTTTACTTGTTAAATGACATAGAAAACCATTTCGTGCAAAATTATTAGCAATAAACAACTAGAAAAAATAATAATAAACAGAAATAAAAAGTTGCATAATAAATAAAACCGTTATAAACACAAAAACTACACTCTCTTATACATTCACACTATTCATAAAACACTTTCCTCTATACTCGTCCTTTCACATATTTCACATATTACGTACATATTTTATGGTAATATAGAACTTTAAATACATTCACATACAATCATGTAAATAATATTTACAGTTGTATTGTTTTTAGTTATTTTTTTTTTATTTATTTACTGCTGCCAAAATGTTTTTATTTTGTAGTATAATATTTTAATGACAAGTGGCAGTAGGAGTTTAAGTGATGATGGTGTTAGAGTTGTTTGGTAGTCCTAGTATGAATGTACGAAGATATCGTGGTAAGAGTAGCAGAAAAAAAAAAATAAATGAAAATAAGCATAAAATTATCATTAACAATGAAATAAAACAAGAACCAAGACTGACATATAACAGTAAAAGTAATACATATAACTTTTTTTATTACACTCGAATATTAAGTCAGTAGAAGTAGATAAATTAAGGGGGCATTTTTATGGCAACATGTTAAAAGGGCAGATAAGGAGAACGAAGTAATAGAAAGATGAATATTGAAATGTATTAGGAGTTGTTAGGACAATCTTGGACTTATTATAAATCAGTTAGAAAAACCTGAACCGACAATTTCACAAGTGATTATGGTTATATTTTAAATATGTCTGTGACTAACATATATTTTGAAAAATCTATATTTTAAAGAAATTTCAAATTTGATGAATTTTTTTATGGAAACATTATTTCAGTGAAAATTCGATATTTTAATAAAGAATTTTTTTTTTTTACAAATATATAAAAGCTTAATTCAACAGATATACTGACAGAAAGACGGATATCTTTTATTCGAAATGATATATATTTTTCAAGTGTTTCATTAAGTCTATTAGTAGTCAATTATTTGTTTCTTAATGTAAATATAAATAAAGTCATTTTTATTTTCCGTTTGCTTTTTATCATAAAAATTTTCGAAGCGAATTTGTCTTTCGACATCATGGGAAAATAATTTCAATAATTTATGTTTACTTTGATATGTGTTTTTATACAAACAAGTATTTAAGCAATTCGTACTGAATATTATTTCGAAGATTAGTCTTTGTTATATTCATTATAGAAAATGTCCGAGTCCAGAGGTCTGCATTTGGTATCTTTTAGTGAATTTGGAACGACTAAAAGGAATATACAGATAAACCATTTATTTTAGATTTAATGTTATTAAAATAATTGGCAATAAAAACAATATTTCCCCATAATAATTTCAGATACTTATCCCCAAGAAAATCCCCTGTCCACAAAACAAAATTTACTGTCTCCAAACCATTTGCAAAATCCCCAAGTCTATCAAGCCTAATTAATTGTGTTATTTTCAAATGAATATCAAAATTGCAGAAAAAATTAAAATTTGTTTCCTATTTCTTTTTTTTTAATGGAAAATATTGATGAAAATCTTATTTTTGTTAAAATCACCTTAGAAGTGCTTTCTTAGTCGATTTGCCATGTGATGTCCGTCCGTCTGTCTGGCTAGCTGCATGCCTGCCTATTGTCCGTTCATATAAAGCTTCTTACAACTGTAAAAGTCTTAGTTTTAAAGATAATTTTAGCAAATTTGGATGACTATATGACTATTTTGGTATAATTTTATGCATAGGTCCACAATTGACCATAGGCTCCATGCACAAACGCATTGGTGTAAGACATAATATTTTCGAGGTTAATCGACTGTAACTTTCTTAATTGATTTCATCGATAAACTGATATTAATTTTTCACCCATTTTGTAATGAACTTTTGTACTATATTTTTTTAAATTCAATTGAATTATCTGATTTCAAATCTCTTTTTGAACTGTTGTATTCAAAAAGTACAAGTGTACTTGTATAAACTTTCCAACGATATAGGACTTTTTACTAGAGTACAAGACATATACAAAGTCAGTACATAAATCAAAAAATATAGAACAAAAATTCTAACAGTAAGAAAAAAGTCTAGTAGAAAATATAAGGATTCCCTACCGACAATAATTAATATATAATTAATTTTTTGATAAGATTAATGCAATAACAGAGTCATTGACAAAATGTTAAACATGTATAATGCGAAGAAAAATTGTGTCCGATTCCCATATTTTATTAATACCATATTGATTAATATGAAACTTCTGTTAAAATTAACATTAAGAGTGTTAGAGAAAAATTTTGGACTATTTCTAAATCTAAATCCATTAAAATAAAATTAATAAAGAATTAGTATTATTACAACTTAATAAACAGGTTTAGTTAATTTTAAAGATTTTTAATTGTAAGGAAAATAGTTTGCATTTAATTTTCAACTTCTTATGACTACATAAAATATATACTTAAATATATTAAAGCTTAATACTAACCTGTTCTCTAAAGTTGCAAAATACGAATTTAAAAAACGAAAAATTTGTTAATTTATTATTATTTAATTATGCAAATCTTCTTACCTTATTATTTTCTTTTAAATTCATTTACATAAGGAGTCAAAGGACTTTTAATTCATTTACCTTTATTTATATTTCCCAAACCAAATCTCACTATTTAAAATATTTATTTCTTCGGCATAAAATAAGTAATTTAAAAAGCATTTCAAATGAAATAATTGTTTAAAATATTAATTTTAATTTATTTAGATTTATATGAAAATTAAAATATTTATAAATATGAGTTAAATGCACGAATTTAAAATGTGTTAAAGAATGTATAAATATAATACATTTTAATTTAAAATAGTTTATTGTTTTAAGTTTTAAATATAAATGGATTTTTTCTTGGATAAGAGAAAAAGTAATATTTTCCATGATATATATTTTTAATGCTTTATATTTGAGAGTTACTTTAAAGCACAAAACTTAAAATTTGAAAATGCTGTGAATATTTTTCCAGTACCTAATATTCTTTTTAATACCCTCTCTCTTCCATTTCTTTTTCCAAAAAAAAAAAAAAAGTTAATTTAGATTTCCACAAAATTCAATTAAAATGTAGACAACTATTTTATTTTGCAGGCTTTTGATTATTTTTTTTTTATTATTATTAAAAAATTGTTTTTAATTCTCCATACATATACCTACCAACACACACCCACAAAATATTTTATATCAAATGCATGTTTATGTAAAAAAATCAGAAAAAAAAGAAATACTGAAATAAAATAACAATTTGATTAACTGCATAAAATCATGATGTACGATTTTAGTACGTGATGTATTTATTGTAAAACACAATTGTACCATTAAAAATATATGAAAAAAATAAATAACAAAAGGAATTAGAACATAATTTAAAAAATTTAAATAATAGGAAAAAATATTTAAAAAAAAACTGATTTATTATAATTTAACTTACTCATTATAATTTATTAATTAAAAACTTAAACTGACCATATGCTTATTTTTAAAACAATAAAAATATAAATTATAAAAATTAAAAATTTCCATAATTTTCTTAAATTGTTAATAAAAATATATAAAACTGTCGCAACAAGGAAAAACTTAAAAGTTAAAGGTAAAAGTTTTTGTAAACTTTTCAGGAGAGCAGTTCAAAATTTCCAGAAAATATTAATTTCAAATATCCTGAAATAATTGTAAAATTTTTAATGGATATCATATGTTGTGATGTACTAATTCCTTGTTGCCACAGAAATACTTCCATTACAGAAAACAAAAGCGGTTATAACTTTTCTTATATATGAAAAAATTAGTACTGTCAACCAGTTTAGTATTATTTTTAGTAACTATGTGCAAAAACTTTTTGTAATAGCATAATTAGTTTAAAAAAATAAAAATAAATTCTAACTCAAATTTATATAAAATATTCTCTAAGAGTGTAGGTGAGTTTTTTGCGTCAAAGATAATACAAAAAATTTCTTTAAAAAAAGTAATAAAAATATATCAAATTAATTAATAATCGTTCTTAATTATTTCGTTAAACATTTTTGTTAGTGTTTTTGAAAAATCATGCGATGGCATAGATAGAAAAATTTGTGAGAGCATATCGATGTGAAAAACTAAGTGAGCATTCGCACATGTGCGCCAATTTCCTATACCAAACGTGGCATTAAATAAACCGCGGTATTTTAACACAAGTGATTAGTATCGTTGAAAAGATAATTTCCTCTAGGTTTTAAATATTAAAACTCATCGAACAATATTAATGAAAAAACCAGCGCGAATATTATATTCGGCTCTCCCGAATCTATATACCCACCATCAACTTTTACTTTATTTTACTTTATATGAGAGGTGGGCGGTAAAGTGGGCTGACCATGCCCATTTTTGGTTTCCAAGTTTATATCGGCCCTCGAACTATCTGTACAAAATTTCGTTATCATACATGCTTTTGTTTAAGAGATATCAGCAGAAAAGTATGAAATGAAGCTACAACGGACACCCTGTGTTTTTAGTATTTTTCCCATAACTTTTTTGTTTATTAACCGATTTTGCTCAATACTTTGTATAAGATAAATATTCAAGCTAAATTTCGTTGCTCTAGGTTGTCCCGTTCGAGCCCTATCCTGCTTTCAACAGACGGACAGAAATGTATACTTTATGGGGTCTTAAATGATGACAAAATCAATATACCTCCCATCTTTATGATGTTGGGTATGATAATGAAAATATAGATATAGATTTTTCTAATTTTGTTCTTTGGTGAATATGAAATTTTTAAATATTATTTTATTATCCAATAAATTAAAAAATGTGTTAATACATGCCAAAAAATTTTACCATTCTGAAGTTTATTCAACATAAAATGAAATTGTTAATTTCAGAAAAATTTATTTTTTCCGTGCATACCACTGTGCTGTCTCCGTTTCTGATGCCCCTAAAATTGTAGAGTCTTATGATTAAAAGCTAGTCATATATAATCATTTAACTTCTATTCCGGGAATATCTTTGTATGGGAGCTAGATAAAAATATGGACCGATCATAACAAATTTTGGTAATATGTAATTGTTCTTGTGTCCATTCGTACCAAATTTCATTCAATTATTTTCAAAGTTGTGAGCTGCAGGTCTAAAAAATTCAATGATCCATCAAACATTTCAAAATAATTTAAAATCGAAATTCGCAAAAATTCGCAAAATGTTAAAACAGAATAAATACATAAATGGACATTTTGATCTTTAAGGTGTATGTAAATATTATGGATAATTCTGGATATTTATGTTACTTTTTTGCTTTCAAAAATTTTGAAACTTTAAAAAAATAATAGTAATTATACTATTTTGATGAATTATCAATTTGACCATTTGACGACAACATTTTTATGCAAAATTTTTTACAATTATTCTTAATAAAATTTTCCGTAATAAATAGTAAAAAGTCTTTATATCTATTAAATATCAGATGATGTTTTCTGACTCTAATGTGTACCATATGAAAATAAAAAAATTATTAATTCAAAAGTATTAAATTTCACTTGGGACTTTAGTCACGACCACGCATTAGCGTTGACGAAAAATGTTGTGAAGAAACATTGTGTAGGAAAAATGTCCTCTTTATAGTTATATAAAAATTTTATCATAAACGCATTTTTTAATTTTGATTTATTGCCAAAGCGGTCCATATAGTTGCCCTTATGTGCATCGCTCGGTGCTCTAAGAATTCACGTTTCGTATTTGTATATGCTCTGTATTGTTCTCCGGCTTTTATATTGTACACAGAAAAAATGTTCCACTTTTTAATTCAATATTTTAAATTTAGAAACGATGTACTGCTCTTAAATAATTATTTTTCTATAATAAAAACTACAAATAAGTATTAAAACAATTTTCTTAAAAAAAAATACAATAAATATATTAAATAATAATTATTCAATCATCTCATTAAAGATTTCTTTCAATGTTTTTTTGAAATATCATGTGACAACCTTAACGTTAGAAAGCTCAACAACCTAGACTGAGTGATTTTTTTTATTAATTTGTAAGAGCATGTCGATGTGAAAAACTAAGGGCGCATTAGCACATGTGCAAAATTTATGTAGCTCAGAATTACAAAGACCTTTTTTCAAAAATATGAATGTTGCTTAAAAGGTAATAAAAAGTACATACTGTCGGAGTCTTTTAGCATCCTGGTTAGGAGTCTCATATAACATATATTATAGGAAATGTCGTAAATATCGTTTGAAAAAATCAAAATTGTTGAATAAGCTTTTGGCCATATTTGGAAGACATATGTACATATTGGAAAAAAAATTACACGTTTAACAGGGAAATGTACCCAAATGAATGTGTAATTTAAAATCAACATTTTAAAAATAACACAGTGTAATAAGAAAAAATTGCCTAAATAATTCCAAAGCAAAATGTATTCTCAAAGGAAGTAATGAATGAGTGCCACTCCCACTTTTTTAAAGAAAGAATTGCTCTGCTTTGTAGTACGTAAATTTCAAATTTTATAAACATTTTAGTGTCGGTGGTTAAAAATATTACAGTACTCAGGCAACCAAACAAATTAATCTCAATAATACCTTTGTATCATTAAGAAAGCAGCAAAATTGATTTTTATTGAAATTGGGCTAAAAACTGGGCGTAGCATTAATTTTTATGTATATATAGTTATAGTTTTCTCCAAAAAATACTTGATATATGTGCTAAATTTAAAAATTCAAAAAGAGAATTAATTACAAAAAGTGGTCGTGGCATTTCGATTGATATTATATCCCATATTTCCGTCCAGTGGATGCTCAATAAATATATGTCCTAAATATCGGTTAAATCGGATGAATGAGACGAATACTCATATATTGCAAATATTATTGTTATGAAAATTAGGCGTAAAATGGTAGGAGCATTTAATAAAAATATAACATTAATAATATCTAAGTGTGCTCCAAAATATCCGAAGTTTAAGAGTCCCTACAATCGAAATTTAAACTAACTGGAGATTTTAGTAATCTGATGGTATACTTTCATTTCGCATTGGAATCATCAAAATTTGTCTCATAACTTTTGTAAGCTGAAATGTATCAATACAATTTTTCGTGTTTAGTCCTTATTTTTAGTTTTGAACAATTTTTTTTTCCGAATCGTAATAGATAATAATTTTCTAGGAGCATTTTAGGTCTAGGAGCACTAACTTTTTTTCAGAAAATAAAAAAAGGCAACTGACGAAACTTCATTCTTTCACAGATATATCAGAGATAAAATTCTATTATTTCTTCAAAACAAAATAATCAATTATTTAAAAACCAAATTATAATATTATTACCTCAAACTCTTAAAATTGTTGAATATTTAACATTAACAAACTTTTTTCTTCCTCAAAAGAAATAAGGAAAATTTATTTTGATATCACTCTTAGAATTTCTTTTAAAAACTTACGTAAATAATTTGTGATTATTTAATCAAAGATGTAAGAACTTTTCTTATTTTCTTTTATCCAATTTCCAAAGAAAATATTTAACAAGGCTTATGTAAGAATCTACAAAACAAGATGCTTATATGATTCAATTGGGATTTTTTTTTTAAATATATTTTTGGCAACTTTATACTTTCTAACATAGAAAACATAAATATTAAAACATTTATACTCATAATATGGATGATTGCATTTTAGCATTAAATTGTCTAAAAAAATCAAAGAAAAATAACTTAAATCTAAGTTATATACTCACTAAGTTTATAACTTTTTTACAAAAGCTAACAACTACTAATAAATAGTATCATAGTATATAGCAGTAGTAAAGTAAATAAATAGTAGTAGTATTGTATAGTAGAAGTAGTAGAATAAAGTAGTGCCAGTAGTTAGTAGTTGTAGTATTAGCAGTTTTTCAATGCAATAAGTCTGCGGTTATTCTTGGCACGTTTCAAAGTCATCGACTTTGTCTTCTTACTCTCTTTAAACATATATGTACATATGTATGTATCTACAGAAATATACATATATAAATTTATGTAAGTAAGTATATAACAATAATTTTTGTTCCTAGGTTATACGATTTTCTACAAGTATTAATAGTTTATTTGTTATACTATATATAAGCAAAAAATGTAATAGCGACATCTGCTACAAACTTCGTCATCACGTCACTTCAACACTAGCAAATAGACACGTTCATTTCTTTCCTCCACCAACAACTCCTTAAATATTTCTTTATCTTTTTTTTTTTTTTTTTGGTTGGGGCTTTGGGTTTTGCTGGTAGAATACTTGTTTGTTTGTTTGCCTGCCACCCACTAAAATCAACCACACCTTGTTTTTTTCCTCTACTTCGTCTTCAATTCGTTTTCAATATACATTCAACTAAGTTTTCTTAAGAATATTTTTCCATCTGTTAGTTTTTCTCCATGGTTGGGTGTTGTTTTTTTTTTAAAAAGTTTTCATTTTTATTTTATTTAATATTTTTATTTTTTCTTATACACAATTTGCATTTCAATGCACAAATTATGGTAATTTTCAGCGTCAATCAATATTGAATTGAATACTTTATTATTTTTTCTTTTTTATCTTTTCAAAAAATATTTTTTTTTCTATGTTTTATAATAAATTATGAGCTGTGTTGTCTGTGGTGTTTGGAAAATTTATTTGCTTAAAATAAAATTGGTTTTTCCCATTTTTGTCAAACAATTTTTACTAATGATGAAAATAATCCTGTTTATAAATAAAAAATAAAAAAATGGGAGATAAATTTTAGAAAAAAAAAAAAACATTGCAAAATTGTTATTGCAAATTCTATGCAATTAGGAGATTTGTATTGAGTTGCCATAATTTATAAGACATAATTTTAAACTGTCAGTTTTTATAAATTAAGATTTAACAATAAAAATGTCAACAAAATGTTGTAGTAATTTTTTTATAAAATATCATTTAAATGTTGGCTATTTAATACTTATATCATTGTAACTTTAATTAAGTTTGGTTGCATAGATTGTCGGAACATTTTTTTGTACACCTGGAAATTGTTAGGCCCATTCTAATATACTTTGAAGGTATTAGAAATAATAAAAAAAAAAAACTAATGACCCCTTTGCCAATACATCATATCATGGTTTCGAACAATATGTTATATTTGACAAATCTTGTCAATGATATATGTATGAAGTTATGAGATTTTAAAAAGAAAACTGAAATAGAATTCTTCCAATGTGATCTTTATATCAAGAATTCTTCTTCTTACTAATTTAAAAAGATTTTTACTATTGCATTGATTTAAGATTATATAGATCCTTAGCAACAGAAGACACAGAATTCTTAGTCATCTTGATGAATATGGTATGGATCGTAGTTGAACTAGAGTATAACTGAAGTTTTTAAAGCTCAATCACTAAACCGGATTATCTGGACTTCAAACTAAAAATTTGTGAAACATTTATTACGACATAAATATCTCTTACACTAAAAGAGATTACCTATACATATAAGCATTTTATTTGAAGAAATTTACAAGGAGTATCTATAAGTAAAATTCTTTTTTCTGTCAAACCATAAACAAATTTTTGAAGATTTTTTAAAGAAATTACATAACCGAGTTGACCAACTTTGGAGGACTACCCACTCCCCCTCTGACAGCTAGGAATTTGTGCTGCTCCATGTCAACTCGAAAACACCACGCGTCTGCTCACCTGAAATTTTATTACCAAAAAAAGCTTTTCGAACTACTGTGCACCGTTGGGTAGAAAATGTACTCTCGTATATCTTCTATCTTATTCCCTAGGGTCATGGCGATATCGTGGAATGATCGTGGGATTTAATATCAATTAGTTAGGGCTGCTTGAGAACACAAAAACGTTTGTAAATTGTATAAAATCGATATTGCTAAAGAAATAAAGAGTACCGAAGAGCACAAAAAAGTTATACATACTTTTAGGCGTATAACTTTTACTATATGCGATAGAAAACCCAGCTCTGAAGAAAAAGTGACTAAAGATTATATTTCTTTGAATCTTTAAATAACACTATTGAAAGCTCTTGATATGTGCAATAAATTCTCCAATGGATTTTTCGCTGGTAGGCAAATTTTTTTATTTATGACCTTTTAAAATTTTCTATTCTTGCACCAAAGTAGTTTCAGATAAATAGAAAAAAGAAAAAAAAATAATAATATAAATAGAGTTCGAAGCTCAAATATTTTAGCATAAGTGTTTAGAACATTTAAATGCCGATATTTCATTAAAATTTTCTATTCATTTATCTCTAATTATAAGGGGTAATTTCAAGTCCGTTTAAAAAAATTACAAGTCGATTAAAACTTGAGTTTTATGGGCAAAAATGTTCTACAGAAATTTTCTACATCGAATTTCACTAGGGGTCGCCGAAGGTCTAAAGATCATATGGTGAAGCATTTATCCAAAAAAAATAAGTTAATGAAATTATTAGTAATTTTATTAAAAGTTTTGTAGAAATTAACTTTTAATGTTATGTTATATTTCATTGCCTAGTTTAAGGAGTTTATATAAGAAATGTGGGAAAATTTTATAATTTTCTTATCTAATAACAAATGATAAGTCAGATGAATTTTTTGTCTTTGAAGACATTTTAACCCATTAAACACAAGTTTTAATCGACTTTCATGTCATTTCTTGAAAAAGGACTAGAAATGTTCCCTTATAAAGTAAGAATGAATTGAAAGTTCTAATAAAATATTTCCCGTTGAATGGTCTAAATATTTATGCAAAAATATTTTAGCTTCGAACTATATTGATTTTTTTTTTTTCGATTTATCTGAGACTAGCTTGGTGAAAAAATAGAAAATAGTGAAAAATCCTTTGGAGGATTTATTACACATATCATGAGCTATCAATTGCAGATGGAATGATTCTCAAAATACTGTTGCATAGTGTAATAAACAAATCTGGCATGAAAATTTTCCAGTTTTAAAAAAAAGTTCTTTTTAGGAACGCTGGAAAAATATTGGATGCACAAGAAAAAACTAAATTTGTTAAAATTATAAATGCTATATAATGGACGATAAAATGTAAGTACTAATGCATTTTTTGCTACTTCCTGGTTACGAATTGTTCTATCTCGCAAATGTTATGTAAAATATAGCAAAGTCAGCATAAAACAAAGTTCAACTAACTCCCAAATATTCATCCGGTCTAATTTCACAATAGGGCAATAAATCGATATTGCTGTGCAAGCACACACATGCTGGTGCAACGTGACGATCGGAGCTCTGCTGGTGGTAAAGCTGATTGGATGAAGTTAGTCTTAGCTGCGATTCGAGGCCGTACGTTTGGATATCAAATAGATTAAATATTGTTCAAAATATATAAATCCGTTTATAAGTGAATAAAGTAATTATATAGTTAATATGAAATTAATCTTTGTTTAAATTACTGAGGGCTGTCGGTCGAGCCCTAAAATTTATTTTATTTTTTTTTTTTTTTGATAAAAAAGGTTGGAAGTTCTTAACTTCCCATTGATGTAATTTTTATAAACAAAATTGTATGCAATATTTTTTTCATGTGCACTTCTTATTATATTCAGGTAAAATAATCGATTATTCGGATATATTACATAGAACTTACATAGATATTATGTTTTGAATTACATTGTAACTTTTATTCAAGACGTAGACGATACAAATATCAAGAAACCAGAGAGTTATAAAAGTTTGTTTCATTTGGTAGATGATATCTATTGGATTACCTCAAAAGAACATAAATTTGACTTTAATAAGAAAAGAAATCATAAAAAAGTTTAATTTCTATTAATTCAGATAAGATTTATATTTCATTTAAAACCTTTATTTGAGAATAATAAAAATCCTCTTATTAAATTGTAAAAAACAATGTCTTGTAAATATTTGTTTCTATTTAAAGAAAGTCTTAAGCGGAAACTGTCATTGATGTTGACACTCTGAGTTAAGTGAAACTTAGCTCTACTAATGCTTCTAGTACTTATTTGTTTTAGAATTAAATCAAGTAAAAGACATCTATCTCTTTAGAAAATATTAGCTTTTTAATAAGTTTAATATTTTCTTCAAATATTGACCTTGTTCTGCTGCACTGAACCAACGGCCGACCCTTTAGTTAAGATCTTTTGTACTTGAAAAACTAGTGGCATTAAACTGTCACTAGTAAGCATTAAGCATCAGTGCGGCGGTATTGTTGATATGTAAATCCAAAAGATAATTCTATCTTTCAACTTGTCAATAATTTATATAAGAATTACGAATTTATTTATTTATTTTTCTTTACATCTCGCTCCTTCTCATTACCATTCATTTATTTAATTGCGGCAAGTGTTTTGATGTGTTTATCAATATTTACGTTGTTGGTTGAACGTTCTTCTTCTTGGTGCTACTCAGCAGCGTAAAGTGTAAATTTATTTGGTTTTATTTGAAGTTGAGATTTTTTTATTTTTCTTCTTTCATTCAGCTATAAAATTTAACTTTTATATAAAAAAGAAATCTTGTTTAATAAAAAAAAAGCACACAAATCATTGAGATTTCTTTTACTCGTTTCATGCTGAACGTTGTATTTATTCCTGTTTATAATGTTTTATCAAACATTTATTTACATTCAAATAGTGAAAGATGCCGAAATGAAGCAAATAAATGAGAAAAAATACTTTAACGTATAAGAAAATTTATTTATTTTTTATTTACAGCTTCTGTCTGTTCAGAAGTGTCTGCTAAATATTCTTACGTTATTTTTCAATTTTTTTATTTTCCTCTTATCAACAAAGTAAATGTTTAATTTGTGTTGACAAACTTCTTATTTTGTCTTCATCGTACGTTTTGCTGGTGTGTTGTTGTTGGTGACGTTACGGGAAACCAATGTGTTTATCATATACATTAAGATTTCTTACTCAAAGTCTGAATGAATGCATGTATATACGGATATGTTTATATATGTATTTTTACCAAAAATTGTTTATTGGTTTAAGAAAAACGACACACATCGATTCGTATCAATTTTTCATAAGAAGTCATCTTTAATCTTCAGTAGCATTTTATTTTTTACCCACATTCAAATTAAAGAAAAAAATTTACTAAAGAAATTTATGTTAATCTTTTGACAAACGGAAAAATCGTTTATGAATCTATAAATTATGTTTGTTTATTTGTATGACAGTATAAGTGGAAGAGGGTTTTAATCGTTTTTAGCTGATTTTAAAGATATTTAAATTTATCTTTGAAGCGAGAAGCAAAGTTTTGTTAGTATTAAAATTTTTTGGATTTTATTTTTGTGTAATATTTTAATTGTTATGTTATTGTTATAGTTTAGCAATGTAAATTATCGTAATTACTGTCTTTAATAAAATGTTCATTTCATTCCCCTTGGTTTCAAAATATTAGATGTGATCGCAATGTGACTCTTTCACAAATAAAAACGAGAGCAAAAGCTATAGTCGGTCAAGCCCGACCATATTATACCCTACACCATTGTGTACATTATAATTCGGGGAGGGGTCTTTTATTAGACTTAGAGTCAAATGTGGACCGATACTCATAAGTGTAAAACAAAACATAAGAATACAGAATTTTACGTTGAGGCTGACATTTATATGAATTTATTCACTTTTGAGTGATTCCCGAAAGAGAGCCTTATATGGGAGCTATGGTAAATTATAGACCGATCTTTGTATAATTTGGCACTATCATTTATGTTCATATAAAACTTATTTGTGTCGATTATTAGCTTGATACTAACGTTTTAATAGGATTTATGGCCGTTAAAGTGATTTTCGGAAAGGGGATTATATGGGAGCTATGGTTAATTATGGACCGATCTTTTTAAAAATCGGCACAAATTTAGACTTATATGAAACTTATATGTGCCAAATTTCATTAAAATATTGCTATATTTAAGGGATTTATGATCGTTAAACCCTTTTCCGGGAGGACATTTATATGGGGGCTAAGTGAAATAATAGACCCATCATAACCAATTTCAATAGGCTTCGTCCCTGGACTATAAGAAGCCTGTGTACCAAATTTCATTAATTTTGGTTCAAAATTGCGAACTGTAGTTTGATTACAAGGTTTACATGGACGGACAGACGGTCAGACGGACGGACGGACATCCTTAAATCGACTCAGAAAGTGATTCTAAGCCGATTGGTATAAATTAAGGTGGCTCTTAGACCAATATTTTTGGGTGTTACAAACATCAGCACAAACACATAATACCCTCCCCACCTATGGTGGTGTAGGGTATAACAAGTACGATACCTAATATCAGTGTTTATGAACGTGAAGTGAACTTCTAGATGGACTTATATAATTATAAATTTTCAAGAGGGTGGTTAAAGAAAACAAAAAATTTAATAAAATAAAATTTAAAATAAAATAAATTAAATTATTTACAAAAGCATGAACAAAAGTTCAATGTGTATTCTTTTCGATTTTTTATTATTTTATTTTATTATTAATTTTTTTTTCTTATAAAAAATTTTTAAATTTTGTTAAAAACTGTTTTTTTTTTTCTTTTTTTGAGAACCAGATCCAATTAAAACAAAAGATATTGTCGGTGAAACCCGAACATATGATTCCATATACAATTTTGTAGGTGCACCAAAATTTATTCATGTTAAGTAAAAGTAAAATAATACATACGAATGGAGAAAAGTAGATTAATACTAACTTTTATATGAATTTATTCACCTTAGAATATGAGCTATGGCAAAATTTGCCGTTATAATTTCTATTTATATAAAACTTAATTATGTCGAATATTACTGCGATTCTAACATTTTTATGTTATTTATTAGGAAGCTATGATCAGTTATGGACCGGTTTTTATGAAATTCGACACAAAGATTGATACTTATGTAAAACTTTTTTTTGCCGAATTTCATTAAAATATTGTTATACCCCTATACTGGAATAACATTTGTATGGGTGCTAGGTGGAATTATGGAGCGATCATAACCAACTTCAATGGGCTTTTTCCTTGGGCCAAAATAATTATTTGTACCAAATTTCGTCAAGATATCTTTAAAATTGCTTCCAGTAATTTGTTCACAATGTTTACATGGACAGTAGAGTGTACCGTAGACAAAACTTTTGTAGGAACACCCCTCAAACGATGCGTAAAAATTAGCTGAATATGGGAAAAATATAAAAAAAAAAAAATTAAATTGATCTTCAGTTCCCTACCTGCGATTGAATGTCACAGGTCTAGAACATTTCGTCCAAAAAATAGTATTGAGTTTAGTCTTGAAATAGGTATCAAAAAATTCGTAATTTTAAGCCAATTATACAAAAATTTTTTTAAAAAATGTTCGCAAAAATGTTGGTCCATAAGCCGTCATTTTAGTACATCATGCAAAAAAAATTTCGATTTTTTTTTAAAAAATAGATAAGAATTTTTAGCTTTTATAAGGAACAATCCTTTTAAGGCAAAAATTTTAAAAAATTGCATTGTAGTAAGAACTGTTGATAATATGTAATTTTCCAGATCTTTTAAAAAATTTTTTCATCAAAATACCTTAAAAAGTCTTCTAGCGAACGAAAATCCCATTGGACAAATTTTTAAAATATTTTTTCCGTAACCAGCATAAAATTACGAATTTTTTGGCACCCATTTCGATTAAAAAAATTCTGACCATTTTCTGACCAAGATGTATGGGACCCATGATTTTAAAATCGCTGGTAGGGAACAATTTTAAAATTTTTTTTAATATTTTTCTAATATTCAGCTAATTTTTACGCATCGTTTGAGGGGTGTTCCTACATCGAAATCTCGAAAAACGCTATTCTCACGACACTCTAATAGACGTACACCTATGGGTATAAAAAGTTTTTATGATTTTAAATATTTCATATCTAAATTGACAGAGAAATATCGTGACGCAGAAAAAAAATATTTGCTTGGTTGAATTGGGTTATCCTCAAACTTTGTTTGTAGGCTTTACATTGACAAGCAGAAGGATATCGCCTAATGAACTCAGAGAATAATATGGAATCTTTTTGTACACTTTTTGATAGCACAAGCCATAATATCCCAACTATTTCTGTTGGTGTAAGGTATAACAATTCTGTAGAATATAGTTTAGTTGAAAATTAATCTAGAAAGAATAAATTAAAAATGATTGAATATAGTAATAATTTAAAACTTAGATAAATCTCTCAATATCTCGGTTGAAAATTTGTAAAGGCCTTATGCTTATCTTAATATGTTCAGATATCAAATGGTCTAATTTTTTTATTTTTTATTTTTTTATTTATTATTATTTTTTTTTTTTTTTTTTTTTAATATTTTTTCTTTTTATTTAATTTTTTTTTTTTTTTTTTTTGCTGAAAAAGATCTTTAAACTCTTTTTTCTATAAAAAAATTACGTATAAAAATGATTTTCAAACTCAAAATTTTATACTATTCAACTATGCTTAGTAAAACTTATAAAATCCAATCACCAGTGGCAGATTTATTTCTAAAAAAAAAATTTCGATTCTGCCTCACGGTGCAATCATGTGTGCTAATCAAAGATTCGAAAGTCTAAATTTTTTACTTCACTTTCCAAAATCAAATTAATTTTTTATCCCAGCCAAATTTTCCTATTAAAAATTTAATTAAAAATTAAAAATATTTTCATCTAATTGGGATGAGGCTTGACAACATTCAAAGTCAAAAAAGTTCTAGACAGGAATGCTGCAAAAAATTTAGAAGCTCTTATTGGGCTCTTGTGAAAAGAGAATTGAAGAGCACAAAATATCGAAGGTTTTAAAAGGAGATGGGTAAACTGTTCCAAAAAAGTGACTGAAACAACTATCAAATCTCTAATGGAAGGGTTACCAAAAAAGGTCCATGAGATCATAAGTAGTGGTTAGAACTATACAAATTATATTTTTCTGTGATCTATAATATCACAGAAAAAAGTCACCAATTAACAAATATATATGAAAATAATTCATTCAATTATAAACTTGTTGAAATTTGCACCTCTCACCAAAATGATTATATCAATTACTAAAAACTATAAAAAATACAAAACAGAAAAAAAAATCCCAATTAATAAATTAATTAAATCAATCAAGTAGATGATTAAATGAATTAAAAATGTGTATAGCAAAAAAAAAACAATCCTAAAATTTATTTTTTATTTTATCAAAAATTAAATAAATTTTTTTATTTTATTTTTTCTTGAAAATATTTATTAAATTTTGATGGAAAATTAAACAACTGAGTTAATTGTAAAAAAGACGGTCATTAATTAAAGTAAAAAATCAAAAATCTAAGATTAACCGTTACTATTCTAAACATTCTTATTATAAAAATTCATAACAGTAACCTTTTTTTTTCTCACCTACACTAAAACGTTCTCAAATTGCAATATTATTGCCATTGTTGTTTAATTTATATGACAATTCCTTTTTTTTTTTTTTTTCTTGTTCTGGTTTAATTCCAAATTTAGTCTATTATACAATTTCACTTGTTTTGCGATTAAAATATTTTTTTTTACGTTTTCATTCTTTTTATAAAAATTTTTTTGGTCTTTTGTCTTGGTTACCATGTTTGGCATTTAAGCCGATTATAAAGCATCGATTTTATTTCAGTTTGTTTACTTTATTTTAACGTTTGTTGTTGGTTATTAAACATTGTTTCACATGTTGAAAAATTATATGATTTTTTTTTTTTTTTTTTTTTTTTTTTTTTTGTGAGTTTACATTTTTTCGGTTGCTCTTATTGATTTAAATTCAACGGGCATGAAGTGAGAGGGACTACAAAAGATAGACTCACAAACCCAAACTTCAGCTCCTACAGTTAAGTGAATTTAAATTGATAAATTGAATTGCATTTATAATGGAATTATTAAAATGTTTTTCAAGTGGTCAACCAAGAGCTTATTGATTAATGCAGGTGAAAATCTTAATTAATATTAACAAGATTTTGTAAAAGCTTAAAACATGTTCATATGTACTTATGTACTCATGTAGGAATTAATTTATGCATTTACGTTAAAATTACATTTTTAAGTAAACAAAATTTTTAATGAACACATTTAAATTGAAAATTATATTCAAATTTAAATTACACAAATTTATTATTTTTTCATATGCTAATTCTATAGTATTTTAATTAAATAAGATTTCTTGTAATTTTAGTTAGTTATAATGTTTAATCATAAATGTAAATATGTTTTTATATACATAATTGTGCATATATTATGCTGCATCATCATTATAATTTGCAAAATCTATAATTTAAGATACATATTTATTATAAAAATTAAAATTTGTTATTTTGCTCTAGTAGTAAATTCTACTTAGAATATGTCATTAGTATTTTGTTGTTCTTGTTTTAACCTAAATTTAATTAAATAAACAAAAAGTTACTAATTTGTTATATTAAACTTACAAGTTATTATTTGTTAAGTCATTTATTATTATATACAAACGGATAAATTGAGAATTTAATCAATTAATGCAGTTGTATTAATAAAACAGTAGTACTTCTAAAGGTCATTACCAGAATGTAAAGATTTGTTACTTAAAGTAATGGGAAAGTAAGTAGTTTATAAGATCATTATCAGTTAGTACTTACTAGGCTTTTCAAAATAACTACATTTGTAATAACTACTACTTTCAAAGAAACATGTGAAGAAAGTACTACTCATTACCCAAATTCAAAAAGTTTTTGCTGGGTCAATATGGTTTTACTTTCTAAATAATTCTTAATAATTTCATTTACTACTTCAAAATTAATCTTCAAATATCTTATTTCTTTCTTAGCGTTAGAACTCCTCTTTAAAACAGGTATTGAAAAAAGAGGAAAAATCGCTAACATAAATAATTGCTGCTAACTAATCGTATATGTTATCTTCAATGTAGCAACTTTATAATTATATAGTTGTATATTTTGTTTTTTATTTCTACAAATCGTGCTTAAAAACAAAAATTATCTATAATTTGGTTATAACGTTTTATAGACTACTAATTGCAGCAAATATGCACTCAGCTAAACATAAAAAATCTTAAAACAGATTTCATATATTTTTTATTAAGATAATAATACTCGTCTACCAGTAGATTTTTCTAAATATTTAATCGCTACAAAATTATTTTTTCTTTAATTAATAATTTCATCAAATACTCTAAATGTTTTCTAGTTTTTACAACCAACGATAACAATGTAATCAAATAGACGTGGTAACAACTAACAGTCCACAACTTGTTTAGACATGTGGCATGAATAGTTTTTAATAATTAAAGAGTTTGGTTTTCCTACACAATTTTCTTTGTATTTATTATTAATTTTTTTTTTGCCTAAGTAAAACGTCTATTTGTCTGTGAAGCCTGTTCAAATAAAGTATTAAATATTTACATGCATATTTACATATGTAGGTATATTTTGTCTTTAACTGACTGTCTGTCTTTTATTTACGTCGCAGAAAACAATAATCTTTTAGTCAGGTTACGGTTTGTTATTTGTTATTTTTTTATTTTTTTTTAATATTTAAGCCGCAATAGAACATGACGATATGTGTAGTTAGAAATTCTAACTTCGAATAGTGGTCAAAAGTTTGTGTGATATGAAAATCAATAGTTTTTTTTGTACTAGTAGTTGTAGTTTAGTTACAATGTACAATGTTTTATAATGGAAAATGATTATTAGATTGGATCAGAACGAATTTTGTGAATGCTTTAGGAAAAAGAGAGTTTCATTGCACCTGTCCAAACACTTGACTAAGTCGATCGCTTCATTGAGATCTGTACGTCACAGAAACGGCTTCGAGAGGGGTTGCTGGGCACGTTCCTCTGTCATTGTAATTCAGCAGACATTTTATGCAATTAAGTAGAACACGTTTGTTTCTACAGCAAAAGTTGCAGGCAGCCTATTGGCTACTCCCTACCGGTAGATATTTCCCCATTCTATGTGGTTAATACTCTGACTGATGATCGATATATAACCATGATCAGTGAATGGCTAGATCTCTCAATTTCATTATTTTATACATTATTCTTTGAGATATTTTAAAGTCACAGGACTTCGCAAGATTTAAAAGAAAAACTTATACAAGAATTCCAGAATATTATAGTTCCAAACCATTATGAGAACCAGAAGCGAAAAAAGGGCCATCAAAAACATGCTTTAAAATATGTTTTATGTGCATGAAAAAAAAAGCTCCTAAAACTCTAAAATATGTCATTAAAAATAAAAAAATATACTCTTAAAATGTTATTATTTCTGGATAAGTTTTAAACTACCCAGCAAAAACTTGGTAATGACATGTAGTTATGGATGTAGTTACTTTGTAATGACAACAACATACTCTATGCATTACATAGAAATTGTTTAGTAACTAATTATTTATAACCCAAGTGTAAATTATTATTTATGATCAGATTTTTGAAAATATTAATTTTTATTGATTTTTATTATGCAGTTACCAATTCATATATTTGAAGAAGGGATACATAAATGAAAGGCAAAATTTGCGTATGAATTAATTTGTTATCTAAAATAGTTTATTTTTATTACATTTGCATTAATTAAATTTTTGGTTGTTGTTAAGTTTTTTAAATTAAAATTTAAGAAATCTTTTTGCAATAGCAAACAAAATTTTTATATCCTTACATTTCATTACTTATTTATAACCTAGAAAATAACTAGTTCCTATGGTTATTACTAATCATGACTTCAGTAATGCTTTAAAAACAATGCACTGTTTAACTGCTTGAATGTAATTAGTTATTGTAATGTGTAGTGGAGATCCATTATATTAGCTTCTTAACTCATTACATGGCAACCAAAGTTTTTGCTGGGTATTTAATCTTCATGCTAAAAGTAATGTGATTTTTATTTGCAATCTATAGATAATATTTTCTTATAAGATGAAAATGATTAAGAATGTGACAGTAAGCAGAAAATTTTACTTGTAGCAAACTATGCAAAAGAAATCGATTGGGTGCAAAATATGCAACATTTATTCTTAAGTGTAAAATATGCAAAAATTATGTTCTTTAGTGTAATATATGTAAACTTATGATCTTAAATATAATATACGTAAAAATATGTCATACACTTAGAGATATAAACTCGAAATCTATCATAGTTGTGGTCATATGACAATTTTCGATATCGGCTTTTAGATACCGTTCGTTTACAAATTTTAAATACATAAAATAAAAAACATAATGTAAGGAGTGCGTTTGGAAAAATCTTAACATATATAATATTCAATAACTTGGAAATGGTTGGTCTTAGGGTTTTCATTATTTTTTTATTTAATTGATAATTTATTACAGATCACAGAAAAATATAACTTTTATTGTTCTAACCACTACTTATGAACTCGTGGACCGTTTTTGGTAACCCTTCCGTTAGAGATTTGATAGTAGCTTCAGTCACTTTTTTGGAACATTGTGTACATCTTTTTTTAAAATCTTCGGTTTTTTGGGACACCTTTTTTATGCTCTTCAATTCAAGAGCTCAATATCTCTCCACTGGTCTAAGCTATGGACAATTTTGAAAATTGACCTCTCTTCGTACAAAAACTATGTTATTGCTTTGGTACCACTCCAGAGCTTTCTTACCGTAGTGACATGATACCAAATGGGTCCAAAAATATGTGGACGCGTTGTGCTGTCTTACAAAAGGAGGAAGTCTTTTTTGCAAATATTTATTTATGCATATTTTGGTATTTATATATCCGAATGTATCAATTGACTTTCCTGTTTTGCCGTAACAGCAAAAAGCTTGTTATACCAGGAATCTTGTAAGAAATTTTTTCTGCTTTTGGGCCCTAAACTTATCTTTAACCTTGCCTCGAGCATCAGCAATAAAAAGTTTTGACACGTAAGCTGCGAAAATTCTGCCAGCACATACGTTTCTTCGTCAATTATACAACTTGAGTATTTTTGTATGAAATTTGGTTTTAATTTCCGTGTCCTATTCTTGGCTTCTAAATTTTTTGCAGCATTCCTGTTTTGAATTTTTTGGACTTTATATTAATGGTTAAATTCTCCTGATACTGTTTAATAACATTAGAAACAGTTTGACGACAGAAATTTAATTCTGTGGCCAATTATTTGTAGGACCTATTTTGATTTTTTTGAAATTTTTTAATAATTTGTAGCACTTCACTCATTGTGATGAAAATAAGGACAAATTAACATAGTTGTTATTAAAAATAATAACTGACGTGAGCTAAACTTGATACCAATTGGTATCTATTTTCGTTAATGATTTGTACACGACGTGTTGAATATGAACACATATGGGGCAGTTGTTTCCTTAAACAATTGTTTTTAAATAGTACTGTTTTCAACACATATGTTGGCGATTTTCTATACAAATATGAAGAAATAAGCTGTAAAGGCCAAAATATGCAGTTGAAAAATTTTTCAAGAAATGTAATATTTTTGATAAAAGCTTGTTTTTCCGGATAATTTTCCGTCAATAAAGCTTTGAAGAACTTGAAAGTGACAATGATGGATAAGTCTGAAGGATTTTCATCGAACGGCCTAAAAATTATAATGATATTGGTGACGAGGGCGATGCTGATAACGTTTCTAACAGTAGTATTTCACGTTAAGTCCTTGATACATTCCTTCAAACCAAGAGTAATTTTTTATCATAATGAGTATAAAAAAGGAACTTAGAAAAGCAGAATTTGTACGTATATGTAGCATTTGTGTTGACATTTTTGGTCAGTATCAGGAAAAATAGAAAGGAAGTCTTAAATAATTATAGTTTGGGATTCCAAAAGTCATTTGCTACTCTGTAAATTATATTTAGTTGATATCCTTCAATATACAAAGGTGGATTTCTAACACAATTAGTTTTGATGATCGTGATGAAAGTCATTTTTAATACCAACAACTACAATAAGGCGTTATATCGGTGATGCTCCAACTAAAGAGAGTGTATTTAATGCTGAATGTTTGATTAGTAAACTTTTTTTTTCTCAATACCATACTAGAACTCATATTGAATTACATCTCCTTAAAAAATTTGCCAATAAAAAACATTTTTTAAAAAAATTTACTGATTTTCTTCTTACATAAAAATATCTATGTAGTGCCTGGCATGACCATACGGTATCGGCCCGTTCTGATCGACCAAAGGACCAAAACTAAATTTTATTTAATAGGTAAATTTACTTAGGTCCATAGATTTGAAAATTTCATCATTATCTGAAATAAAAAATATTCCCGGCCAATTTTGGTTAATCTGGTTCGAAGGACCAAAGAGTTCATATGCCATCGATGTCGTTATACACAAGAAAGTATATTGCGTTGTTTGCTGTGTGATATGTTTGCATCTGCTTCTTCACTATTATTCAATTCTTACCAAAAAAAAAAAAAAACATAGGTTATCAATGATCTATTCCTGTGCACAGTGAGGAATTGACTGCCTCGGTTTCTTCTGCACACTTTCACGGTCAATGGCCTATCTGACGTTCTTTAATCACTTATATATTTCGTCAAGATTTGATTTTTTTTTTTTATACTGAAATCTAAAATCTGTTTTTATGTTGAAATTAAAGGAGTTAGAGCATAAAAGGATGAAAATCTTTGATCACTTAGATATCTCACAAAAAAATTATTTAAGGAAACTAAAGACGCTAGAGCAAATTAAATTTTTCATTCACTTTTATTTCGCAACATAAGTTGCTTTTTTTTAGAGAAAAATTTAAAATCTCAATTTAAATGAAAACTAGAGGACTTCAATAATGAAGGTAAAAAAAAAATAATAATGACAAAATTATAGAATATCAAAGGCTTCTCACAACCACTTTTATACAAATTATATTTTGTATAAAATATGAATTTTAATATAACAACCTTAATGATAAATCATAAATAACCCCTTCAAATAATGTACATCTGAAAAATGACAATTGTTTGTCAGTCATTCGCAAAAATACTAACTTCAATTGTATTATACAATTGTGTTTATGTTTTTGTAGGTATTTAGCAAAAGACCCAAGCATGACGGTAATATAATATTCTTATAACATGTTGTCAAGACATTGACATATGTATATTAAGTTACAAAATGTCTCACAGCAACAGAGTTTACATAGGTGAAATTTCTTGGAAGAGAATTATAGAAAAAACCCCATCCAAATTTTTTAAGAATTTTATTATAAAAAAAAAAAAAAAGAATTTAAACTTTAGTGTTTATCATTTCTTTCTTTTTTTTTGCAGTGTCAGTACAACAATTATTTTTAAACGGATGTTGTATTGTTGTGTTAAAACAACAATAAAATCGCCTTAAAAATTGCAATTAAAAACAATTGAAAATTGTTCATTTTTTTGTTTTATTATCTCTGTTGTTGTTTGTTTTATTTTTCGTTCTTTAAATGTTGTTTTGTTTCAATGACTCTTATTAACAATGTTTTAGACATTTTCAACATTACAATTTAACAAAACTTAAACTTCCGCCTTTAGTTTACTTTATATTTTCCTTACTATTTCCGTTTACAATGCTTTGGTTTTTTTTTTTTTTTTTTTTTTTATTTTTCCTTTTTTTCCTTTTTTTGGTATTATTTGTTTTTGTACTTTTTTCTGCAAATTTTTATTTTTTTGTTCAGAGATTTAAACAAAACATAATAGAGAAGAAGACATTGTATTAACGAATTGTTGTCTTCCATTCTTAATTTAGCCAAGACACCCACCCCACCCTACTGTTACTTTTTTTTCGCATTTTTATTTTGCTAACATTTTCTTTTTCTTCTCGTTCTCTATCCTTAGTATTTGGTATTTTATTTACAGAAAAAAATTTGTTGTCTAAAAGACATCTTGTTGTGCTATACTTATTTTACTCACCAAAACCAAATGCTTTATTTCATTTTATTTGTAACTGTGTCTGTCTGTGTGAGTTTGAAGGAAGGAAAAGTTGAAATAAAAATCAGCCAAAAGGAACTCTGTTAGGAATATTCAGCTACAAAATTCTATTTTATCTTCACTTACATCTGTGACACGCATACTTGTAAAATATCATTGAGGCAAAAAAAATAAAAATTTTTTTTCTATATATATTTTTTTGTTGCTGGCTCCAAAAAAAAATGAAAGAAAATAATGTAAAGAATGAAAGCAACTTATAATTTAGCTTAGGGAATTGTTATAATTTAATTTTGCCTTTTTTTCCTCTTCATCTTTTTCCGTCTTCTGCACCAGTTTTCCTTGTTGTATCTTTTGGGAATTTTTATTCATTTTGAAATGTTAAAATGAATGTTTAGATGTTGGTATATGTGCGAGTGGGAGAAGAGTGAACAGAGAAAAGAGCGGGTTAATAAATTTAATACAGTGAGTGGGGAAAAGAAGGGAAAAAATGGTACAGAATGTAAGTTTGTAATTGGATTTTCTTCATTTTCGAAGATGTCAGTAACTTTTTTGCTTTTTTTTCTCCAATGCTACAAAAAATGTAGGTATTGTGGGTTTGAGGATATTGTTTGTAAAATTCTCCTAGAAAACAAAATGATAACTTTGTGATATGAGATCTTGATCAGTAATATAATTTTTAGATTGTATGGGAAGAGCGATATGTGAATGGATTTGATATTTTAATAGAAGTGTGAGAATAAGATAAAGCACATGACAATATAAATTTTAATTCGAGCAGAAATATATAGTATCTGTATGTAAAAATATTTAAATAGATAATACTTATTTTTTTTTTTTTAATTCGATTGATTATAATATTTTCTAAAGATGTTCATGTCACAAATGTATTACATATCGATCGTTCTTAACCTTTTTATGCCCAATGTTACGTATACGTTTTCTTCACAGTTTTGATTAAAAAAATATCTTATTTGAAATGGGTGGTTCTTTTCAGAAATTGTTATTTTTACTAGATGTTTTGTGACAAAATTCATATAATTTTTAATAATACACTCTGAGAAAAAATCCACATAAATGTTGAAAATGATACCATTCTGTATTGGTAGTGAATCTGCCTCGTATGTGTAAATTTACCACTGCTTAACGAAAGTCGATACTCAACTGCCATCAAGTTGAAATCATTTCGGTATCAAATTATTAAATATCATTATGTTTTGTATTAAATTTGTCAACGGAATGATTCCAAAACGCATTTTTTTATTTTTTTTTTGAAATGATTCAGTAACTTGTGAACCGTTAGAGATATTTCAATAAAATTTTACAAAAATTTAAAATTTAAAGCTGAGGTGTTTTTGAGTTGATTTCAAGGAGTATAGATTCCTAGAGTGTCAACGGGGTTATGGCCTATTGTCAAAAATTCCTTTATGATATGATAGAAATGAAATTTTATATATAGATAGTAAATCTCTACAAAAAATACGCTTGCATGTGTCTTTTATTTTAATATTCAAGTATAAATACTTGTTGGGCTTAATATTGTCCCTAACATTTTTCTAAAATATTCACTAGATCTCCCACAAAATTCTAAATAATATTACTGCAAGAATCATATAAATATATAATTCCGATAAAAATTTATATTAATTTGATTAGGGAACTTTAAACAAATTTCATGTTTTTTTTGTCAAAAAATTGACAGTATTTATTCACCTATAAAATTAGCTTTTTATTCTGAGCTATATCTATGCTTTCAAAAGAAATCGCAATGCAAATGCGAGTAAAATAAATCCGAAGGAGTTGAGGGCAAAGGTCTCCCTAAAAGCCCTACCCAAACTTTATCAATTTTGAAAATATTTTTAAAATTTTTTTGTAAAATTCTCAAAACGCAAAGCTGGAATAAACATAAAATTATTTTAACTAAATATCTCCATATATAAAATAAACACCCACAAAGCTTTTTCTGATGAACGTCTCTTATAATACAGAGTGACGATTTCAATGAAAGAAGTAAATTTTTGAAAGATATTATTCCGGATTGAGATTTTGGGCATTTCAATACAAAAAGTGGGAGTTTGTCTAACTCCCTAATTTAAGGAAAGGTTTATCTACGTTATGTCAAAATTTCATGGTCTGAAGAAGTTTTTAAATGATTTTGATAAGATTCTACCTAATTTTAAAAGAATTTATTTTCAGAATAATAATAATGAAAAATTTCTTTAAAATTGACAATCTTTCCTGAATTTAGTATTATATATATATTTAGTATGATTTATTGGTTCAATATTAAATTTAAACTTACTTATTAAATATCTTTAATAAAATGCAGATAGTCCCAAATTGAAGCACTTACCTAAAAGAAAAAAAATCACAAAACGTTAGTTTATATAAAAATAATAAAAAAAATAAATTATTGAAATATTAAAAAGCTTTTGTAAATCTTCTACAAAAAATTTTTAAAATGATGCTTTAAATATTAATTTTTATAATTTTAATAACATAAGGACTGCACTCGCAAAAATCCGTGCACTCTTTAAGGCTTATACCTTTCGTATATGTAAAAAACCATTAGTACCAATAACTGTAATAGAAAAATTAGTTTTTCTCAAAATTAAAATTTAATAAAATTCATGCAAACGCATGGTTCATATATATTGCCAAAAATGAAATGCGCCTCAGTTAGTAAATTGCTTAGCATCTCTTGTCAAAAAAAATTTCTAAATGATAGTCTGAAAACCCACAAAGTAAAAAAGAGAACGCTATAAAAAATATGAAGGCAAAGGAGAGGAAAGTTATTGAGATCAATTTTTTTCAAAAATATGAATGCGTCTAAAGGCCAATATAAAGTAAATAATTTCGAACCTTTTATAACGTTCTAGGCAGGAATTCCATATCACAAATGTTGTGGGAAATGAAGCAGATAAATATCGTGTAAAAAAAAAATCTTACTTACTTACTCTGGCATTCTAATTTGTCTTGCCTGATCTCGCATAAAATTGCCCAAAATTCAGTCTATTTGAAATTTATTAGGTTCTAGTAAAAAATATTTAAAAAACACTTAAAGCTGAGTAAACAAATAGAATGGATTTTACAAAGAAGTGGACCCATTATGAATTTCATGCTTTAATTTTATCGTGCGCAGTCCTTAATTAAATACATTTATATCTTTCTCTTCTTATTGAGCTATTTTTTCAAGTTGGAATAAAAATCTTTTAGAAAAAATATATTGTTTTATTATCTACTACGCAAATTTAGATGTTCCTTCGTAATGTTTGCCTACTAGAATTTTATTCCTAATTGTTTTTAATATTTTTTATTAACAAAATGTTGTTAATTTTGTCAACGAAATTAATTTTAGTTGATAATTATTTTTCTGGAAATTTAAAACGAATTGTTTGCCAGTGTTAATATTTTATTTTTATAATATTGCTTTTTAAAAATTTAAAATGTAAAGAATTTATATTTAATTTTGTATTACATTACAAATTAAAATTCAAAAGAAAAATATTAAATATATAGAACTCTGCTATCTACTTTTTCTTTACAAACACTGTATTCGCTTTCAATTAAAATTCATTATGTCTCTTAGTTTAAAAAAAAATATAGAAATGTTTTATATATTATATGCATTAAAAATACATAATATAAATATATATTTTTTTACAATGTATATTAAGTAAACTAGATCAACACTATATTTTCACATTCTATACATAAATGCTTACATACAGACATAAAAACAATATTCATCTAACAACTAATACAATTATAAAATGTTGCTTCCTTTAGATTTGTATTGCATTTTGCATCTGTTAGTATCTTCCTTTCTCTGGCTTTCATGTTATGTGTTCCATTTTAAAAAATAAAAAAACAACACAACAGCCCTTATTATATCTAAATGTGTGGGTGGGTGTATCTGTTGTTGGTGTATGCAAAAAAAGAAAAAAAAAAAAACTTATTTTAATTAGAACTGTTCCTTTCCTTTTTTTTATTTTTTTTTTTTTTTGCATTTATTTTTATTATACATTTTACTTGTTAACTTATTTTTTCATTTTAAAATTTATTTTATATATTTCTTTTTCTTCTATATTTGCTATGTTTTTTTCTATGCTTTGATTTTGCTCTCAAGACCCTAAAGGAACTTTAGGAAGAAAATATAAATAAATAATATAGAGAAAAAACTAAAAGTTAAAAGTTTCTGACATTTTTATGAATATTAAGAAAAATTTTAAAATTTAATTTAACAAAAGAATGAAAAAAATTTTGATATTTGCTTTTAAAATGAAAAATAAAGATAACAAGTGATTGGGTCTAAAATAATTTTGCTTTTATATTTATGCATATTTTAAATGTATGTATTTTAAAGAAAAAATAAATGTTGTTGAAATGTTTAAAAAGTTAAAAATTTTAGTATCTCTTAGAAAATTATAAAAATAAAAAAATGACTTATTTCTTGTATGTACAATTTTCAGCAAATTTGAATACAATATTTTTAAATAAAACTCTATAAAATTTCAAATACTCATTAGGACAAATATTATTGATTAACAGTCGTGGTTGTATGTAGATCGTACAGTTGTAACAGCCGTATTCACAAAAAAATAATGTATGCTTGATAACGAGTTACTAACTTTTTGTATGTAAATTTCCATAAGAAAAAGTTAGTAACTCGTTATCAAACCAACATTATTTTTTTTAATACGGCTGTAAATCTTTACAGAGAAAATAATAAAATGGTTTCGCTTTACGATTACAAAAGAAAATAAATGTGTAAATAATTCTGTAATTAGTAATTTGTTAAAGTATTTATGAGAAAAAAATAAAGTTTCGTATTTATAAAATTTTAAGTTTAGTTTTTTTTTCTTTTTTAATGTTAGGTCTTTTTTAGTGAAATTAAACTTTTTTTTTTGATATTTTCGGTTTTTAGTAAATTTTCGAATTTTGGTGAAATTTCTAATTTTTGGTGAAATTTTCTATTTATGATTAAATTTTGGATTTTTGGTGAAATTTTGTGTGAAATTTAAAATTTTTGGCTAATCTTCGGATTTTTTGTAAAACTTAAAATTTTTGGTGACATTTTTGATTTTTGTGAATTTTTAGATTTTTTATAAAATTTAAAATTTTTGGTGAAATTTTCGAATTATTGGTGAAACTTTGATAATTTGTTGAATCATGAATTTTATTAAGTGCATCTATTTAGAGGGTAAAATATGTAACACATTTTTTTAAATTTAAGGATAACAAAGAAGCCAAGGGGCAAAAATAAATGCACAATTTTACTGTTAAAGGTTTCTGTCTAATACCAATAAGTTGGCTTCAATCTATAATTATAAAAGAGTAACGTCTGAGTGATTGACTGACTGACTTACTTAGTGATTCATCATCGCACAGCTCAAACGATTAAAGCTAAAAAGATGAAATATAGACTGTAGATTGGCCTCCTACCAAATATATTCACTAGGACGGAATTTTTGGAAATTCAAATGTTTAGGGGATATAAAGGGTAAAATCGGTAACCTTATATCTCCTAAACTAATAGAGATACAAAAAAAGTTTAATAGATATCGTTATTAATTTAAAAAATAATCGGATAGGTGTCTAATACTTTTTTGAAATTCAGCTCTTTTAGGGAGAAATTGTGTAAAAACTTTAATTTGGTACTTTTATGGCACCCTATCTATCTTTTAAACCAGTAAACATACAAATAAAATAAAAACCAAATTAGTACCTCATCGAAAATTGGCAAATATAAGTTTGGTACTTTTTGAAAATTCGAACGTTGAAGGGTTAAAAATCGTATCTGTTTTTGGTACTTTTTTCACAAAATATTTTTTCTTTTTACTGACACATACATACAAAAATTTTAACATTAGATCACCGTACAATTTAGAAATTCATTGGAATACAATCTTTGTTACATTCAGGGAGAATAAAAAGTACCAAAAAGGAGATTAAATCGGGAAATTAAATTTTAATCAACTTAACGCATTTTTTATTATATTAAACCTAGAAACATGAAATTAAGTAAATGTAGTCCAAAGTGAATGAGAGTTCACAAGAGGGGATTTTGTGGTATTTTTTATTTTTATTTTTATTCTAATGGTACTTTTTGAATTTTCTATAATATTGAACCTAGAAACACGAAATTAAAGATATATGGTCTTATGTGGGTAAGAATTCAAGAGAGGAACTTTGTGGAACTTTTTTGTTCTTCCAATGATACTTTTTGAATTTCCTCTAATATTGAAGCTGCAAATATGAAATTAAAAATATATGGTCCTAAGTGAATAAGAATCTAGAAAAGAGGATTTGTAGTACTTTTTCGTTCTTCTAATGGTACTTTGTGAATTTTCTATAATATTTAACGTGAAATCATAAAGTTAAGAATATAAGGTCATAGGTGAATAAAAATCCAAAAGAGGGTACTTTGTGGTACTTATTACAATATTACTCTTTGAATTTTTTTGTAGTAATAATTAACTTTAAATTAAAGAGATTCTGTGTTTAGAGTCCACAAACCTTATCATTTAGTAGTTTTTGAAACTTCGAACGTTAAAAATGTAAGAAAATGGTAACTTAAATTTTATTGTTCTTAGTACGGGTTCACACACAGCAATTTTTCTTGCCGCAATTCGGAGTTTTTTGAAGAGAGAGGAGAAGGGAAGAGTAAACTTTTACATTATTTTTTCTTCTCTCGCCTACGAAGTGTGTGAACCCTGACATAATGCGGACAGAACACCAATATTATAACTGTGTTAAGTTCCAAATTTGACTTTTTAATACTTAATCCTAATTTATGGTCCTTGTATATTCCCAAATTAGCTAAAGTGGTTATTGTTTTTAAACATGGGTTTATATATTTCTAAATCAGCTATAATTATAAGTTCTTCTATAGTTCAAAGTTGACTTAAACTTTAGCTTTATATGTATTTTAAAGTGTCTTATTTGTGAGCTAAATACAATAAAAATATTAAATAAATTCAAAAATTTATTTTTTCCAAAAGGGGCACGCGCAGGAAAATCGACTACATTCATTGTCAATAGTGAATTTGCTCCCTATATTTTCAAATTTAACACGATGTGTTCAAAACGAAAATCAATAACTCATTGTTAAATTGCATTATTCTATTAAATTTGTTAACGAACGGCATTAACAAGCTGATACCGTCAATTATCAATGTAACTACAACAGTGGTGGATTTTGATTCGAATTTTTTCCTCAGTGCGTATAGCATAAACGTAATCTAAAGTATTCTACGAAAACTTTCCCAAAAAACAATCGGTCTATAATCAAAACCTAGCTCCCGCAGAGGGACATAAAATTTCACAAAAATACATTACAGTCCTCTACGTTATCAAAATTCCACTGTGAAAAATTTTTAAGTGCTATTTTAAAATTGCGGTTGGTATGGCTCATTTATTCTTCAACTTGGCCGACTTTGTATAATTTAATTTTTTTTAACGTTTTCTTTATTTAAATATTGAATCTACCTTTTTTAAGGTCTCACAATATGTATTCAAATCTTAAAACTTAATACTACTTTATCTCTAACGAGAGCATGCCCAAGTGAATCATTTGTCTTGGCTAATAACGGGGTGGAAAATCGGCTCTACGAAGCCTTGAATCCGATCGAACTTCAGTAAGAAGTCTTGCAAGCGGGTTGGGGTGAGTCTGCAGTTTTACAATGTATTTTTCACTGTATTTTTTAAACTCGTCATTTACAAATGGAACCTCTAAATCTCTATGGATATTCTCATTTCTTATATACCATGGTGCACCCGTCATGGTTCTAAGAATTTTTGATTGGGCCCTCTGTATAATATCGATACTCGTTTTACTGGCTGTGTTACAAATATTGCTTCTTCTATTTTGTAAAATACATATTTCAATTGAATAAAATTAAATTTAAAAAAATTCCACTTCTCCCCTAGTAGAGTTTTTTTTTTTAATTCTCTGACTTTATGACTTTTTTCTTTGTGGATCAGAAATTAAAAATATATGACAAATATTTCTATATTCTCCTTAAAATGTCATTTGGGTTACATGTTTTTATTTACATTTCTTTCATTGTTTACCGATTTGTTTGCTCATCATTATCAATTTTACAAGTTTTACCACATTTTACATTTATTGTTAGATACGATTTGTATATTTACTCAAAAGTACAGTATAACAATTATTTATTAACATACAAAGTAAACCATAAAAAACAATACCATATTCCTAATACAAGTACGAATATTTCTGCAACACACTGTTATTGCTCATAGAATATTTATGAATTTTCCTTATTCCTTTTATAACCTTAATGATTTTCATTTATTGTTTTCATAAAGTTCCTTTACAAAATTTAAATATGTATGAAAATTTTATTGTACTTGGACTGGCTGACTGACAGTCTCTTTGCCTTTAATGTATATAAGAAGTATGATTTTACTAGGAAATTCTTTTGTTCGTAAGGGTATGTCGTGTGGTATGTGTATGTTTTAGTTTTATTAATAATGTAGGTAAATATTTGTCAACCTAATTAATAATTATGTTTAGCACACATAAACAAACACAGACGTAGAGACGACACAAAGACAGAAAAAACACATACTCATACTAATAAAAACCACCAACCATTAAAATTTGGAATAATTTAAATACACGGTTAGAGCTGTTGGAATGTCTGACAAATTAAATTAAATTTTAGCGTAGAGTTTAATTAAAGGTAATGGAAATGTTTTTTTATTTTATGTTGAACAATTTTTGGTTTTAAGAACGTTGAGAAGAATTTTAGCTATAAAAAAAAAATGTTCTTTCTTTAAAATCTTTAAAATTTTATTAGAAAATAAAAAAAAATAAAAAATGAAATTGAAAAAAGATTCGGCTGTGCCGAATCTTTGATACCCTTCACCATATTACCATATTACCATCTTACTATCTTATCGACATCATATTACCATATTACCGACAATTAATAAAATTTTCGCCTTAACAAAAAACAAAAAAAGTCACTAATAGTCATTACAATACTTAATATACATGTTTGTGTATGTATTTATGTACATTCTTAACAGATATGTTTTAGTTTTTAAAAATAAACAACAACAATTCCATATCTATTTATTTTTGTACAGACTGCATATACAAAGAACAACAACAACACTGTTATTCATTATATTACTACTGTTTCTAACTAAACTACTTGTCTATACAAACAAAAAACAAAAAACGTCACTAATAGTCATTACAATACTTAATATACATGTTTGTATGTGTATTTATATTCTTAACAGATTTGTTTTTGGACCATAACTCTGTTGATTATAAACGAATTTGGTTTATTAAAAAAAAACGAAATTTTATAAAAACATTTATGACTGATCTATTAAAAAATAAAAATCTGTAGCTTGAACAAGGGCTTCAAAAATAAAAAATTCGTTTTCCCCGATATCTCAGTTATTACTGAACCGATTTATTTCATTTTTTCAGAACAAAAATTCAGAAAATAATTTCCGAGCCCCCTTTAAAAATTCGAAGTCCCTGGTATATGCAGAGGCTTCAGAAACAGAAAAACCGGTTTCAAAAACCGGTTTTTAAAGCATATCTCCGCCATTTATAAACCGATCCTGCTGATTCAAAAAACCGAAATTTGTATAAAAATAAAAATCTATAGCTTAAACCAGGGCTTTAAAAAATAAAAAATGCGTTTTGTCTGATATCTCAGTTATTATTGAACCGATTTATTTCATTTTTTCAGAACAAAAATTCGGAAAAAAATGTCCGAGACTTCTTTGTAAAAACGAAGTCCCTAGTATATACAGAGACTTCAGAAACTGGAAAACCGGTTCTAAAAACCGGTTTTTTAACATATCTCCGCATTGTATGAACCGATTTTGCTGAATTCCAATAGCAAAATTCTCGAAAGCATTTCCGATCGTTTGATATATATATATTATATATGTCAGTTATCGGTGGGCTTCATAAACGCCATTTCAACCGACACACGGACGGACATGGTCCTATCGTCATCATTTCTTACAAGGATCCCGAAAATGTAAACTTTTTTACTCTCCGACGAAAATTGTGGGAATTACAAACGGAATGACAAACTTATATATTCCCTTTACACCTGTGGTGAAGGGTGTCTTAAATGTTAACTTTAAAACCAATTACAACAGAATTAATAACTGTTTAATATTACGTTTCAATATATTATAAAAATATTTATATAAAAGAAATGTTTTTATTATCCTTAAGACTAAATCTCTTTAACAAAAGTGCTGATACAAAACATTACAAAAACGATAAAACAAAAACTTTTTATCTACAAAAAAATTTTATACAATAAAAACAAAAAATATAAAAAAAAAACGACAAGCAACCTGACAAGCCTATAATATATTCTACATCTGTATCTACACCTAGATTCGTTTTACTGGCGTGTTTTTATTTTTGGGGGCACCAAAGATAAATAACTCTTCAATGTATTGTGAACAGCTAGAAAATGAAAAAAAGGAAAAGAAATAAAAATAAATAAAAAGATGAGTACCACTTTTTTTTGTTGTTGTTGCTGTCTTTCATATGGTCTAGAATCTAGACTCTAGATTTAAAAATTATATGTTTGTGTGCGTACTCTTTTGTTGGTATTTAGCAGCCCCCAGAAAATACATACATACGAAAATTCTGTATAAAATAAAATATTTTGGCTGTATGCCTAACATGTCAAGGTAAATATGTTCTATATGTTTACATCCTTATACACAATTTTCGTGTACTCACTAGCTCACAGGAAAGAAAAATCTCCATGTAATACATAGAGAATAACATTCGAAAATATGTATATTTAACAAGAAACTCTCACACAGCTACATTTATACTTATACTAAGAAAAGTCTTTACAAGGACTTAAGTAAGAATAAAAGCTTTTTATTTCGCGTTTACATAAAATAAAGTATAAAAACAAAAATTTAACAACAGTATTAACAATATGCAGTGCAGTAAAGGTGTGAAGTCCACTAGGAGCTATTTCACTAGATTGTCCCAAAGGACTTAACTTTGATTCTTTAAAAATGTGTTTGGGGAAAATGTTTTTATAGAATTTAATTATTTATAATATATGAATGAATAAATTATTAATAAGAATCGAGAAACTCTTGCATCTACTGTAGTAGAAAGTTGCTGTTACTGAGATCTTATTTTCATTTGTAAATTTTTACAAAATCCAAAAAATATACATCAAATATGGCTATGTACACCCAGAGAAAAATATATCACAAAATTGATAAAAATTTTCATCAAATTGACACCACTTCAGTATCGACTTATTTGTTTTCTATTTTGTATGTTTGAAATTTGTAAACGAACGGTATCAAAAAGCCGATACCGTAAATTGTCAATGTGATCAAGCCATTTTTTTGCTCAGTATATTTGGTCTCAAATAAACTTCAATTGAAACTCTTTGGAAGGGTATTAAACTTCAAGCATGGGTGTTCTCAAATTGACAACAATCGTATGTCTTTAGAAAGTCATAATTTGTCTTCCATCGTAGGTCTTTAAAAAGTCCAAATTTGACTTTATCGAGTACCTATTTAGTTTTTATTTATTATTGAGATTTATTAGGTTTTCAATGTAAATATTTTTAAGATCCCGAATTTGCTTCAGTTGCGATTCTTTGTGTCTTCTTCAAATCGAATTTCTATATTTCTATATTTCTCTCCATCTTAAGTCCATAATTTACTTCAATTGTGGTTCTTTTTAAAGTTTAAAATTAGTTTTGATTGAGTGACAATACATAAAGTCAAAAAAAGTCTATATAAATTCTATATAAATTCAAAATTTACCTTTAATCGTAGGTCTTCATAAAGATCCATATTGGCTTCAATCATAAGTCTTTATAAAGACCCACATTAGCTTCAATCATATAAGGTCTGTCTGTATAAGGTCCTAGATTACTTAGCTTCAGTCTCTCAGCTTCAATCTTTATAAAGTCCCACACTGATTTCAATTATAAGTCTTTATAAAGTTCCACTTCAGTTTCAATCGTAGGTTTTTATGAAGTGCCACATAGGTTCAATTATAGGTCCTTATTAATTCCCACATTATATTCAATCATAGGTCTCTATGAAGTCCCAGATTGCATCAATAATAGGTCTTTATGAAGTCCCATATTAGCTTCAACTGTAGGTCTTTATACAGTCTCATAAGAGTTTTACTCACAAGTCTTTATAAAGTCCTATATTTGCTTCAAACTTATGTTTGTAAAGTCCCACATTAGCTTCAATCATAGGTCATTATAAAGTCCCAGGCTAGCTTCAGTCGTAGGTATTTATTAAGTTAAACATAGTTTCAATCACAGGTCTTAATGATGTAGGTCTTTATATAGTCTCATGTTAGCTTTAATCATAAGTCTTTAAAGTCCTACATTAACTTCAAACGAGAGTTCATAAAGTCCCACATCAGCATAAATCGTAGGCCTTTATAAAATTACAGCTTAGCTTTAATCGTAAAGTTTTATTTAAGTCTTACATTAGAATTCCCACATTAGCTTCATTCATAGGTTTTTTTAAAGTCCGACATTAGCTTAAATTTTTCACATTTACATATATCGAAATGATTTTTAGTCGTAGGTCTCTCAGTATATAACCTTAAACTAGCTTTAATTAAGGCAAACAGACCTGTATTAACTTAAATCGTAGATCTTTATAAATTACCAAATTTCCCCATTGAATTTAGACATTAAATATCTGCTATCTTATACTAAATATTAAAACCAATACAACAAATATAAACACAATAAAAACCGACTACCCCGGAGAGGTTTCAGCTCTTTTACGTTCTACCTCTCCCCCCAACATTGAATAACGTAAGAACACAATAAAAATGTTTTACTTTAAAATTTACCTGGTTCTAGTTGATATTGTTGTTGTTGCTGCTGCTACTAATGTTGTTTCTACATAAACAACGTTGTATGCTAAAGCTAAATTAACTTTTGTGTAGTCTCTAGGGAATACTAACAACAACTACGACTAACTTTTCTCTTATTTTTTAGACTAATGGAAGAAAAAACTTTTTTTTTATTTTTTGCCAAAGAACATAAACGTATTTTATGAAGATACAAAAACATAGACATTTACTGTTATGGTGGAATTAAATTATTCTAAGGACCTTTTTTTATATAAATTAAATTTAAACCAAAAGTAAATTTAAGGGTTCTGGATTTTCTATTTTGTAAATATGTATAGGTAAGTAAGGGTTGACAGTTAATCATGACATTAGGTTACTAAAAAAAACAAAATTTTTAAATTACTTAAAATATCTCTACCAATATTTTAAAATATAAGTTTTTTTTTAAATACAATGTAGATATTTAATTTCTTAATTTCAATTTATATCGTATTAACTATCAGACCTCCCACTTTGTTTTTAAAGCCAGAAGCTCTTAAACGTCCACAGTTATAACTAGTTTTCGCGTTAAGTAATTTTGCAATGAGCTTTAAAATATACAAAAGTGCTTCTGTTGCCTATGTGTTAAAATATAAAAAATTTAAGAAAAACAATTAAAAAAAAAATACTGTAAGTAATGTTAGCATTTTATCACCTAAAGTGAAGTTAAAAAATGAATATTCTTTTTTGTTTCTAATCTAAACGACGAAAAAAAGCTAAAACACTTGCTAGACACAAATGATTAATTGTTCAATTTTTTTTTTTTTTTTAACATATTTGGTGGGTATGTATTAAAAAAAAAAGAAATAAAATTAACGTCGTTCATGACAGAACACGTGACACCTTATTCATTAATTACAGTATATTTAAAGGCAGGAGAATGTTTGGAGATTATAATTATATAATTTTCAATGTTTAGTATTAGCTAATTGGATATTAAGGACTGCGCACTAAAAAATCCGTGCATGAAAATCTGCTTTTAGAAACTAAACCAGTGAGCGATTTTTTTTAAAGTGATATTTTTATTAATGTCTATTATGTTCAAATTCTAAACATAAAATTATTAATTAGTTCCTGTTGGTTTTTAAGGAAATATCTGATCTTTTCCTTAATTATTCTAATTAAAGGTTTTATTGTGTTTCGGTAACTTTTTCGCTCGAATAAGTCCACTTATTTTTAAACTCCGTTTCATTTTATGCTGAGCTTTTAATGTCCTTTAAAATATTCTTTACTAGAGTCCAATATCTTTCAATTGTACGGATTTTCGACAATTTGATGGATTAGCAGTTTTCGGAACAAAACTCTTACAATTTCTTTGTTACAACTCCATTGTTTTGTTGTTGTAATGAGAAGAAACGTAAACAGGCAAAAAAACAGCGTATACACTGAATTTTATAAAGAAAGGAAGAAGTCTTTTCCAAAGGCAACCATTTTTTAAGAATGAAGTGCTTCATTCCTGCGTATGCATATGACTTCCCAAATCCAAAAGTTTCTTGGGAATTTTGATTTCCTTCATACACGAACATTTTTTGCCATAATCCCTCTAGCATATGCGACATAGAATTCCTGGCTAAGAAGTTTAAAAAAGTCACCCTGTACGAACGTTTCATCGTCTACTATACAGAAATAAAATTTCTGGAAAAATTCGTCCGAAGTACTTTCATGTTATTTTTTACCTCCAAATTCTTGCTTGCGTTTCTATTAGGATTTTTTTCTTACTTTATAAGTCTTCAGGCTAGACTTCCTTTAAAATTTTCTGATAAAGATTCAAAGCAATTAACATTATGTGACACTTTTCTTCCAGAGATGAGGTGATTTTTTCTAAAAATCCTTTCTATTTTGCCTGAGTCCTACAGCCTAAAGATACAATTTGTCTTCCATTACCAGATTACCATTCAGTGATCATGACTCTTTGTATAATATTATGACCCAAGAAACTGTATTTTGCGGCACAACAGCCTTCCCTGCAATTCTTTTATATGACCAATGCAACATTTCATGAAAAATTTTAATTATGTGTTTATGTGTTTTTGTTAAACTTCTATTTTGAGAAAAACCAATTTTGCTATTAGCATGAAACTCAGCACATGGCAAGTAAGCATAATGGTAAATGCAAACCTGTTAACATATTTATTAATTTTTCAACACATCAGAAGTTATAAGCCCAAGAGCATGCACGGATTTTTTCGTGCGCAGTCCTTATTAAGGAAATAAAATTTTTAATATATTTGAAATTTAAAATCTTGTTATTAAGCTTAGAAATTAAAAAGAAGAGAGAAGAAAATTTTTAAGCCAAAAGCTAAATATTTAGTGACTTAGTATATTACATTTATGATTAATCTTTTAATTTATATTTCTTCATATAATTTTAATTCGTAGGAAGTTTACTTTTGTTCACTTTCTAATGAAATATTGTAAAATAGTTATATTATTTTTAACACTCGAAAATAAGTTCACAATTTTTAAACAATTGGAATTAAATAATTTTGTTCATACATTAGCGGCTTTTATTTGGAACTGAATTTGTTTCTTAAAAACTTTAATCTCATTTTACTCTAATTTTCTCTCAGATTTTGGTGTTTTTTTAATTTACATATCGAAAAAAATTTAAGACTATCTGATCATTTAAAATAGCAATATTAGTCATATAAACTTTGTACTCTATAATATTTCATTATTACTTATTGTAGGGGTTAGGATTTAAAGCAATTTTTCTTAGTCTGCTTAAAAAAATAGAACATTTCTTCATTTGTTAAAATACATTTCTTCCTTCAAGATTAATGCAAATGAATAATGCTTTATATACATTTGTATTTGAATAAACACTTAAGTTTTCATAGAATAGAAAAGCCAAAAAAAAAAAAAACTAAATGTATATTTGTAGACTGATTAATTATTGTACGAATTTTTTGTGTTAAACTCGACACCTAATAGAAAAAGTGGGCTTTACATTAACTTGGGACGTCATTGTTAAGGATTGATGAACTAAAAAAAAACTAAATGTAAGATAATTAAATTGTTCCAAAATATTTGGATATGAAATAAATATCTAGTTTATAAGAAAATTGTATACATATATTAGGAAAAGTAAATACAAATTAATTCTCAAAACATTATCCATTTCTGTAAATTTCATTCATTCATAACACCATCGTCAGTTTACTAGCAGAGAATTGTTTGAAAATACTTTTGAAGCGTTCTAAAATTATATAATCACTGAGTTAGTTACCGTTATTAGGAACTCTTTCATCAAAGAATAGCTGGTTGTGATCTTAGTTATTTATCAACTTTTCATGACGAAAATTACTAAACAAAAAACATCGTATTCTTTGCGTAAACATTTGTTGAATAGGATTAGGAACAACATGATATTGTTCAGATAAAACAATATATTTGTATCGCTCTTAGAAGCATGTTTTGTTTTTGAACTATTTATTTGAGCATAATTTATATACAGTGCACGAAAAAACCTAAGCATACAGAGTAAAAGTTTACATATTTTGCTACCTATAAATATAATTAAAATATGAATTATCTTTTTAGATACTGCAATCTAAGTGCATTAAAGGGTTTATGGAAAATGTAATATTTTATATGGTTTATTTGGAAAAATATAAACATTTTTAAAAACTCCGAACGAAATAACCTAAGCATACAAAATAAAATTTTGAGATAATCATGATTCATTAGTCAGCATTTAATTAAAATAACACATTTTGGTATTAATGTTTCCCTAGTAACTGAACCCTGTATGATTTAAAATGTTTTATTGTATTAATGTAACAGTAATTAACGAAATGTCCCGTTTAACGTATTGAATTAAATAACAGTCCGCCAAGTTGACAGCATACAGAATATGTGGCTGGATTTTTTGTCAAATATCTGAAAACTAATCCGAAATAAAGGTTATCATATTTATGTGTCCAAACAATTGCGTAAGTTACCGAGAAAACAGTATTAAAAAAAGAAATAAAAAAAATTTAATAAGAATATTATGGACATAAAAAGAATTCGCACTCAAAAAGAAGTACCGCCTCGCTAAATTTGAACCATTTTTAAACTGATATTTTCTTTGAGTCGTATCCACACATTTAAAAATTATATCCCAACATATAGTATGCGAAAAGGGATACTAAAATTTAAGTCTTTGTACTCTCACAAAGCACCAAGACTGTCGTTCGCCAAAAATAAACGATTTTGGACAAAATTTGGAGGAAGTTGTTCTTAGTGACAATAAAATATTTAACTTGTATTACCAGATGTTTCTTTCGTGTATTGATACAAAATAAACCGCGGGATGAGAAAATCAGATACTTACCAAATTTTTGGTAGGATTTATTATATAATATCGTGCAATAAAATATTCCTAAAGGGTTTTATAAATACAGAAATTTATGATAAACGTTCCTTTTCTTACGAAATGAATTATTGGAACTTGGTCCATACATTTCAAAAATTAGAATTGAAAAAAAAAAATTTTTTGTTTGCAGAAAAAAACTGTTCTAATAGGACATGAGCCAGTTTTTCATAGACCTGAATTTTTCCGAGAGTATGCGTGGAATTATATGCCAAACAGTTTTTGCAGAAAGAAGCCGCTTTAACACTATAAATAATAATGGAATATTGACGTATATTTTGCCTACAGACTTCTTTATCAATGCCTTTACGATTGAAATATATTATAAGGAATCCAATTAGCTATAACAACTATTAAACCACTGTAACATTGTATATAATTTTAAAAAAGAAGCATGCTAATATAATTTGTATGCTTAGGTTATTTCGTTCTACTCTTTTCAATTGTATCATATTTCTTAACAGTGATCTTAAGTTTTGTAATTTCAGTGTCAAAATATGTAACTACAAATAGTTCAAAATATAATGTGGAACATATTTTTTCAATATAAAATAAATAAAGTGGTTTTTCTTATATTTTTATTGTATATGCTTAGGTTATTTCGCGCTCTGTATTTTCTCATTTTTTCCTTTCTACTGCGAAATTATATTTCATCTTATAAATCGATAGAAGTTGCATAATTTTTATTTAATATGAAAATCATTTTTAAGCAATTTTAAATTTAAACCAAATGTATTTTCAGTCCTTAATCCAGCGTCAAGCATTATATTAAATTTATATTTATTACACTTTAATTCAATAGCATTCTCTAGTAAAAAGGAAATTTTAAATCTAAGAAAATTTATTTTGCTTGATTCTTTTTTATTTGTTGGATTCCAGCAAAATTTATTTACGCACCATCCAAAAAGTTGGTGGAGTTTTTCATTCCGTTTGTAACAGTGAAATATTCATCTAAGACCCCATAAATCTGGGTTCTCATAAGATTCAAAGTATATATGTATATCCTGAGTCCTCGTGAAGTTCTAAGACAATATAGCTTTGTTCGTCCGTCTGTCTGTTGAAAACACGTAAGGTCGGGGTGGCAAAATCGGTTCATTAAAAAAAAAAGTTATTGAAAAAAAAAAAAAACAAATATGGTTTCCGACGTAGCTTTGGCTTATACATTTTCGCCAATATCTTCTGAACGCACTACCCTAAACAAAAAAAAAACAATGATTTGATATTAATCCAAAATATAGTCCACCAAAATTGCAAAAAATCGGTTGATACAAATTTTTATATACGCACTTTTATATAGGTTTCATATAAAAAATAAAATATTTTTGGCGGAAGCCGATTGTAAAGTTTTTTTTTTAGAAATGTGAATACAGGGCGTGAAGGTCTAATGGAATCGTATCCCCTCCAAAGTTAATATTGATAATCATATTTCTAAGGAACTACGAAAGTCTTTCAATTTTGTGCTAATATTTTCCTATGTTTTGCTATCCTGTTTATTATCATATAAAATAAAACGTAATAATATTTTTCCTTCTTTCCCTAGCTTGTATTATAAAGATTATCTAATTTCTTTAGTTAAAGACTTTAGGCGCCAATTGTTTATTTTATTCCCTCACTATCCCTAAAACAAGCTCACAAGTCAATATTTATCAATAATAATTTCCCATTCATTTATTAGTATTCTCAAACTTATTGTTGAAATTAAACTTATGGAGGGTACATAAATTTTGACTTAATCGAATTTATCAACATACAAACTAAATATAGGAGAATATGTTGAATGTATGACTTTTTTTCCTTATTTATTTGTTTTTTTTTTTTTTTACTCCTCCCTTCTTATGTTTGCACATAAATATATATTAACTTATTTTTTAGACAGCTCTTTATATCCTATTTATGGTTTATTTACTTTTTAAGCCTGTGTCATCCTCTCACCTCGCCTCTCTCTTCATCAACATTTATGCAATTCGGCTGACAACTTTTATGGGGCTGTTATATTTTTTCCATGAAAATACGTATGTATATTGAAATTTTTTTGTTAAAAATAAAATAAAATAAATTTTGTTTTGTTTATTTCTTATATTTATTATATGTCCTTGTGAATAATATACATTAATATACTATATGAAAATGTTTGTATGTATATTTGTAGGTATTTTACTACGCTATTTACAAACTGTAAACAATGTACTCTGTGTGCATGTTTGTATTTTCCGTTGTAAGGTAAATAAATGTATGTAGAATATTTTTTTTTTTTTATTATTATTTTTTACCCCACACAGAATATCGGTTTTACACACGAAATTACATTTTTCTGGCGTTTTTGAAAAAAAAAAAAAAAATGTAAAACCTGAAAATACTTTTAACCTGTTGAGGGTGAAATTAAAATGTTTATAAAGTAAAAATTTATTTAATTGAAAAGAAAAATATATATATTAAATTTTGTATTAACTTATTTTTAATAACATTTGTTTATTTTTAAGCTAAAGACGAGTAATGTGTATTTAGTGCCTCAAATCTGAACTTCGATCGATGTTTTTAATATTTATCTTTTTTTATGAAAAGTCGACATACCTTTTTAACAATAGAATTTGTTGCATCGTATTAAATATAGTATATGTACGTATATAATAATGCAATATTAGAACGAATGCGATTTGATCGTGATATTTTTTAGCAAATCTTGATCTCCCTTCAAAGGTTTAAAGTAGTAGTAACCCTTACTTGTTTGTATTAGTTTTTTTTTTTTTTATAAATTGTTTGATAACTTTTGCACCACTTGTAGTGGAACAATTATGTTTACATTTATCCGAAAAACGATACTAAATATTTTCGTATGCATGTTTTTGTTTCTAGATTTTCTTGTTCTCATACAACTCAACCTAGCAAACATTCATCAAAATAATAACATCTATCCATACATAAATACCTGCCACATGCAACCATACAAACTAACACATATGGATTATTAATAGTATGTGAGTATGAGTGCTACATAACACTTGGCACGCGTGCCATGTCTTCCTTATTCTATGACATGCCATGTAACACGCAAACATAATTTTTTACATTTATTCAGGGAATAGTGTTGTTACTATGTATTATTTTCTCCTATATTTGTTGTTATTGGAGTTGATATCGTTCCTGTTTCTGTTCCTGCTATATTAGTCTAGTAATCGATTTGTGTAAAATATAACACTTGTATAGGAAGAAATTAAATTACTGATATTAACAAAAAATGAAAATCATATTAAATATTAGACAGGGTATAATAAATTGAATATAGATTTATTTTTTTGTTTAACATATGATTTAAGTATCTTATTATACCCTACACCACCATAGCTGGTAGGGATATTTTGCGTTTGCGCTAATGTTTGTAACGCACAGAAAAAATCATCGGACCCCCTTCTTAAAGTATACCGATTTAACGATGTCCGTCCGTCTGGCTTGCTGGCCGTTTGTCCATGTAAACTCTGTGAACCAAGGTTAGGTTAGGTTAGGTTGCACAGGCTGTCTCACTATCAGAAGTTATATAAGTAGACAAAACAGTACCAAATTATATGAGAATCGGTCCATAATTTACCATAGCTTCCATATAATCCCAAATCCGGGAATCGCCCTTAATCATATAAGTAGATTAGTATCTACGCATTATTCTGTATTCGTATATTTTATGTTACACTTAGTAAAAGTATTGGTCTCCAATTGGCCAAAGGTTTATCATAAGCCCCCTTCTTGAATTTTTATACTCATACACAAAGGTGTTGAGTATCATATGGTCGGGCTTGACTAACTATCACTTTTTTCTCATTTTTATTTATTGGCGAAAGGAGGTATGTGTTTGTATAGTTAAGTCATACATATGTATGTATTTATTATATTGAATTTTTCACTAGTTATTGAAATAATAAGAATTTGCAGAATTTATTTTCTTTTTAAGCAGTAGTAATTTTCGAATACCCAACGAACATCACCAACTCCGATTTGAATGAAATTCGGTATACACACTCACTACATCATTACAAAATTTTTTCTTCAAAATGTTAAAATTCCTTGTAGAATTTGCATAATTTCAGCCCCACATATTACACAATATTGTTAGAATTATAAAATATTAAAAATTACTTTCATTGTAAAACTTTAACATTTAAACCAACAACGTTTTTTTTATGAAATCGTTAAAAAAAAAAAAAGATAAAAATCTTTTCAGTGTATTTCAATAAAATTTCAATAAACATTGAAAATATGATTAAAGCGACCAGACTTTATTTTGCATAAATGTTCATAATGAAAACCAAAAATCAAATTAGTGCAAGAAAACAAAACAAAAAAAAATTTGTAAAATTTTTGAAATTTCTCATATATTGATTGCAGGAATAATACAATTTGAGGCGCTTAATTCGAATTTGGAATACATTTGTCAAAATTTATTCTAGTTTTCGAATTCTCGAAAGTTGAAACCACAACAAAGACATACTGACTCATATCCACTTATACAAACTGTTTTCGAAATTGTCATAAGAAAACAATAGCTTTAGAACCATATATTAAAAAATTCGTTTATTTTTTCCTGAAAATTTGGACGAGAAAGGAAAATTGATCGATTAAGATTTATTTAAGAAATATATGAAGGACAATGTGTGAAATCTACCATTGCGACTCAGTTCGAAATTTTGGACACGTTTTTCACATCATTTTTTAAAACATATAATAAATGGCCCCAATTTTCTTACATTTTACACGTTTTTTTAACGCAATTTCAATCTTGGATGTAAAATTTTTTATATGGTTTTGATCTTTATTAATTTTTTATGACACCCATACACTGTGTTTTACAGTATTTTATCATAACCTTTTTTCCGATACACTTTTCGATGCCAAATATAGCCAGAGTGTTAATCAACACATAATTTAGTATTTGAATTGATAGATTATGACATTGTCTTTTCTTTGATGTATCATTTACCGAAATTATCATTGTTAAACTAGGATTTTTTTGACTTAAAGTTGATTGATGCTGTGTTCAAAAAAATCAAATTTAATTTTGTGTTATTTTCTAATTTTTATGATTATGAATTAACAGTTTGGATTTTATAAAAAAGTATTACATACTTAAAATCTTCGGACTTCGCAGATTCAGAAAAGTATCCGATCTATGTCATATTGCTTACAGCGATTGAAATATTTACATTTTAAAATGTAAAAAATTTTTCGTTTACACATTTTTTTAAGAAATTTGTCCAAAAATTTTTTTTCTGAAGTTTTGCAATTTTTAAGATATTTCATTGACTGATATCTCGAAACTCAAAATACAAATGTATATATATTCTAAAGACTTTACAGAATCACAAACCATTTAGTTTTTTCCAATACTATATACTGTGGCTTAAATATATGCAATTGAAAATGTAAAAAAATTTTCGTTTACATGCTTTAATCTTAAAAAGGTTTTGTGAATCAAATTGATTAGTATTGTTTATCCTTAAACCATTAAGTTCATAAAATATTCTAAAAGCTGTTTTATTTTTATTAAACTGTTTTTACAATCAAAAAATATGTTTTTTATTTAATGGATATAAACTAAAAATTTTATGACTAAATATAAAAATATTATGCTATAACAGTTGAAATAAAAGAACAATTTTCACAAACAGATAATTAACTAGTTGCAATGTTTATAGTTCGGTTATGACAACCGAATTTTTTCAAGAAAATTTCAATCCGGTCAACTAAAATTATCTTCTTGAAGCTTTTAGATTTGTTACTTCATAAATTAAATACATATAACTAAGCCGTTAAAATGGAAAAAAAAACATATAAATACTTAGTAATTATTGCATATGTTGTACTATTTATTAGCATTGAAATGAGCTTTTCTTCATTATTAAATAGTACTATAACTTTTTTCATATTTCTGTTTACTTTATAGGTTAATATTACTAAAAAAATAACCACAAAAATTCATAAAAAGTTTTACAACTCATTAATTTAATGTTTTCAAATTCATATGCATATTATTTGAAATTAAATGACATTACAAATAAGCAAAAAACAAAACATTCAAAGCAAATTGCTTGGTTAAGGTACTAATTTTGCTAATGTTTGTCGATAATATAAAGAAAAAAAGAGAAACTAAAATTATTATTATGCAGTTTTTTTTTTTTTTTTCATATTAAAACATTAAAGTGCTTTTTGTTTTCTTTTTTTTTATGAATTTCCTACTTTTTCATGATGATAAGGAAGAAATTGACAAAAAACAAAAAACGTAAAGAAAAATAAAGAAAATTGCCAAGATTAAAAAATACTACTGTGTGAGAATTTCCTTTTCAGGTTTTTTTTGTTTTATATGCCATCAATTTCATTATAAATAAGAGAGTGGTATACATGAATACACTTACACTCACTCATAGCTCTCTATAACTTTTCACTTCCTTTTACTTTAGTTGCTATATTACTTTGCTATATTAGCATACTATTTTGCATAAAAGACCAAATAATAATAAAAAATTAAAGAAAAAAAAAAAAAAGAATAAATAAAAATGAAAGGAAGGTAATAATGAAAATTACAAAGAAAATGAAAATGCTGCTGCTGCTGTTGTTGTCGTCGTCATTGCCGCTTGTGTTCGTTAAGACAGACAGAAAGACAAACAACATAAAGAATAATGACAATAACTTACTATTTACAGCTCCAAAACCCAGTAGAGTAGAACACTATGTAGAGTGAGTTTATAAAGAGAAAGTTATAGGATACAAAAGAAAAGCAATACATATAAAAGAAATTATAGGTTTTAAAAGAAAAAAAAAAAAATTAAGAATGAAGAAAAAAAATATTAAACATAAGTCAGTTTTACTAACGTGGCATTAGTGGGTGTTTTAAGTAGCCACCATTAAGGCAATCAAGTGATTGCTATTAGGCCACAGAGGGTGACAACTACAAGCAATATTCTATTACTTCATAGCATGTGATTAACCCTTTAGTGTACAATCGTGTTAGATTATTATGATTTAATTTGTTAAGGGAAGTTATTATATAATATTTGAAAAGGAAGCATAAAAATCATAGTTTTATGGAAATATTTAATAATATAACATACATATATTAATGAAATAAACTAATATTATAAACTTCTATAACGAAGTACTTATACATTCAAGCATTAAAAATCTGTTGACTAATACTGAATGCTAAATATTTTTTAATATAAAATTAGTTTTTGAAGCTCTAATTCATATCCTTATATATGGAGAAAAAATTCCTGCTAATGATTCCCACAACTTTAACACACAGTTGGTCTCATTAATATTTTATCTAAAAGTTAAGCAAATAATTTTTTTTTGCCTACAAAATTTTTTCATTTCCTTAAAATAAACATTATTAATATAACAAACAATAACTTCATAGAAATGTTTGTTAAATTTAGTTAATTTTATTATTCTATATAGTTTTATTTTTGTTTATTTTCATGTTAAATTTAATAGCTTTAATCTTGTAATAAAAGTAAAACGTGTCTATATATCTCTAAAGACAAAGTTTATATATTTATGTTTGTTTGTATGTAACTGTGTGTGTAAATGTCTAAAAACAAAAACCTAATCAAAATTTATTACTCTTACCAGTTAAAATATATAAAAGGCCATAAATTTAACACCGTTAGAGTTTGTTACAAAACTTGAGGGGGTGTTGTTTTGCAGTGGATGGTAAGAGAGAGTTAGAGTATTTGAAGTAGCATCTATTACTACCACGACTACCTGACATACCGACTGACTGCCAGCCTGCCTTTACATTAAAGCTAAAAGGATAACATATAAGCTTTTAACATTAAAATTTCAAAAGAGTTTTGTTTCATTTTCTTTTTTTTATATGTATTCTACTACTTTATTTTATGTATCTTTATCTCTTACCTTTAACTCAACCTTTTGAAAATATATATTTTTTCATTACTCTGCACAACTTCTACGAAAAGTGAGTATGTTGATTTGGTAAGAGCTTTTGTTACATTTAATTTAGGGAATGTAGAAGATAATGGAGGCCTAATTCGGAAATATAGTTTATAATTTTATAACTACACTCAGGATGAATAAACTGGAGCATCAATACAATAACTTAATGGTTTATGAGATAACCGAATGGCTGGCACTGAAAATTTACATAGACCTTTTAATTACTTGACCAAACATTTACTTATTTAAAAAATATTTTTGGAACATTTTTATCAGATCTGTGCATAGACAATTTTATAGGGTTATAAAAGGAAAATTCTATAATTTTTGTTGTATGGATTCATCTCGTATACTCTTAAGTTAAGAGGAGGCTTCTAAAAGTTGATTACAATATACAGAGGAAGATCAAAATTTTGTAAAGGCACAGAAAAATAATATCCGATATAATTCAGAAATTTGTCCATTTATATCTATCATTCACATACTAAATCCTTACGAAAAACGTATCAATGTTGGCCCTTTGAGGAAGGTCCATCAGGGCGCATGTGATCGAACTATAAGGATATTATTGACGGTTACAGTGACCGATGAGTGATACAAATCAACAGCCAATAAGGTTTTTTTTTTTTTTTTTTTTTGCTGCAAATTAAAAAATTTGGACTGAACTATAATTCCAAGAAAATTATGCAACTGCACTTTAACATGATTACCCAATTCCGACTTATTTTCAAAAGGATTTTTTGAAGTTACGAGTTTGTAGTTTTTTCAAGTAAGAATAACCTAAAGGATTGCAAAAACTTAAAGATTTGTCGCTAGACTTGAGTAACTGGCTTTCTTTTCTCTATAATTAGATACTAGGAATAGAGAAGAAGGAATAGAAATATTTTGTGACATAACGCACTTCATCCGAATTCATGATGACTTTTCTACTTGGTATTCGTTGAAATCTAAAAATGGTATACTGAGGTTACAAATGTAGTTGCAATATTTTAACCCTGAAAGGCTACACAATTAAAATAAAATAAGAAAATTTGATTTCCGTTTATATTGATGTTACAAATTTAGGTTTCAAAATAATACTTATTAACAAAAAACGCCAATATAGAAAATGTGTCGTCGATTCGAGGACGTGTTGCCTTGAAGGGTTAACCAGCATCTGGTTCGAAAGAACAAAACAAGTGTAAATTGGTAGTTACCTTCTATGCTTTTGAATATAAAATAAGATAATGACATTTTTTCGCTTTATTTTAAGAATTATTGGACCACCTAGTACATAGCATATTTTTAAATCTAAAAATAGTTCTTCAAATATAATATTTTTGAACTTGTTCTGTTAAAATAAGTTTTAGTAATAATAAATCGTTTTTCTTCCTGAAAACATTTTTATTTTAAATTTTTTTATTGTGGAAATTTTGACACGGCCGTACTTTTTTTGGTACTACATATTTAAAATGCAAAAGTATTGTTGTACACTCGCGAGTAATTCGTTACTCTCACAAGATTTGTCGTGCCTGTAGTTCAATTTTAATGAATCTGAATTTTTCGCATCCTTTAAAACAGGGACCGTAACGTTTATGAGCAATATAATGAAAATTAATATTTATTTATTATTTTAAAATTTTTAATTTTTATTAGTTTAATTTTCTGCACTAAAATAACGATTATTATTATTTTTTTATTAAAATATTACGATTAGCATAATATGTTCACTATTAAATAAATATAAAATACACCCCTCGTGTTATTACTCTTTTCTTAAAAATATTTTATTTTTTCTCTAAATTAATTATACCTTTTATGCAAAAGAAAACAGTCCTTCTTCTATAATACACAGAAAAAATATGGTCTACTAAACGATTTATTTAAGACAAAAACTATTCCAATTATTCTTTTCGTTATATCAATTATTCAGTTAATCAAATTCAATTATCTTTCTTCTTGTATCAATTAATAAATTAGTTAAATATAAATACAAATAAGTGATAATATGAATAATTGAATATACAATTTTTTAATAGGTTGAATTTCAATTAATTCATTAATTGAATATGTATTATTCGTGATTGAAATTGAACTTTAATTTTTTCTATTTAAAATTAAAATACTTTGATTTTGAATATTTTACTTCTTTAATTATTAAAATATTTGAAATCATATTTAAAATTCTAATTAATAATTTTATTGACATTTTTCGAAAATAATTTTTTTCTAAATAGAAAAAAAAAAATCCGAAAAATCTATATTTTTTGATAAAAAAAAATAAAAGTTTATTGCATATTTGGAAAGCGCAAAAAATAATAATAATAAATGAGTTCTACAAATGGATCATATTGAATTTTTTAATCTAAAAATTGTAATAATCAATATTTACGGTCCCTGCCTTTGTGGTTTTTTATGAGTTACAAGTAAATAATTTTACAATACAAAATCTGTATAGTTATTCGATGGTTTAGATAAAGAAAAACATAAAAAATTATAGCCTATTTCTGTATTTCTAAGAGAACGAAAGCAAGTCGAACGAATTCGAATCATTTTGGATTTCTCTATTTCCTAAGTTTTCGTTTGAATGGAGTTACGTATTTACTTATCTATTAGAGTAATTGTTTTTCGTAAAAATATTAAAAATACTACTAAATTGTTTATACAAAGATATAACCATGCATAATAAATAATATAAATCAGGGACCGTAAAGATTATGAGTTTTTAAACTAAAACTCAACAAATAACCATTATTTTTGATTTTTATTTTTTCGCTAAACTTTTAATTATTATTTTTGATTTTTACTTTTTTTGCTCACAATATAAAACTTAACATGAGAAATGGAACTATTAACTAGTAAACATTTTTATTTTTAGTAAAAATCTTTTTTATTAAAAATTGCGTAATAGTTTCATTTCTCAAAAAATCAAAAATAATCATTAAATGTTGATCAAAAAAATCAAAAATAATCATTAATATTGATTTTTTAATAAAATTCCAAAAAATAAAAATCATTCCGGATTTCGATAGAATCTGTTCTGAAGATTACATTTCTATATTTAACACTTTTAACCCATCGTTCCTTATATCTGATTTTTTGTTCAAAATTTCAAAAATATTGATTACTTTCTGTCCTTGATATAAACAAATAAGAATAAAAAAAGGAAAAAAAAAAAAAACTCAATAATTTTTTGTAATTTTAAATTCATCTCTGCAACAATAGCTTCATTTCTCGTACGACTTGTCGTTCGACAAACTGTTCTCATAGAACTACGTTAGAGAAACTCAAATGAGTTTTCGTTCGCTTAGAAGACGAAAGAAAGCATTCGTTCGACATAGAGAAACAGGCTATTAGTGCTCGTGGGGAGAAAATAAATTTATTTAAATATTTTTTAATACAGATAAATATTTTTATTTTCTATCCCTGGTAGAAGTAATAGAATAACTTGTATAGGTTCCTACAAATTCGTCTATGTCTTAAAATTTTTTTTCATTTTACTGCATTTAATGTTTCTCATTTTAACATCAACTAAAAGCTTAAAATTTCATTAATTTTATGTAATAGGAGACATAAAGTTTTTTTTCTCTTTCTTTAAAAGTCATATAATATTGAAATCTTTTTTTTTTTTTTAGGTACTTTATCCTATTCTTGCTTTAACTGTCGCCGCTATTAGGTTATGCTTATGTTCCTTTCTCCAATTTAATACTAAATCTCCTACTTAATGTTTGTCTGTTTGTTAGTTGTTGGTCTTTCAAAAAAAAAAAAAACATTTTCCAAATACAACCAGATCTAATGACAAAATTTGTTGTGTTTTATGTTTCGCTTGTGTCAAATGGTTGGATGCTTCTTTAGCAGTTAAACTTGTTGTTGTTTTATTTTTTTGTTTTCAGGAATATTGTAATTAGTCTGTTTGTTATTATGACAAGAAGAGTTTGTCTACAGGCTTAATTTTCTTTTTTTGTCATCCATTAGATGTTTTCAATTAACTAACACACGCACTCTAATTTGCGCCCTAGTATATAAGAGGGGGTGGCATTTTAATTATATTTAGTATACTAAGCAGAGATAAAAAGCTAATGGTGTGAGTAGTGATAAGTAAGAGTGATATTTTAAGTCATGACTTTGAAGTCCATTATATAAAATGTAAATCAATATTTTCTTCTTTAGCTTTTAGAAAAAGATTATTTTGTGTAGTAGGTAGTATAATTAGTAACAAAAATAAAACATAATTTTTAATTAGAATTTAGGGAGTCAGCTGCTGTATCAAATGAATTTTATAGCTATTTTTAATTAAATATCTAATGTTGGCGGCTTGTTGTTGGGAGTGATATAAATAAATAAATTTCAGACAAGTTAACCACAAATTTAGAAATAAAAAAAAAAAAAAATATATGATATAGGATAATATTAGAGGTTATGGTAAGTTAATAATAAACCTTTTTTTCTTTAACACATTTTGTCTGGAAATTTTATACAAATAAGGTTTTGTAATAGGAATTATTTTTAGGTCAACTTACATAAAAATAGATTCCCAAAATTATTAAACTGAAAGTGCAAAATCTGATTAATAATTTTGAGATAAAAGATATGAATTAAATCCTAAATAATACAGAAATTCTAAATTTTCTTTTTATATTATATCTTAGAAAACCTTTAATTTCAAATTTATATTCACACAATCAAATTTCCTAATAGAAATTTGCTTTCTAAGTAAAATTTCAAAAAATGTTTCTCTTTTTAAATTTTATATTCACACAATCAAATTTCTTGGTTGTCATTAGATTTCTTATTAAATCATCATACAATTTTCTATTTATCCTAACCTCAATTGTATTTTATTAGAATGTATAGAAAAAGATTATTAGATGAATATATTTGAAAAATATATTCATGTATACAAGTTCGTAATTGTGTAAAATTGATTTCCGCCATAAAATAAATTTTGTCCGTTTTTAGACATCCTCATATTAAGGTCCTGTATTTATTTTGTTAAATCATACTTTTTGTTGTAGTTTTTGTTAAGTGATTTTTTTTTTGTTATAAAGTGCACATCTTTCACATTCATAGCATTTTTATGTTTATCTTAAAAACTTATGCTGTTTACTTGTGCAACGAGATGTTTTCCACTGGGCAATTATTTTTGCTTAAATACTAGCAGAGATTTGAGTAGGGTAAACATTTAGTAATTGTGGAAGTTCTAGAAATTTAAAGCACTAAATTCTGAAACAAATAATTTTAAATTGGGGTTAGTTATTTTCAAATTAATAACTAATTTCTGATTTGTAAATGAGAAATTTTATTTAAATGAATTCCGATTCCAATTGTTTTTTTTTTTTTTTTTTTTTTTATAATAAACTGCATTTTCCAAATTTTCGTTTCATTTTAATCCGACATTGAGGAACAAGCATTACTTTAGGATTTCGACGACGATAAAATCTGAAGAGCTGGAAATCAGTCTCACTTATCTCAAACAAAAATTCATGCTGATTCTGTTACTTATTATCCAGCAAAAAAAGGTACACCCAAAAAAGAACATTTTCACCACTTCAAAACTAGAAGTAAGAGCATATTTTGTGCATTTTTGGAATTTCTTAATAATTACTTCTAAAAAAGTAAAAATAAATGTATTATTAGCAAGAAAAAATGGTTAGTAATTTCTAAGAAATTTTAAAGTAGTTTTATTGTCTATACATAAGCAACAAGGAGCATAAAATAAAACATCGAACCAATGACAACATTCCAATAACAACACAATATTAAAATCATGACTTTTTCAGTATTTTTTTTGGTTTTTTTTTTTTTTTTTTTTTTGACTTATTTAGGGCTAGGAGATGAACTCTGTTCCGTCTGTTGTTTTCAGTTAACTGGCTGTCCTTAGAGCACTAGTGGTACTCTTTATGGGATATTGTGGTCTGATGTATCATGAATTTATTAAATTTGGTTTAGTAGTTTTCGAGCTCCACGATTGCCTCGCCACCATACACTTGAAGTCACATATGGCTATGTTTGTGGATGCAAAAATGGCTCCTCGTAAATTTATACTCACACCAACTCTATCGACTTTGCCATTAAATCGAGAGCTATTGGTGGTTTAATATTGTAAACAAACTCTACCTTCTATTACAGAAAACACGATTAATTAAAGTTTCCAACTTAGTTGTGGTCCTGTGTTTATTTAGTGGCAATTAACCCGTTTTTAGACAGTAAAATTCATTGGTGTATAGTCACCTGTCGTTCACCATCAGTCACCAATGAGGGTTTTGGCAATTGCCACTTTAGTGACTTATAGTAAGTGGGAAGAAGACGAAAAGAAGATATTAATGTTTAACTGACCTATTGTGATTGTGTGAGCACAAAAGTTTCACTTTGGCCAACTCGTAGTCGTGGAAGTGCCTATTGTCACTTTATTGACCCTTCGGTAGTCGTGGAGGTGATTGTGTGTGCAAAAAAGTGACACCATAAAGGCAATATATTTTCTCCTAGGACAAGCCCATATTAAAGTGACTAGTCACGTAGCTAATAAAGTGACCCGAATGTTGTCGGTTAGGTAACCACCATAGACTAGTGGAAACTAATCTTTGGTGCTGTCAACTAGAGACAATATGAAATATTACCACTTGCTAAATATTTAGGGTCCTTCGCACCGGATACTGGTTGATGATACTTGAATTACATTAAATTTTCAGCTGCAAATTATCCTCCTCAAAAATACATCAATGCAAGGCAAGAATCATATTTAGGTTTGAACGAGGCCAAAGTGGGGAAAAAATATCGAAGGTTGCGGCTCAAAAAAAATTTCTTTTAAATTCTGCTGATATATAATAGGATTAAACCTTACAGAAACTTCAAAGTGCAATTCTTAAGTGATGCGGAGCAAAGTATTGAGTGACTGCAATACTATTTTATTTGTCTTATTTACCAACCAAAAAATTCACATATCCCTACAACCAACATACCTGGTTATGTCAAATTCGGAAGGTTACAGACTGGCCCCTGTCAAAAATTTCAAAACTGTTTTCTATTTTTTTAGAATGATGTCTGTAAAGCTATTTTTATGTTATGTCTCCTTAAGGAAGTTTTTTAATTAGAATATATAATATAATATATTATTTAAAAATTAAATTCATATTAAAATTTTGTTATAAAATATTTTTACATTTTTTTCTACGGAATATTATAGTAAACAATATAATTGTTGAATATCTGAGCTGCTAAGTTAAAAATAAAAAACACACAAGCGGTTGTAAACATAAGGGTTAAAGAAGTTAAGAAAATTTTCAAAATAAAAATAGCTTTTTGAAGTTTGATGTTGACAATTTTAAAATTTTCTGGTTTGTGGCATATCCGAGGTTTCTAGTTTGTAATGTTGGTTGATTTAATTTCGATTGAATGCTCTAAATTGGGGTTGGTTTTAATTACTTTGCTCACTGTAATTATGCTGAGAGCATAGAGTAACACATAGAGACAAAATTCTCGATTGAAAATTAAACAAAATTGTTGTTTTGTAAACAAAAAATTATTTTTATTTTCTTTTTAGCAACAACAAAATGTATTTGAGTTAGGTTTTTGACAACCGACTTAGGTTTTTGACAATTAGTTTCGTCTCTTGTTTCTCTTTGGCTGAGGGCTTTCAGTTGGCTGGTGAGAAGACTGAATTTTTAGATTGTGAGCGGTTATAGGTTGTTGCTGAAGATTTATTTTTAATGGTTCATGGAATTTGCTGAGGAATTGTGTAAAATAAATACAAAAAATGTCCATGTTCGAAATAAACTATTTGATTAGTATAAGCTATTTTTGCTGTAATTCGAATTTCATGCACATTTTTTATTTTCTCTATTCAATATCTCATGAGTATTTAAACTGTATGTCTTGATATTATATACACTATTGTTTTTCTCTTTTTATTTATTTTCTGGCCCCTTTTCATGCTTTTTATGTATTCAGTTTAGGCCACTCGCGCTGACTACCACAGTTTTGATGTTTGTGATTGTTGAAAATGTTGAAATTTTTGACAGACAATGTCATTTTTTTTTTCCTAAAACATGTGACTGGTGTATAACATGATGACGACCACAATGATGATGATTGCCAGCCATAGTTTTATGTGTTTCCTACAGCTTTAACTAAATAAGTAAACAACAATGCAACACATAAAACCTATAAGATCTCTAAATAAGGAACAAGCAGTAGCTTTAGCAGTAGTAAAGAAAATATCTCTGATGACAGTTTTTCGTAGGTTATAAATCTTGGTTTCTTTATTTTTTTATGCTGTAGCAAAACAAAAAAATCTTTTTTATGCGTTAAAATGATTCTTATTTGCAGTTTTTATAAGCGTTATTTTGACATTTCTTATGAAGACTAAAAAAAAGGAAAGAAAAGCAAAAATTTTGTGATGACAAACAATTATGATCTGTTTAATGTTATATGTTTTGCAATGTATGTATGTATGTATGTACATATGTATGTATTTTTTTATAAACAATAAAAAGTTGTTATAGATGTTGTTTAACGCTGTGTGCTGAGTTTTTTTTTTTTTTTCATGAGAAATGTCCTTTTAAACATTTCTTAAATTTTATATGTTGCATGTTAAGCATAAATGATAATGACCCGACATTGATATGTTGTTGAGTTTTGAAATTAAACTCCAGTTTTTTGGTTTTATTTAAGTTTTTTTTTTCTTTGTAATTTTTTTGGCTTTTTTGGTAAATTTTTAATGTTTTTTTTTTTACTTATAAAAGGCCAATGAAATATTTAAAATTTTCAAGTATCTTTTATTTTCTTTCTTTTAACTCTTGTCATTATTTTTCTTTGTTGCCTTTTTGAGCCATACCAATAATAATTTTCTTTAGTGGTCACAAAATGCCTCAATATACTTTGGCTTTTGTTCTCATTATATTCATCATGTTCTCTTTTATTATTACTACTACGAGTATATATTTTTATAAAAAAATTTTTTGCTCATTAGCCTTGTGGAAAAAAGGCAAGAACTGCCGGCCGTTGACAAACATTTAACCCTTTTTTATATAAAAAGAAAAAAAAAAAAACCCCTCTTATATTGTTTTTTTTTTCCACTTAAAACTGTTCGCCTGTTGATGTTTTTATTATAAAATTATGAAAAGGAGGCTCCCCCTTTTGTCAATGAATGAATTTTTGCGTAAATATTTACGCATACATGTCAGTATCTGTATCAGTAGCAGTCCAAATACTGTTGCTTTCAGTAGATTTTTTTTTCTTTTCAAGTTTCTTTTTTTTACGTTTCATCCAGGGCAATTTAATAAGAATGTCCATAGAATCCTTTAAGCAGTGTCCAATGTTTAAAAAGACATTATAGTTATTATGACTTACAGAAAGATGAAACTGAATGAAAGAAAAAATAAGTTTATGGCGTTTAAAATTATGAGAGGAATAATATTTTTTAATTGCTTTATTAAAGTAAAAAAGCGGCTTTTGTTATTATTGTTGTCGTCTTTGTTAAATTAGCCCAATATTGGTTAAAGAAGACATTTAAAAAACACAATTGCTGAGACATGTAACAATTTGTTGAGAAAATATATACCTATTTAATAGATTGTTATTAATGAAAATGAGCAGCGCTTTAAAAATATATGTTTAATCATATAAAAAGCAAAAAGTATGTAATCTTAAAGGTAGAGCCAGAATTTTTCTTAACAGATAGATGAAATTGTGTTTCAACTTTAATTGTACTAAAGGGATAGTTTCAATGGCAAATCTGGTAAAGTCCGAATTAAAACTTTTTATTATAAAGTACACCTTGAGAAAATCAAAAAATTATTGATCAATATATACATGGAAAAAATTGCTAACAGGCAATAAAAAATAAGTAGAAACTGTTTCGAAATATAAAAATGTTACTGAAAGGAACCGCTGAACCGTATATTTAACGAACTATAGGATATAAATTAAAATGAAAAAAATTACAGTGTTTTTGCACTTCAAACTTTAATTAATTTTTTGAAAAGAAGCATAACGGGAAATATTCAGCCCAATCATAAATATTCCCAAGGAATTTATTTCCCACGGAAAAAATCTTTCTTGAGAATTGTTTACCTTGAAGCAGTTGATATAAAAGGGAAATTTATTTTTCACAGTAAGAGAATGGGGAAAAATGAAAAATTTTTGAGCTGTCGAAGTATTTTTTTTTTTTTTTTTTTTTTGTTTTTACATTTTTTTTTAAAAAGAGTAAAAACTTCAATTTTCATCAACTTTTACTGTATTTGTTTTAAATAAAAAGTCTTTTAAGGTAAAAATTTCAGGTATTTAAGTGTATTTTTCTTCAAGCATTTGTAAATTATATTTTTCCTAATATTTTTGTTCTAAAATACAATAATTTTAAATTTTCATGGAATGCAACTTAAAATATTAGAGGATGTTTGTTCTGAAAATTTTCTGAAGAATAGTATATATTGTCCACTTTAATATTATGAAAAAAAAAAAAATCCTGCGCATATGAGAAATTATTTATTATTATTTTTTTTTTTTTTTTCGAAAAAACTCCAGTAGATTTCATACAAAAAACAGCTAAAGTGCAGACATTTTCTTTGCTTTATCAAATATTAAACAGTGGGGTAAAATCAAAATAAATCTGTAACTTCTAATCGGCTGGTTGATTTTACACGAACTATGGGAGTTTAAAATAGGGTACTATTGTCATAGAAAATGTTTAACCACTTGCAAATTTTTTTTCTTACCCGATTTCCAAGATATAAATATCACCTTAAATCCTTTAGAAAACATGCTTGCATGTATTACTTATCTTATATATTTTTCGAGTTATATACATTTCAAATTTCAATTTTACAAGATCTTGGTCAAGATTTTTTCATATATAGCCAAACATTTTCAACCGATTTTATTATATTTTATGCAATTGGTAAAAAAACGTGAAAAAATTTTGAGTCTTTATCTTTATTAAGTCAAAAGTTAAACGATTTTGAATTGTAAAGTTTGCAAAAATTAACAAACAGACGGACAGATGGACGGACATTAGAACTCTCTCAAAAAAATCTTTTAAATTCAAAAAATATTTTTTTTGCTTCTTGATCAATATGAAATTTTGATATCACCTTTCCCTGAATTAAGTGCCATTTTTGACCCATTTCATAAATGTATAGACGGACGGACATTACCTTTCCGCTAAAAAAATTTTTAAAATTCTAAAACAGATTTTTTTACCTAATAATCAATAAAAAATAAAACGTGATCATTAAAATATTTCCCTGAATTAAGCGCCATTTTCGACCCCTTTTATCGCAATGTGCAGTGTTGCCATTTTAGCACATTCAGTCCCAGATTTATCATTTTAAAATATAAGAATGAGTTGAAAATTTATAAATTTATGCATTGTAAAGTACTTTTTAATTACATAGTTTTTGACTACATGTCAGTATGAGCCCTATTTTTAGCTTATTCCCAAAGACTACAAATAATTCTAAAGAAAAGGCGTTGTGCAAATTTCTTATACATACCTCTAACATTTTTATTTAATACATCCTTAAAAAATTCCTATTTTCCTGATGTTTGGAAAGATTCTTATATAATACCATTATTTAAGTCTGGCAGTAAATCAACAATTTCTAACTATAGAGGCATTGCAAAGTTAAATTCGATTCCAAAATTATTTGAGAAAATCATCACAGAGACGTTATCGTATCAAACTTCTTCTATTCTTTGTTCACAACAACATGGTTTTCGGAAATCTTGCTCAACAATTACAAATTTACTTGAACTTACAACTTTTATTAATGAAGGTTTCACTTATAAGAAACAAACCGACGCAATATACACAGATTTCAGCAAGGCGTTTGATAGAGTGAATCATGATCTGTTACTGTTCAAATTAAATCGTATGGGTTTTGGTTTGTCGCTTTTACAGTGGAATGATTCCTACTTGCATGGCCGAAAGCAACGAGTAATATTTCGTAATCATCTTTCCAATATTATAAATGTTACATCTGGTGTTCCTCAAGGCAGCCATCTGGGACCTCTTTTGTTTACGCTCTTCGTTAACGATCTTCCTTCTTCCCTCCACTACTCGAAGTGCCTAATGTATGCAGACGATGTCAAAATATTACTCATTTTTTAACAACAAATTTGATCAAAAACTGCTCCAAATGGATATTGATAGCTTTACAAGATGGTGTTCAACGAATTTAATGGACCTAAATGTCAAGAAATGTCAATATATGGTATTTTCTAGGTTGTTGGTAATGAATGGCAATTATACGATTAATGATAAGAGATTAGAATTGGTTCAAACATTTAACGATCTTGGTGTGCTATTGGACAGAAGATTAGATTTCCGCGATCATATATCCAGAACTGTTAATAAAGCAACTGGTATGCTGGGGTTCATCAAGCGCTGGGCAAAGGAGTTTTCTGATCCTTATACAACTAAACAACTATACACTTCTTTGGTTAGACCTATTCTTGAATATGGTTCTATTATATGGGATTCTTTCTACAATATCCACTCTGATAAAATCGAATCGGTTCAAAAACAATTTTTATTATTTTGTCTACGCTGTCTTGGATGGGACCCTAACCTTCATTTACCATCTTATAAGAGTCGTCTGGCTTTTATTAAGCTACCAAAGCTTCACAGTCGTAGAAAAATGCTGAAGGTAACATTTCTTCTTCACCTTATAAACGGCAACTTACATTCTGAATTTCTCTTAGGAAAAATCAATGTAAATATTCCTATCAATTCCTAATTGTTAAATACTTCCGCTCAAATTACGAAAATTCTGATCCACTTCGCCGTATTTGTGTGGAATTTAATCAATTATATCACATTATCGACTTTAATAAAAGTTTAATTGCTATAAATAAAGATATAATTTATTATCTGAATAATTAAGCTATCTTTACTGTTTATTTAAACTTATAAATTTATAGCAATTTACAAGATGAAAATTTTTAAGAATTTGGATTTGAAAAACGCATGTGATAGTAAAAGAAAAATATCGCTAATGGCAAATTATGTATAGATTACTATTTGGTGTAAAATTTGCAATGTGTTTCTCTTAAGTATAAAATATGGCATAAAATTGCTTAAATATGATCTAAAATAACGATTTCCTTTTAAAATTTAATAAAATGAATCGATGCAGAAAATTTTATAATTGTCTGAAACAAGATATGACTTCATATTTTTTGTACTAATAAGGGATATAAAAATTACTACATATTAGAGTATTGCACCAGTAATTGGGATACAAGTGAGTCGATAGATCGGCCTTTCCACTATACCAAGAGAAAGGTCGGTATTTTCCTATTTATAGTAATAATAAACAAACGGAGCATCTTCCGTTAGGGTATAAAAATATTGCTTTTGCTTTAAAGCTTTTGGCACGAGACAAGCTTTTTTACCAATCTTAGAAACCAAACTTAACATTGACTTACATTAAATACTTATTATTAAATTGTTTAAATTTCTAACAAAATCTCTATATATTATGCATACAATAATTAGCATGACACCAACAAACGTGCCTACCTCAACTCAACTTTAATAAGTATTACGAATAGCTTTAATTCATGTTGCCACAAATTTGTCACACAAATTACAACAACCTGTATTTAAAGCATGTTAAAGTCAATTTCTGCTAATATTTTAATATTTAAAACGTGTTACTTTCAAGTATTTTGTCAAGTTAAAAGAAAAGTGCGTACAAAGTAAATGAACGAGTAACAAACATATGTATGTTAATGTCATGTGTGTACGTAAACACATTGTTTATTAAGCCCAGGTTTCTAAACATTTTTTTTCTATTTCTACTTTTATAAAAAAAAAATATATTTTTCAAGAGCTTTGCCATCACTTTACCTTGTAACACTTTTTGTATTTTCTTTTATTTTTATTCTCATTATTTATTTAATGTTTTTTTTTTTTGTTTTGTGCAGCTTTTAAGAGCAGTAAGCCAAACAACGTCAGGTATGATTTTTATGCACCTGACGTTGTTATTATAGATGATGTTGCTGGCTCTCTTGGGCTGATTATGCTAAAATGTTGCTATTGCAGTTGCCGTTGTTATATGTGTATTTTGTTGCCATTAGGAAAACATCATATGCATGTTTGTACATTTGATGTATTTTTCTACTTAAATCATTTAAATATTTGCCTTGCAATTTGCATAAGAAACAAAACACTACAAAAATATATGTATGTATTCATATTAGGATGGCTCCTAAAATAAAAAAATATTTTAATATAATGTTTCTTAAAATTTTTTTCTTTACAGTATATTTCACGAGCAAAGGTGCTTTTTAAATTTAATTCCTATGTAAATATGTAATATATGATCTAAATGTTATCCCCTTACATAATTTTAGGTACGTTTAAATAAAGCTCGTAAAAAGGAATTTTTGACCACCCTAATGTACATGTTTCTGTATAAGCAGAAAGTATGTTTCAAAAAATTCGAACAATTTCAAATTAAAAAAACAACTACCAAGGAAACCATTTCGGTATAATTGCTAGAAAACCATATTTTATTATTTTGGTCTTATATGCATGAAAATCCAAATATGATATTTTTATACCCTTCACCACAGGTGTAAAGGGTATATATAAGTTTGTCATTCCGTTTGTAATTTCCACAATTTTCGTCGGAGAGCAAAAAAGTTTATATTTTCGGAATCCTTGTAAGAAGCGATGACGATTGGACCATGTCCGTCCGTCCGTCCGTCCGTCCGTCCGTCCGTCCGTCCGTCCGTCCGTCCGTGTGTCGGTTGAAATGGCGTTTATGAAGCCCACCGATAACTGACATATATAATATGTATGTCAAACGATCGGAAATGCTTTCGAGAATTTTGCTATTGGAATTCAGCAAGATAGGTTCATACAATGCGGAGATATGTTCAAAAAACCGGTTTTTTGAACCGGTTTTCCAGTTTCTGAAGCCTCTGTATACACTACGGACTTCGTTTTTACAAAGAATTCTCGGACATTTTTTTCTGAATTTTTGTTCTGAAAAAATGAAATAAATCGGTTCAGTAATAACTGAGATATCGGACAAAACGCATTTTTTATTTTTTGAAGCCTTGGTTTAAGCTATAGATTTTTATTTTTATACAGATCGGTCACAAATATTTTTATAAAATTTCAGTTTTTTGAATCAGGAAAATCGGTTTATAAATGGTGGAGATATGCTTTAAAAACCGGTTTTTAGAACCGGTTTTTTAGTTTCTGAAGCCTCTGCATATACCAGGGACTTCGAATTTTTAAAGGGGGCTCGAAAATTATTTTCTGAATTTTTGTTCTGAAAAAATTAAATAAATCGGTTCAGTAATAACTGAGATATCGGGGAAAACGAATTTTTTATTTTTGAAGCCCTTGTTCAAGCTATAGATTTTTATTTTTATATAGATCAGTCATAAATATTTTTATAAAATTTCGGTTTTTTTAATAAACCAAATTCGTTCATAATCAACAGAGTTATGGCCCAAAAACAAATCTGTTAAGAATATAAATACACCAACAAACATGTATATTAAGCATTGTAATGACTATTAGTGACGTTTTTTGTTTTTTGTATAGACAAGTAGTTTAGTTATCAACAGCAGTAATATGATGAATAACAGTGTTGTTGTTGTTGTTCTTTGTATATGCAGTCTGTACAAAAATAAATAGATATGGAATTGTAGTTGTTTATTTTTAAAAACTAAAACATATCTGTTAAGAATATACATAAATACATACACAAACATGTATATTAAGCATTGTAATGACTATTAGTGACGTTTTTTGTTTTTTGTATAGACAAGTAGTTTAGTTAGCAACAGCAGTAATATGATGAATAACAGTGTTGTTGTTGTTGTTCTTTGTATATGCAGTCTGTACAAAAATAAATAGATATGGAATTGTAGTTGTTTATTTTTAAAAACTAAAACATATCTGTTAAGAATATACATAAATACATACACAAACATGTATATTAAGCATTGTAATGACTATTAGTGACGTTTTTTGTTTTTTGTATAGACAAGTAGTTTAGTTAGCAACAGCAGTAATATAATGAATAACAGTGTTGTTGTTGTTCTTTGTGTATTCAGTCAGTTTGTACATACAAAAATAAATATATATGGAATTGTTGTTGTTTCTTTTTTAAAAGCAAAGCCTGTTATGATTGTTTTTTTTTTTTCATATTCAAATTTTCGTAGTTTGAAAAAAATTTAGATTTAGAAAATATGCAAGCATACGTTAAGGCGAAAATTTTATTAATTGTCGGTAATATGGTAATGTGATGTCGATAAGATGGTAATATGGTGAAGGGTATCAAAGATTCGGCACAGCCGAATCTTTTTTCAATTTCATTTTTATTCTTTTTTGGGAAAAATTAAAAAATTTACTTATTCGAACATAGTCCGAAATTTTAGTTATTCCGTTAAATGCACCAGTCCTCTTATAACAGATTTTAATATTGTTTATTTGGCAGAAAAAAGCATCTTTTTTCATCTCTCCAGGATATCAATTTTGTGGTCACCCTAATGTATTTCATTTAATATCAAATGTTGAGCGAGCGTATAGCTTTATGTTTTTTTCAATTTTAATTTTTTGCATTTAATAAAAAACCTCTTTAAAAATAAAAATATTACTAAATATAAGTTTTACGCTCAGAGTTTAGGTTTCATAACAAAAAAATGTACATGAGAAAAAAATTAGGGCTAAAATGAATTGCATATACTTTTGCAATTATAAAATAAAATGTTTATTTTATGTTTCGTTGTTTTTTATTTGACAAAAATATCATTAAAATGTCAACACTAAAATGAATATTTAGAGTATAAACTTTTTAAGTTAGAAGTGTTTTTTCTTAAAAGCAATTGTAATTAATGATTAATGCATAAAAAGCATAAGCTAAGTTCACATTAGGCAAATAGTTGACACGAAATATTTGATTGTGTTTTCCTGAAATATTAGGAACTAAATACAGAGTTAATATTTAGGCGTACTTATTTGGCATTTTATGTTGAATGAAACGTACAATATTCGAAGAGGAAAAGTAATTTAAACCTGTTCAGACTAGGCACAAATTATTTATTCAAATTTGATTAAACACACAACTAACACAAATTTATTTGACGTCAAAATCTTATTATTTTTTTTTTTTTTTTTTTTGTTTTGATTATGCTTTTGCGAATTTATAACAATTTTCGGAAATAATTTTGAAAAATTTTACATTAAAGTAAAATACATAGATAATAATTAAAAAATTCTAACTATTATTCGTTTATAAATTGAAAAATTCTTAGCGTAATTTAATTAAACTTTATTTAACCTATTTCCAACCGCTGCACATTGGGGTAAAAAGGGGTCGAAAAGGTTTTATTTTTGTTTATTGATTATTAGGTAAAAAATTCAGTTTTAGAATTTTAAGATTTTTTTTTAGCAGAATGGTAACGTCCGTCCGCCTATACATTAGAGTTAAATGGGTCGAAAATTATGCATAATTCAGGGAAAGGTCATATCAATACTTTAATGATCACGTTTAATTTTCCAATTTATTAGTAAATAAAAAAATGCATTTTTAGAATTGTTTCTTGGCTGAATAGTAATGTCCGTCTGTCTTTACATTTGGGTTAAATGGATCATGTTCTATTTTTCTATTTATTAGTTGGTAAAAAAATGCACTTTAAGAATTCTAAAATATTTCTTAGTAGAATGGCAATGTCCGTCCGTCTATACATGTGAGTTAAATGGGCCGAAAATAGCACTTAATTCAGAAAAAATTTTATCAAAATTTTAATACTTATAATTGGTTTTTTATATTAATCGAGAAGTAAAAAAATATTTTTCGAATTTTAAGATCTTTTTTTTAGAGAATTCTAATGTCCGTCCATCTGTCCGTCTGTCTGTTAATTTTTGCAAACTTTACATTTCAAAACCGTTTAACTTTTGACTCAATAAAGATAACGACTCAAAATAATAATATAATAAAATCAGATGAAAATGTTTGGCTATATATGGAAAATTACAAATATATATAACTCGAAAAATATATAAGATAAATAGTACAAGTAAGCATATTTTCTAAAGGATTTATCAAGGACTTTAAGGATATATAAAAATCTTGTAAATCGGGCAAGGAAAAAAAATTCGTTTCTGGTTAAACATTTTCTATGACACTAGTACCCTCTTTTGAACCCCCATAGTTCCACTTCTGAAGCGTATATGGGATCCTGCTTCTAAACTCTAAATGCTACTGTCTTTTGCCACGCCTGTGTGAAATTTTCGATTTCGGTTCTGCCTCACTGTTTAATGATTGATAAAGCGAAGAAAATGTCTGCGCTTAAGCTGTTTATTGTATGAAATCTAATGGAATTTATTCTAAAAAAAAAAAATAATAATAATTTCTCAAATCGGGCTATATATGTGCACGATTTTTTTCATAATATTAAAGTGGACAATATGTACTCTATTTCAGAAAATTTTCAGAACAAACATTCTGTAATATTTTAAGTTACATTCCATGAAAGTTGAAAATTATTGTATTTTAGAACAATTTTCAAAAAAATAACAAAAATATTAGGAAAAATATAATTTACAAATGCTTGAAAAAAAAATACACTTAAATACCTGAAATTTTTACCTTAAAAGACTTTTTATTTAAAATAAATACAGTAAAAGTTGATGAAAATTGAAGTTTTTACTCTTTTTCAAAAATGTAGAAAAAAATGTTTAACTTTGACAGCTTCTTATAAGAAAACAACACAAGTTAACTTGAAGATTTCAATTGATATTGATACATTGATAATTGATATTGATACATAATTTTGTCTATTTTTATTCGATATCCAACTTTATTACAAAAATTTAAATTTCAAAATTCAATTAATCGCCACTTTTGACACATTTTACCCCAACGTGCGTCATTTATCAAACAGGCCTGTCTTCACAAAACAACATTGTTTTCCTTGACCGCCACTTTTTACTGTATAAGAAAAAACATAACAGGAACTGTTATGGTTTTGGTAAAAAATATTAATATATTGGAAATTTTATTTAAAACTGTGTTTCAATAGATAAAAATAAATTGTTCATTTCTTTTTTGGCGATTGAAAGTTTATGTACATGAAAACAAAAATGTTTCCAATTCATGCTGTCCGCCATATTAGCTATTATTTGTCCCTGTTTGATGTTACTTTTATTTTGTAAAATCAAACAAAAAATCGGTCTAAATAATGTCATATTTCATATATTGTGTTCACACTATGTTCGCACTTGCCGCATTTTTAGTTAGGGGCAAATAATTTTGTTTGTTCAAAATTAGCAGTTTTCTTATTTTTTTCAAATATTAGTCTAATGTTAACTAAGCTTTAGGAGTTTTTGGAATTTAGTTTTTGTATGTTTTTAAATACACATGAATATTGATTTAGAAAAAACTAACAAATTAAATATTACTCGTACGACAAACTGTTTTAGTAAAATATTAATTTATTTAATTAGAGGTTGCCTTATATTATGATCCATAACTCTTGTTTCTACTAAACCAATTTCATTAGATTTCAAAACGAAACTCCTTAAGAAGATATTACAAAATCTATGCAATTTTTATTTATTTTGGTGTTGCAGCTTTCGTAATATAAAGTTTTCTTTAGATAATTTTTCACGTTTAAATGTAAGTAAATTTCTACTTTAAGCATTAAATGGAAGAAAATGAATAAATATATTTTCTAAAAAATAAATTAAAACAAGGGTTAAAAAAAATATGAAGAAAAAAAGCTATAACATTTCAATAAAATTACCATAAATTTTCCCAGCCAGCACATTATTTAAAATCATTTACTTCCGAAAAAATAAAGTTATGCTGTTGCCACCAACAACTTTTATTTTTATTATTATTATTTTTTTTTTTTTTTGCAATAAAAATGAAATGAACAAGTAACAGAAAAAACCAATAATCAATATATTATCAATAATGACGGCTATGAAAACATTAAACTTAAATTGAGTGTGCAATGTACTTGTTTTTGCTGTGCAATAGCAGTTTTTTTTTTTCTTCATATTATTGTAGTATACTAAGGGTTAATTTTTTCAACATTACTTAATTTATGGCTGTGGCACATACACACACTCATACTTCAATCCTTTTTTTTTGTATTTTTTCTGCATCTACATACTATAAGTTGTTTTTTACTATTCGTTTTTTTTTATTTCTTGCCTACATTCACTTAATGGCAATTTCATTTGGCTTTAAGCCCTGTACTGGTACAACTACTATGTATGCAATATCACCATCGTCATCATAGTCGTACAACGTCATCATCAGCAGCAATGCCCAAAAGGGTATGACTGAAATTAAAAAAAAAAAAAATACAAGAAAAAAAAAAACAGAGAATTTAATTCAACCATGTTACCAATGTTCTTCAATTGGTTAACAGGAAGAATATCCATCCAACCATTCATTCATATACAGGGCACTGAAAAAAACTCAATTTTCCTTTATTACATTTTGCATTGTTGGAGCTTAATGCTGATACAATACAGCCTCTGTAGTAGAAAAAAACTCCACTCATACTTCTTATTGTACTTAAAAACTTGTGCTACAAATCAATTAAACACTCCATGTGCCAGAAGTGAAAAAAAGGCACATGTGAAGGCTAGGAGAAGGTGGCTTTAGATTTTTTTCCATTCATTGGTGAGTACTTATATTTTTTTCCTTAGAAACTGACATTAGACTTTGATAAACTGTATAAAGGTTTTAAATTTATAAAAATGTGATTTATTTTGTATAGAAAAAAAAATCATTAAATGAAATTCTGGGAAAGAAAAATTTAAGCCCCATAGAAAAAATGTGATCTATTAAAGGATTTTTCAACGATAAAAACTATTCTAAGTACTTTTTTAATTGAGTCAATTATTCAAATGATCAAAATTTAAATTTTCTAATGTTTTTACCAAAAATAATAAAATTTATTGATTTTAAATTATTTTTCTTATTGTATCAATTAATAAATTAATCAAACATAAATAAAAATTAATTAAATATAAATTTGAATAATTCAGTATACAATTTTTTACTAGGTATAATTTAAATTAATAATTGAATAAGTATCATTTGTAATTGAAATTGGGTTTTAGATTTTTCTATGTAAAATTTGAATTTAATTTGTTAAAGTCTCTCAATGTTTAAAATCATTTTAGAATTCTGCTTAATAATTTAATAGAAATTTTTTTGAAATTATCACAGCGAAAAATTATTCCAATAACTTTTTTAATTGTATCCATTAATCAATTGATTAAAATTAAAATTTTCTAATATTTTTTATTAAAAATAAAACAATTTATCGCCTTTTAGTAATTTTTCTTGTTGTAGCAATTCATAAATTAATCAAACATAAATAAAAATAAGTGATAATATGAGTAATGGGATATACATTTTTTTATTAGGTTGATTTCAATTCATAAAATAATTGAATTTTAATTTTCAAATTATAAAATAATTGATTTTTAATTTTCAATTAATAAAATAATTAAATATGTATTATTCGTAATTACAATTTTATTTTAGATTTTTTTATGTAAAATTTTTCGATTTTCAGTAAATTATTTAATTATAAAAAATATTTAAAATAATTTGAATTTTAAAATTCGAAAATTTGTTCAATTAAATTATTAAACTGAATTTTTTTCGAAAAAATTGTTTTTTCCTGTGCAGGAATTTTGATTCAATGTAGTACACGGTTTAAAACTTGGATCCAATAATCCATAATGTCTTCTGATTTTCTTGATTTGACTATTACCTACTGAAACGTAAAATGATACATTTGGGGGATTCACAAGGTGTGCTATTATGTCATATTGTCGTATGTCATACAATTTTACGATGTTTAAAAATATTGTTTTTGCTTTTCAAACAAACCTAATGTGGGCTGTAAATCTTCATAGGTACATCACAAATCAATTTTACAAATGAGTTTTTTACTAAAAATTAATTTTCTTAGCAGCCTCCCAAGGTCTCACCCTATATTTTTGATATGTTGTTGCCAACACTTTAGGGAAAAAAGATAAATTATTAAAATTGAAGATACGATTTTTTAAATATCCTCGATACAAGGATGAATATCGATTTCATTTTCTTTACAAAAAATGACTTTACAAAAATAATTAGAAACTAGATTTATCATGCGTTAATTTGAGCCAAAGTTTACTTAAATCGAATAACTAAGTCCGAATATAAATGGATCTGAATTGCATGTATGTATTTAAAATAAAATTCTGAAAAAAGTGAATCCTGAACCGCGTTAAAAATTAAACTACAACGAATTTGAAAGTATTGAGGCATCAATTTGAGCCAAAGAGTCTTTAAATCGGACAAATTTGTCCGAAGATATATTTTTTTCTTTAAATAAAATATTCGAACAATACATAAAGAAGTACATAGTTTTTTGAGAATAAATTAAAATTTTAAGGATGTATTTTAAATTTGTTAAACTGATTTATAATTTCCAATAGAACGTATGCCATTTCTAGAGAGATTTTTCACTACAACAGAGTAGTATTTGACACTTTTCACAGGTTGCAAAAGCTTGACAAATACAATATTAAAAAATCCATAAACTTATTACAATGGGAACAAGAATAATCCAAAGTTGATTAGGAATTCTTTAAGTCAAAGTATTTCCACTATATATATAAATTTTATAATTTGTGCATGCTTTTGCATTAAATTATTAGATTAAAAACACTTATTACCATTTCTTTTTATGATAAAAAAAGCTCTGAACATAATTAAACAAACACAAAACGTAACACGTACAACAAGTAAAAACCTTTAATTTTAGTTGTCATCAATGTTTTGTTTAACTTTATTTTTTATTTTTTTTTTTTTTTTTTCTTATGTTAACTTTTCTGTCTGTATTTAATTCTACATTTTTTTTTCAGCAACACTCGAAGTTTCTAACGAAAAATAAAAAAAATCCAGAGTAAACATTAAAACAAATGTACGTAAATGTAGTAAACTGGCCACCAATCTGTTGTTTATCATATATACAACGTGTTTGAGTTCGACGTACACAAACATGTTTGCATTTTGTGGTCTTAAAAAAAAAAATAAAAAAAAGTTAGGTATTGTATCCAACTGGGTTTCCGTCAACAATATCAAAATGACTTTGAAATCCATGAACCCCTCTACAGTTTTGTTCAAACACACATACATACAATTCAACCGTATACGGATTTCAAGTGTAACAAGACTAAAAGATTGGCCGACCGACCAAATAACAGCAATACACGACAGACAACCTTAAAAGCCCCAGTAAAGTCCTGCTTCTTTATTTTTTACTTTTTTGTTTGAGTCGTTTTTAAATTTTTTTTAAAGGGACAAAATATCAATATTTTTTGATTTTGTACCTGGACTATGGTCAAACTATATTTAACAACAACATTTGTCTTTTCCTACGAAAAAGTGTTTCAGCCAGCCGATGACTTAAAAACACACAAAATGAAATGTAATGTTTTCAACATAAAAAAATGAACAAATTTAGGTGTTGTGCAAAATTGGCAGGATTTTAAAGGAATGATTTTTTAAATAGATTTAAAGGTGTAAAATCACCATATGTTAATAATTCATGACAGTTTTGGTGACACATTGTGTATTGGAAAGATTTTTGTTAAAATATGCAAAAGAATTTAGGGGCATTGAAAATTCATTAATTATCTGAAGAAGTGGAAAAAAATAAATATATATCGTCCATTCCATGAAAGATTTATAAAAAATGCCAATTTTTTTTCGGAGAGTCATCCGATTTTGTTCATATTATTATCACAACAAAAATATAAAAAATACTTCTAAATAACATTATCACTACTGCAAAAGTGCAACGAAATTCAAATTTTTCAGTATTTTTTGTAAGTTGTTTTAAATGAATTCTACAAAAGTAAGAATTAATCTCTTCTTAGTAAACAGTTGTTTTGCTCCTATTAAAAAAAATAACACATTTAGCACGAAGGAATCATTTAAGATCCCATAAAGTATATATTTTCTGGGTACTGGTTCGATTCTGAGTAGATCTAGCTATGTACGTCCGTCTGTCTGTTGAAAGCAGGATAGGGCTCGAACGGGACAACGTAGGGGGACGAAATTTGGCTAAAATATTATCTTATATAAGGTTTGTTTGGTATTAAAAATGGGCAAAAAAAGTTATGAGCTAAAAACTAGGAACACAGGGTGTCCGCTTCATTTCATATTTTTCTGCTGATATCTCTTCAACAAAAGCATGTATGACAACGAAATTTTGTACAGATTGTTTTAATAAATATTGCTACTTCATACGCGGCAGCGTATGAAGTAGCAAACTACCCGGCAGTGGGGCGAAGCCGTCTTGGAGGCGATCGGCTTGTATTTCTGGACTGGACGCCACGCCCACATTTTTTAAGAAAAGATTACTTTTCTTCGTAGTAAGTAAATTGCGCCCATACAAATTAAATTTTATAATATACAATATTTTCTATTCCATGTTTTTATCAAATTTTATTATGAAAGTAGCAAAATTTACTTTTACCTAAAGTGGCAGCCAACTTATATTTTAGCCTATAGTTTACTCTACAAAATACATGATATATGTGCATCTTTAATTTGAACTTTCACAATTAGAATTATTTACAAAAAGTGGGCGTGGCATTTTGATTAAAATTTCTACTTCGTACGATGATTGGATCAGGAGCTACACGATCTTTTAAGTTTATGATTCCAGAACAAATCATAAAAAATTTTTTCTCACCAAAAATTAATGATATATGTATTCATCAAAGATTTAATACCTTAAATCTTCTGGCTTATAATTACATAGACATCTTCACATTCACAAAACATAATCGAATTCCATTTTCATTTCACATTATATATAAAAAAAACTAAGTATACATATGTTTGTATAACTACGAATCTATGTATGTGGAACTGGCCTTCCATAAGTGTTGTCAATGGTAATAAATACCCGAGAACATTTAAACCCAAAATATAACAAAAAAAAAATAGTGTGTAAAACAACACTAGATTTTCGTGTTGGGGTTACAACAATATACAGACTTTAAAACATAAAGCTTTTGATGTTATTTTTATTTTGTTGTCTTTATTCCTCCATGATTTTTTATGGATTTTTTTTTTTTTTTATTAAAATTTCAATTTTGTTATGATTAAAAATTCTGTTTAATAAAAATTTACAGAAAAACTACAACAAACATTCGACTTTATAGAAAACCATAAATTTTTGTGTTGATTAATTTTATCACTTGATTCAAATCCTTTTTTCACTGTTAATATTATTGCGTGATGTTTTTATGTTATACAATTTTAAATTGTTTGCCATAAATATGTATTATGGCATCTTTTTTTTTTTTTTTTTTTTGTTATTAAAATTATTTAAATACAATTATTGTTATACTGTGTTAAAAACAAAAAGTTATTTTATATTTAATATGCAGATTTAAAAATAATAGATTTTTATACTGGTCATACTATAGTTATATTCACAATTATTTCATCATAATATATTTGTGATGAAATAATTAAGAATTTTTTTAATTATAAAAAAATATAATTTTTTAGGCGAAAGATTAAAACAAAATTAATATACATCCTATACATAAATGATTATTATTTTATTAAAAAAAATACATTTTTATACAAATTTAAAAGTTAAAGGTCATATTCATAATAAAAAATTTAAGTTTATAAACTTTTTATTAATAAAATTTTTATGGAAAATTTGTGTATAAAGCTTGGGCTAATATAAAGATTTTATTGTCAATGAGACAGTAAGGTTTAAAGAAAAATTTTTGGAAAAAGTTGTACTATTTCTTGGTATGACTAATAACAACATTAACCAAAAATCTAAATTTACCAGAATCTTAATTAAATATTAACTATAATCTAGTATTCCGAAAATTATAGTCTATGGTTCCAGTTATTTAATTATAAATTATAATTTTTTAACGATTTTGAAAATCTTTTAAAAAAATTATTAATATATGATGAATGAATTAGGCCCGAATTCGGAAAAAGATATAATTGCTAAAGTGTATGTTTCTTGTTGTTCTATTTCTTAAAACAATTTTCTCTTTTAATTAATTTGTGTTAGAATGAAATTGAAAAAAGATTCGGCTGTGCCGAATCTTTGATACCCTTCACCATATTACCATCTTACCATCTTATCGACATCATATTACCATATTACCGACAATTAATAAAATTTTCGCCTTAACGTATGCTTGCATATTTTCTAAATCTAAATTTTTTTCAAACTACGAAAATTTGAATATGAAAAAAAAATCATAACAGGCTTTGCTTTTAAAAAAGAAACAACAACAATTCCATATATATTTATTTTTGTATGTACAAACTGACTGAATACACAAAGAACAACAACAACACTGTTATTCATTATATTACTGCTGTTGCTAACTAAACTACTTGTCTATACAAAAAACAAAAAACGTCACTAATAGTCATTACAATGCTTAATATACATGTTTGTTGGTGTATTTATATTCTTAACAGATTTGTTTTTGGGCCATAACTCTGTTGATTATGAACGAATTTGGTTTATTAAAAAAACCGAAATTTTATAAATCTATAGCTTGAACAAGGGCTTCAAAAATAAAAAAATTCGTTTTCCCCGATATTTCAGTTATTACTGAACCGATTTATTTAATTTTTTCAGAACAAAAATTCAGAAAATAATTTTCGAGCCCCCTTTAAAAATTCGAAGTCCATGGTATATGCAGAGGCTTCAGAAACTAAAAAACCGGTTCTAAAAACCGGTTTTTAAAGCATATCTGCACCATTTATAAACCGATCTTCCTGATTCAAAAAACTGAAATTTTATAAAAATATTTGTGACCGATCTGTATAACAATAAAAATCTATAGCTTAAACCAAGGCTTCAAAAAATAAAAAATGCGTTTTGTCCGATATCTCAGTTATTACTGAACCGATTTATTTCATTTTTTCAGAACAAAAATTCAGAAAAAAATGTCCGAGAATTCTTTGTAAAAACGAAGTCCGTAGTGTATACAGAGGCTTCAGAAACTGGAAAACCGGTTCAAAAAACCGGTTTTTTGAACATATCTCCGCATTGTATGAACCTATCTTGCTGAATTCCAATAGCAAAATTCTCGAAAGCATTTCCGATCGTTTGACATACATATTATATATGTCAGTTATCGGTGGGCTTCATAAACGCCATTTCAACCGACACACGGACGGACGGACGGACGGACGGACGGACATGGTCCAATCGTCATCGCTTCTTACAAGGATTCCGAAAATATAAACTTTTTTGCTCTCCGACGAAAATTGTGGAAATTACAAACGGAATGACAAACGTATATATACCCTTTACACCTGTGGTGAAGGGTATAAAAATAACAAAGAAAACATTTTAATACACCATCATCACTTATTTGCATTTCAATATTTTGAAATTTTTAAAAATAAACTCACCGTTAAACATTCTGAATTTTGCTGACATAATGCATCTTTTGTGGTAAACTGTAACGAAATAAAAATAAAATAACAATAAATTTAAATTTTCTATATTTTTGTTTAAATAATTAAAAATAATGTTCTTTTACATTAAACAAACACACAAATCTAAGTATTAAAACATTCTTTTAAACTAATTAGAAATGCTAAAATTCTTTTTATGTATTTTCCTACAAAAAACAAAAAATAAAAAATAGAAAACTTCAATATTATTATTCAAAATAATTTATTGTATATATTGTCTTAGGAGTGTGTGTGGTACATTTGTTTTTATTTTATCATTTAAATGAGGTCAATATCTTTAACGACAACCCTCTAAATTATTTTTCAAATTGCCTATTACTGACTGCTCCCTATGGAAATTATATTGTCGAAAATTGTAGCATCCACTAAACACATGTTAATAATTCATGACAGTTTTGGTGACACATTGTGTATTGGAAAGATTTTTGTTAAAATATGCAAAAGAAATTAGGGGCATTGAAAATTCATTAATTATCTGAAGAAGTAGAAAAAATAAATATATATTTTGAAATTGTTTTTCTTTTTATTGGATATAGTTTTTTTATGTGGCCATTGTTTTTTTATAATGTTTACACTTAAAAATAATTTATATTCGTGATTAATGAATGATAATTAATGAAGTGAAAGATTAACATATTTAAATAAATAAAAAAAATCTTGTGATCATTATTTGTTGCTTAACGAAATGTTGAGAGAAGATTTTTATACTTTAAGCAAAAATTTAATAAAGAAAATAATGTGGATGTCCAGCAATTAAAAAAAAATATATTTTTATAAAATGGGATCAAAATTTTCATGGACAAAAAAGAAAAAAAAAATTAACTTGAATTCATAAAATGTACCCACATAAAAAATTTAAATTACGAATTATACGCATTCAATTTTTTTTTATTAATTGAAATACAAACAAAAATTGTATATCCACTTATTCTAATTATTACTTATTTTTATTTATAATTATTTAAATTATTATTTGATACAATAAGACAAATAATTCAAAGTTGATTTTTGGTTACAGAGGAAAGATATGTTCTATTAAATGATTTATCAAAGAAAAAAACTATTCAAAATACATTTTTAATTGTATTAATTATTCAAGTGATCCAAATTCAAATTTTCTAAATTTTATTACTAAAAATAACAGTTTTTCGCCTTTCAATTATTTTTATTGTATCAATTAATAAATTAATCAAATATAAATAAAAATAAGTTGTAATTTGAAAAATTTAAGTAACAATTTTTTTAATAGCTTGAATTTCAATTAATAAAATATTTTAATATAAATTATTCTTAATTGAAATTGAATTTTAGGTTTTTTTACATAAAATTTTAGTTTAACTTGTTAGAATACTTCAATTTTAAGTAATTTATTTAATTATATAAATATTTGAAATCAGTTCTTTCTGGATAATAATTTAATTGATATTTTTTCGAAAATATTTTTTTTCTGTGTACTGAAACACCATTTTTAAAACTAAGTTGTCAACAGTAAAATAGATAGAAAAAATATTTTCTTAATTTCTTTTTGTACTTTTTTCTGTTGTGTTTTTTTCAGTACAATTTGCTCTTCCAAAGTACAAAAGTATTTCTGCTAAAAATTTATAGCATAAAAAAATTACTATAACTTCCCTCCATTTTAAGAAAAAATTTTAAGACAAAATGTATTAGAAATCGTACTTCTTTTGAAAAAGCTTTTAATTAAAACTCAATTTAAGCCTACACAGAAAAAAATAAAAATGAACTTTAATTACGAAATTGCTTATATTATTTAATTTTTAATTGATTTTGCTCCAATCATCAAAATGATAATATTAATAACTAGAATAATTGATTTAATTATTACTTCTTTTTCTTAAACAGATATAATGAGCTGAAAATTGTTTGAAATTGACTTAAATTTATGTTATTTCTATACTTTTATAGACAAACTTTTAATTTTTCTTTATATGTTATTAAGAGCTTTAAATTTATTTTATAAAAATTGCAAAGCAATTTGAAAATTAATTGTATTAATAAATAATATAATTAAATTCCAATATAAAGTTAGTTAACAATTTTATTAAAAAATAATTTGAAATATTTTTTTCTGTGTTAAGGTCAATTGATCATCTGAAATTTGAATGTACATTTTGCAAAACTAACTAAAACTTAAATTGAAGAATTCGATAACAGATACTATATTAAAACGTAATATTAGTGGGCCAAAGAAATAACTTTCGCCATAATTTAGAATGAAAATGGGACGGTTAGGACGAGGGGAAATATTACCTCCCATACAAAGCAAATATACTTAATGGTATATCTAAAGAACTATTATAATGAGAGCCGTCAAATTTTCTGAGAGTTACTTTTTTTCATACTTCATTGAGATAATAAAAACAGGATATATAGGATCAAAGAGAGAGGTAGCCTCCTTACAAATCGAATATTAATTTTTGCATATCTAAATGAGGATTTTAGTGAAGTTTTTAAAAAATTCTAGAAACTCATTTCATGTCAAGTTTTTAATAGGGCGGATAAGTAGAAGGAGAGTAGTAGCCCCCATATAAAGTAAGTTTTAACTTTGTACATTTTTTAGCGGGCCAGAATTATTCAAATTAATCAATTGTATATGTTTATTATAAATATTTTTCTAGATTTGAAAATTCTCAAATTAATTTTTTCTCTATCCCGATGTTTTGTTAAAATTTTCACCATTTGCTTTAGAAATATGTAAAAAAAATATATAGTTTTTTAATTAAAAAAATCAAAGAATCACACCTCTTTTTCGCAACTAGAAATAATTTTAAAAATATTAAAAATTTTATTTCGGAAAATGTAAAAATCTTAAGATATTTGAGTTTATTTATGATTTGTAGAAGTTATGATTTTTTGACACTTTTTCATACTTGAGGTGACCAACTTTGACTATATGTAGCTTATCTTGTGTTATTACATGGTGATTACAACATAATATATTTATCTGAAAGCTTAGGTTTTTCTTTGCAACTCTCCTTTTCTCTAAATTCGATCCTATCAGTAGTTTAGGACATTCAGATTTATTACCAAAGTGTTTTCCTGATCGAAACCACTGTGCGCTGCACAGTGGGGTCAAACGCAAATTTTTTGGTAATAAATCTGTATCTCCTAAACTACTGGTTGGATTAAATTGAAACTGAAATTTGAGAAAAATCATCCTGTAGTCACCCTGTGATAACACAAGAAAATCTACAGGGTGTCAAAATTGACTACCTCGAGTATATAAAAGTTTAAAAAAATCGTAACTTATACAAATGAAGTCCGATTTTAAAGATTTTTATATTTCTGTAAAGTGCTTGGCAAGATAAAGAAAAAATAAGCTTACTTACCCAAGTTATCTCTTACAGTTAAAAAGATATTTACACTTGAATTTTAAATTTTTGATTTTTTGGCTCGACTTTCTTTCGTTTTTCGGGAATAAGTCCTGAGGTTTATGAAGTAAAAATTTTTTAAAAATATTTTGTAATTTGCTATATATTTCAAAATATAATACTGAAAGAATTTTTGGATTATCTCAATGCGTCTAGACGTGAAAAATATTCAAAGTCAACATTCTGAAACTGGTATGAAAAATGGCTCATTTTTAACAAAAATATAGTACAATTCTTTCACTTTTTCCTCAAAGTTCCGTTTAAGAAAAAAATTCTTCTTTATATATTTCAAAAGACAAGTTTTCACAAATGACTAATATAGAAATTTTGAACAGATTTAGGCTTGCACCCTACATTAGGCATTGGTCGAAAATGGTGAATTTTGGAAAAGGTTAAATTTTTTATCGATTAATATAAAAAATGTCACGCGAGCTTTTTTAGATTTTTTGATGATATTTCATAAAAAAAATAGATTTAGAACGATTTGACACTAAACTGCTTCCCGCCCGGCCAAAAACGAATGCAGGAGAGCAGATTTCATGAAAAAAGTCAATTTTTTAAACGACTTTTACTAATTGCATGAAAAAGCATATTCGCATGATATTCTCGCCATTATTTCTTAAGTAGTGTATAAAATATATATTGATCTTTCACTCCTGCAAAAATCATTAAAAAAAACTTTACAAATAAATTTTTGGCAATTATTCAAAAATAAACAATATTTAATAAATGTAAGCGATTATTGCGAATATTATCTCGTTCAACAACCAAAACGTGCCAATACAATTGTTTGTTACGTATACGCACATATGGAAATATTGTAAATCAGTGAATTTGGTGAGAGTTGACCTAAGTTGTCAGTTTTGAGACCATGATATAATGCTTTTAAAACAATCTATATATAAGCTTTTTTAATGCTTTTTGCAGGAGAGAAAGATCGATACGTATTTTATATACCACATTAGAAATAAATGTGAAATTATTATGCTGATATGCTTTTTTATGCAGTTAAAAAAAAGTCATTTAAAAAATTGACTTTTTCATGAAATCTGCTCTCCTACATTCGTTTTTGGCCGGGCGGGAAGCAGTCTAGTGTAGAATCGTTCTAAATCTATTTCTTTATGAAATGTCATCAAAAAAATTAAAAAAGCTCGCGTGACATTTTTTTTATTTATCGATAAAAATTTAACTTTTTCCAAAACTCACCATTTTCGACCAATGCCTGATGTAGGGTGAAAGCTTAAATCAGTTCAAAATTTATGTATTAAGCATTTATGAAGTCTTATCTTTTGAAATATATAAAGAAAAAAGTTTTTTCTTTAACGAAACTTTGAGAAAAAAATTAAAGAATTGTATTATATTTTTGCAAAAAATAGCCATTTTTCATACCAGTTTCAGAATGTTGACTTTGAATATTTTTCACGTCTAGACGCATTGAGATAATCCAAAAATTCTTTCAGTATGTTATTTTGAAATATATAGCAAATGACAGAATATTTTTAAAAAATTTTTACTTCATATACCTCAGGACTTATTCCCGAAAAACGAAAGATAGTCGAGCCAAAAAATTAAAAATTTAAAATTCAAGTGTAAATATCTTTTTAACTGTAAGAGATAACTTAGGTGAGTAAGCTTATTTTTTCTTTATCTTGCCAAGCACTTTACAAATATATAAAAATCTTTAAAATCGGACTTCATTTGTATAAGTTAAGATTTTTTTAAACTTTTACATACTCGAGGTAGTCAATTTTAACACCCTGTAGATTTTCTTGTGTTATCACAGGGTGACTACAGGATGATTTTTCTCAAAGCTTAGGTCCTCCTCTGAAACTCTTTCATATATTTCAATTTAATCCAACCAGTAGTTTAGGAGATACAGATTTATTACCAAAAAATTTGCGTTTGACCCCACTGTGCGCTGTTTAACTTATTTCTGCATAATAAAATAAGTATTTCCATAACTATTGATTACTTACTCAAAATAGTCTCTTCTATATTTTTCTTTTCAATGCCTATTTTTTCTCAGTGTATTACTTTCCTAGATTGATAACAAATCTTTTGTTCAGTTTTAAATCGTTTCTAAAGGCTTATCTTTTTAAATAACAGACTTCTTTACTTTCCTCTACTAAAACTAAAATCAAAAATAAAACAAAAAAAACTTTAAGCAGTAAAAAGAATGAAAAATCATTTTGCATAAATATAGTATTTTCAAATCATGATAATTTTCCCCCTTAGCCATTGTTTTCTTAACTTCAAGATACTTTTTTTTATTTTAGTAGCTTTAAATATATTTCGGATGAGCACAGCAAAAAGTCAAATAAATGGCAAACGGCAGTTAACGAAAGAAACTAAAAAAAAGAAAAAAACTATTCAAATTGGACACTAAATGTGTCAGAGGAACTCTCTTAATTGTAAGATTGATTGATTTACGATGAACAGGTCCTTGTTTTGATATGCGTATAAATTGTGGTCACTGACAATACAGCAGCGGCACACCGACAACTCTACAAGGAGAGTATATAAAGAGAGAAGAGGGTTTTTTGTTAAAACAACTTGGTTTCAAAATGGTTAGATAGAATATTGAGTTAAGTTGATTTGACTTGTTATTGTGGCTGCTAAAGCTAAAGCTGTAGCCAGTTACTATTTTCCTGGCTTGAGAATTGCTTTTGGAAAGCTTAATAATCATCATCATCATTGTTAACCATTGTTAAAATGTTACTTTTTTTTCTCCTTCCTTTTCTTTTATTCTTTGTCGATACTTTGGTCTTCTTCCTGTTAAATATATGAAGCTCACAAATATATTGAGCAGAGAATGAAAAATGAACTGTATATATAAAGTTGCTAGTGTTGAGTTGTGTATGTAAGTTTTTAGATATTTATTATTTTTATTTTTTCGATTATTTTTTTCATTTGTCTGTATTTTTATTTGAACGGCCATTTGACAATTGTTGTAAGGGAAGAAAATAAAAAAAAAATAATTGATTTTTAGTTCATTGAATAGGAAACTTTGGTAATATACAATAATCATTGGAAATTGCTAAATTGGGTTTTCAATTTTCTTTTAAAATTTTCCTTAAAAAATGATGAAATAAAACTTTAATTTTATTTTATTATTTTTCTTATTTTTGTGCAATAAACCACAATTGTTAAAGGAAAATTTTGTTTACTTATTTTTTTCTTTTTTGGTAAAAAAAATGTAACAAAATATACAATTACCAAACAGTGAAATGAAGGTTACAAGGACTTTAAGGAAATTATTTTAAAAGATTTTCTTTTTTATTAAACAAAATTTTCAAAAATTAATCTGTTGATTTGTCTTTACCTTAACACGTCCTTTATTAACAGCTTTTACTGTTTATTGCAAATTGTTATCCTCAAATCAATCACATTTTTCTTTTTTTTTTTCCTATTTGTGTTTTTATTCCGTTGATTGATTTTTGTGTTCGTTTAACATTTATGTTTTTTATTTATAAAAAATATAAATTTTTTGTTGCTTTTTTTACTCTGTAGTCTTTATTGGGGTTGTTCCTTATCTTTTCATCATCTTTCGTCCCCTGAACTTGTTCTGTGAATTCATGGCCTATTGGGAGTCTAGGTTGTTTTTTATTTTATTATTTATAAAATCTTATTGAATTGTTTCATTTTGATTTATATATTTTTTTTATTATTATAATTTTGTTTTTCAAAACATCGTCATCATCATCGTTTTGTGAAAATAGTCTGAATTGTATATTTCCTTTAGACGATATTGTTGGTATTGATACTGTTGTTGTTGATGATGTTTCTGTTGTTGTTATTATATGTTTAAATTTACAACATGTCTATGTATATATTTTCTTAAGACTTAAATTTATATAATGATAAAAAATACGAGGATAAAACGAAAAGAATTTTTTTACATTTTAGAATTAAGAACTGATTGTTATTTACTTTTAGGACTGCATTCACCAAATATAATTAAGGAAATAAAATAGCCATAATAAAGGGAGGAAATTTTCTGCGGGACGGAAAATTTATATCTGGGGAAACTTGCAAAATCATCTTGCGAATATACTTCCCGTGAACAGTAACTTTTTCTAACAGTTTAGCGCTTAAGGACATAGAGAAATATGAGATTGGCTGGCTGGATTTTTGTGAAAGAACAAGTTAGATGAGCGACATATTAAGCAGGTTACAAATCACATAAATGTTACTTTCTTAGGCCCTCATCAACAAGGGTCTTACCTATCAGTGATGTAAATCCATGGTTAGTTCATCATCAAGTGACATAAACGATAGACAAAGCGCTAAACAAATAACCGTTTGTAGACATTTAAAAGACAGCCTCATTGATCATAAGAGTGTCTTGAGAAATTACTGCTTTTGCGACACTGAGCTTAAAATTACATAAGATTCTTTTTTTTGCAAACTGAAGATTAATTCTTAAAATGTATTAAAATTTTTTTTTCCTGTATTTACCTCATCAATAGCCAACGTTTGAGTGATTTTTCTACTATTTTCTTCATCGGGACACTCAACTCATCTTCCTATATTTGTTTTCACTCTTAGACAAATGAAATTCTAGCTGACACCTGGACTCATTAAGTTTGATTTATGTAGATAATAAAAACTTTTCTGTGAATTTATTTTATTGATCAACTAATTGATATAGAAAAGGCCGTAAAACTCTTTCCAATAATATTAAACAGGTTCGGGAAAAAAAAGGTCTACATGATATTGAGAAGGCTAAGAAAATTGAAAGCATGTTGAAAAGAGCTTCAAACTCATCTGATAGAAAAGCAGCCCGGTTAGCTCAGTGCTCTGGCTATTTAAAGCCAATGAATATATATAAAGTTAAAGCCAATGAATGCTTGAAAACATACAAAGTCCAAAAAGTTCCAGACAGAAATGCTGTAAAAAATTTAGAAGCCATGAATTGGGCACGGAAATTAAAATCTAATTTCACAGAAAAATACTCATGTTGTATAATGGTCGACGTATGTGACGTATGTACTGGCAGATTTTTCGCAGCTTCCGAGTCAAAAAATTTTTATGTTGCTAATGCTCGAGGAAAAATTGAAGATAAGTTTAGGACCAAAAAGCTGATAAAATTTCCTAAAAAATTCCTGACATAACAAGCTTTAGCAGTAGCGGCAAAAGAAGCAAATCATTTGTTACAGTGGGCTCTATAAATACCGAAATATAAATCAAGGAATGTTTGGAAAAAAAGGCCTTTCATAAGAGAGCTCAATGTGTTCACATATTTTTGGACCGATTTGGCATCATGTCACTATGGTAAGAAAGATCTGGAGTGGTACCAAAACATTAACATAGTTTTTGTACCAACAAAAAACAAAATTCAGTCCTCAAAATGGCCCGGAAACAATGAAGAGGTATTGGGCTCTTTTGAAAAAATAATTGAAGAGCACAAAAAAGATGTCCAAAAAAAAAAAAAAAAAATTGTATTTAAGAATATTATATAAATATACTTTTTAAGAATTACATATTTAGAAATGTTAAGGTTTGGCTAAAAATTTGTTATGCAAATATTACACTAATATTGGAGTGATTAGATCATACCACGTCTATCTTTAAGATATTATTTATTTTACTAAAATTTATAAAAATATATCCGAAATCATGCAAATCAAATATTTTTTTCAGTATGTAGTACCAGTGATTATACCCGCCCATGTTGTTTTTGACCTTATCTACTAATAGAATATAAAATTTCAGTCCAAAATCTACAAAAGTGGATTCTTGTCGTTCTAAAACTTCTAAATGTGATACTGTGCTGTGCCCTTATATGCTGCCTAGGATCAAGTAAGATGTTTCTAAAATCTTAAACATTTACTGAGGCCTCATTATTTCCGGATATCACAAATATTAAAAGAAAATTAATACACAGGATTTTTAGAAGACCTTTTTAAACTGTTTTACGCATATGTAAATTTCTATAGGTTTTTAATGTTTTATATTATTAAAATGTCTATGTATACAATTTATTTTTTTATTCTATTAAGCCTACTTTAACACACAAATATGTATTTTGTTTAATTTAAAGTCTACATTTTTTAAGAGACATACATATATATACGAACAAGGTCTCTGTATGAATCTATTCATTTATAAGTATTTGTCATTATACCTTTCTATGTATGTAATCACATAGGTTTATTTGTGTATATAATGTCTTTGTTTGTTTGTAAATAAGTCTTTATATGAGAAATCTTTGTAATGCAATTGATTGTTTTTGTGTTGCCATCAAAAGAATAACATATCAAATGTAATCAAATTATTATGATTATTATTTGTACATAAATTGTATTTTGTTGTTTTTGTATATGTGTTTATATTGTTTCTAAATAATTGACAACAACAAAGTATGGAAATGTCTGGTGTAAACATCTATAAGTGTCTTATATATTGGCAGTAGGTGTCGTAGTAAATTTATTAGAAAATTATTAATAATTTTTGTGATATGTACATTTATTGAACAGAAAAGTAATATAAAAATCCTTTACTACCTAGACATAAGAAGTATTGTATGTATTGACAATATACATATACATATATGACTATTTTTCTAGTTTAAATACATATTTATAATATGTAACAAGAATTTGATTATATTTATATACATAGTACGTGTGTTTCATAATTTCTTATATTTGTATAAATTGAGTTATTGTACAGGTAATTGATTATATATTTTTCAATTAATTTAGACTCATGATTACAATATCTTGTTCAAAGTATTTTATTGATTTTTTGTTTAGTGATTAGGTTGAATGACAAAAATTGTTTAAGATTTTTTAAGACTGAAATAAAAAGAAATAAATTTGTTTGTATATTTTTTTCTAAAAATCATCAAAAATTCTTTAACAATTAAATGATAAAAATAAAATAAAATTAAATAAATTTGTTTGTAAATTTTTCCCATTGCAAACATATCATTAGTAAACATTAATACGATACTAGTGATATAATTAAAAACCTCCAACTCTGCAGTACTCTTACACAGACAAATTTTAAATTTCTCAAAATCAACAACAATTTAAATTGAAATTTTACATAGAAAAATAAAAAATTAATTTTTTAATTGAAATTCAAACTAGGAAAAAAATGGTATATTACTTATTTGTATTTACATATATTTAAATAATTTATTTATTGATATGATAAGGAAAATAATTGAAAGCCAATAAATTGTTTGTTTTACAAAAAAAAAAAAAAAAAAAAAAACAGTAGAAAATTTAAATTTTTATAAATGAAATAATTAATACAATTAAAAAAGTAATTGCAATAGTTTTTATCGTTGATAAATCATTTAATAAGTCATATTTTGCTTCTGTTAGTAGTAACCAGCAAAATGGTGCAATAAAATATTTCCAAAGACAAAACAGAATGAAAAATAGTAATTATAAATTTGTTTTTTTAATTTTTATAATACATCATGTGTACAAATATATGTTGGACCATAACTGATCATAGCATTAAAATAAGGTCGATCCTTTTTTAAAATGAGTATTAAAGGATATAAGTGTCCTATTATTATTTCTAGTTTTCATTTTTTTTTTTTTTTTTTTTAATATTTAAAAAATTTAATTTTAATTCCTTTAAATACCTGTTACTTTATTACCAAATATGTAACCAACAAAACTAACAATAAGTAATTTTCCAATTACATATTTTAGTTTGTATGTATTTGTAAATCTATTTAAACTGTCCAACTGTCTATCTTAACTGACCGATTTTATTGTACAACTGTATAACATGTAAATCTCCTACAATTGTAAAAAATAGATGTTAAAATTCAATGCCTTCATACTTCATACTCGTATAACAATCAAAGTAAAAACTACACAAATAACAACAAACACTCTGCCATTCATTCATAGTCAGAAACATCATCCAATAGTACAACAACTCACTTAAACTTTACTTTTTAACCTCTTCTTCGCCAATTAGTTAATTTTATTTAAACTAGCTTTATTATGTATTGCTTTTGTTTGATGTTGAGTACCATACGAGTTAAAACTTATTATTGTATACGATAAACTCTACTCTGGCAGGCATGTTTCAATCTTAGACTTTATACCAAATAGCCTTAAGACGGAAGGATGATGGTGAGGGAGAGAAATATGTTTGTATGTGTGTAAGAAAATTGAAATAAAAAATAATGAAAAAAAAAAAAAAAAAAAAATCAAACATTATTACAATGTTAATGTACGAGTATAAACATAAGTAGTTTAGTATTTGATTACAAAAACATTAACAATTTTCAAAACTTAAACCAAGTAAGCTTGTAGTTATTGTGTGTGTGTGTGTGTAAATGGCTATGCATACAATTGAACAATATTGTTTATAGAGGAAATAATAGGAAGCTTAAGGTGACCAGATTCCTTAATATAACTTACACAGATCGGTAAAATATTCCACATAAAAAGATATAGATGAACTAAAGAATTTGATATCTTCAACAGGAAACTTCTTTTATTTTTTTCTTATCACTACTGAGTTTTTATGTCGAGTATATTTCGTCATAACTCAAAACCGAACATTCATATTTTTTAAAATTTCCTTAAAGTCGTCTTATACATCTTTCAATATGCTCAATTGTTTTTGGGTTTTCAATTTTCATTTGGGGACAGATTTTTGTAGGGAGAGATATTCGTAATAATATGGCAACTTTTTTATATAATTATCAATTTAAAGAATATTTTAATTAAATTTACTATTGTTGAATCCAGGAATGGAAGGCTGGCTGGAAAGTCAATTAATCTCCGAGCCAATAAAACAGTATTAAATTAATTTGATTAATTTAATATTGTTTCATGAAATACAACACCACAATATGAAAATAACCAAGAAATAAAGAAAGGACAAATTATTAGGATTTCGAATGGATTTTATTGGATTCTATTGAATTCAGGAAAAGGTTACCTTTTGGTTTATATGCAAAAACTATAAGAAGGTATAAACATTTTTAGCCAGAATGGAAACAACATTTAGACATTTGGACCATTATGACAGATAGATTTAGGCCTTATGTTCGACAAGGACAGCGTGATTTTTACAGCATTCAATTAGCGTATATATTAAATACAAGAGGGAGAAACTTGGCCATCACTATAATTAATACCCAAGGCTCAATACTTAATTTTGCTATTAACAACTATTTATAAAAAATATTCGATAAATCTTCTACTTATAGAAATTTTATAGAAACATTTAAATAAATTATATTTTTATAAAAGATTTTCCAAAAATTTTCGATAATTTTTTTTTTATAGAAAATTTTCCTTTTATAGTATTTTTTCTATAATTTTCCTTTTACAGACAATTTTTTATTAGTTTTCTTTCTATTGTAATCAATTTGGTGTAAATCTTTTTACAGGAAATGTTTGGTAAATTTTATTTTAATAAAAATTTATTTATTTTATTGAAAATTTTAAATAAATTTTATTTTTATAGATTTCGATAAAACTTATTTTTATATAACATTTTCAATGAAATTAATTTTTATAGGAAATTTTCAATGAAATTTATTTTTATAGGAAATTTTCGATAAAATTTCTTCATTTGAAATTTTCAATAAAATATATTTTTATAGGAAGTTTTCAATAAAATTTATTTTTATAGAAAACTTTGAATAAAATACATATATTTTTATAGTAAATTTTCAATAAAATTTATTTTTATAGGAAATTTTCAATAAAATTTATTTTTATAGGAAGTTTTCAATTAATTTTTATATGAAATGTTCAATGAAATTCATTTTTATAGGAAATTAATTAATTTTTATAGGAAATTTACAATAAAATTTATTTTTATAGGAAGTTTTCAATAAAATTTATTTTTATAGAACTTTCAATAAAATATATTTTTATAGGACTCATTAAAATTTCTTTTTATCGAAAATTTTCAGTAAAATTTATTTTTTATAGGAAATTTTCAATAAAATTTGTTTTTATAGGAAATATTCAATAAAAATTATTTCTATAGGAAATTTTCAGTAAAATTTATTTTTATAGGAAATTTTCATTAAAATTTCTTTTTATAAAAATTTTCAATAAAATTTATTTTTATTGGAAGTTTTCAACAAAATTTGTTTTTATAGGAAATATTCAATAAAATATTTTTTATAGGAAACTTTAAATAATATATATGTTTATAGGAAATTTTCAATTAAATATTTATAGGAAATTTTCATTAAAATTTATTTTTATATGAAATTCGTAGTAAATTTTCCTTTTTTTTGAAATAACAAATTTTCATTAATTTCTTGGTTTAAAAAATTTTTTAAAACACAATTTTTTTCATAACCAAAGCAACCAAATATATGCTCTTAAGAAGCTTTTTTATGCGCATAAAAAATGTTCTTAAAATCAGAAAATAAAATATGCAAAAATATGTCATTTAAATTGCTAAAATGTGCTCCAAAATATGGATTTTCTATAAAAGCATGACGTAATGTCCTTTTAAGACCAAAGTATGCAAAAATATGCTATTGAATATGCTGTAACAAATCAATGTGAAAATAACTAATAGTTTGGCTCAATTTAAGATAGGGACAAAAAAATAATAATAATTTTTGGTTTCCAAACAAAAAAAAAAAAAAAAATAATAATTTTTGGTTTCCCTATTCAAAAATCTACTGTTTGTGAACTGATTACCATATCGATTAAATCATTAGCAACGTTCTTAAATATTTATCCGATATCTTGATTTATAACAAAAGTCTATCAGCTGAACTTAGTTCTTTATAAAGTTGCAAAATTGTTATTCTCTAAACTTCCTTTTTTTTATATTTCATATGGTCACTTTTACTTAAAAGCTTGATTTGTTTATTTACAATCAAACTCAACAATTATTTAGCCAAAATACATAAATATTAACAAATACAGACAGACAGATCGACAAATAAACAAATATACTTTATGCATTCAACTAACAATGTATAAGTGTATGTTAGTAAATATAACTATAATTTTAGTAGAAGTCTAAACAATTACAAATTTTATCTATAGACATATAAAACTATAGTTTTACGAATTACTACCACTGTTTCTTTTTTTTCTGTTTAAGGAAAGTTGATGCTTTTAAGTGACTAGAAAGAAACTACAGCTAGAAAAAAATGCAATTCAATACTACAGACAAATAAAACAAACAATCCAAAAGATGTACAAAATACTACAACTTGTTAAATAAAAAAATAAAAATAAAAAAATTATAATGAAAAAAAAAAAAAAAGTAAAAATCAACCTCATTTCAAGATTATTTACATTTCCTTTTAATGTAGAGACATTGAGTGACTTAACAATGTTGTGAGAAAAGCAGCAGCAGAAAATGTTGATTTAAGCTGTTTTATCAGCAACTAGAAAATGAAATAAAAAAAAAACAATAATAGTTGTTGTTTAAATCTCTACGAAATGATTGTTAAACATTGTTGCCTTTTTTGCTACGATTTTTATTTTTTCTGTTGTCTTGCTGTTTATTTTGATTTTGCTTGTGTTCGATGTTGTGAATCTTGTAGGAGATTTTTGCCACACTTTTTTTTCCCTGTTTTTAGTTTTAGTTGTTGATTGTTCCTTAATTTTACTTGGTGGCTACTTTGTTTGTTTTCGACTTTGATTGCTGTTTGATACGGTTGCTTGTTTTAGTTGCCGTTGTTGTAATTTTCATGGCCAGATAAGGAAATCATCGGTTGTTTTTATTTTTTTCTATAATGACCATTTTTAAGGTTTTATTTTATTTTGTATTTTTTTATTTTTATAGAAAGGTTTATTACTTGATGGTTGAAAATCTACTTGGTATTACAACTGATATTAGGAAAATTTGGGAAAAAGCTTTTAAATTGCTATATGAAATATTTATGAAAACATTTGTATAAATCAATTTCATTAATTGATTTACAAGATATACATATTCTTTTTTTCAATTAATATACTTGTTTCATTTTGCATCGAAATTTAATAAATTTATTCAAGCAAAAATTAAATAAAAATAGAATTTAACTATACTTTTATATCTTATATACATTTTTAATTCATCCAATCAACTACTTGATTGATATAATTAATTTATTAATTGGGAATTTTTTTTCTGTTTTGTATTTTTTTATAGTTTTTAGTAATTGATATAATCATTTTGGTGAGAGGTGCCACTTTAAACAAGTTTTTAATTGAATGAATTATTTTCATATATATTTGTTAATTGGTGACTTTTTTCTGTGTAGACATTATCTATATCTCAAACGAAAATATAAAAAAATAAAGATACAAAAAGTGATACATTGTTGAAATTTATTATTCCGGAATGGAAATTTAACAATCTTAAATATAGCAATATTTTAATGAAATTCGACACAAGTAAATTTCGATGCAAAAGTTTGTGAGTATCGGTCCACAATTAACCATAGCTTCCAAATATAACCTTATTTCGAAAATCACTTTAACTAATTATTTTATTTAGATTTCGTTGAAATGTGGTTCCACCCGATTTTAAACCAATATTTAAATTTAAGGAGTCAACTGGGAAAATTGCTTGTGTAAAATATGGTACTTTTTATACCCTATACCACCATAGGTGGGGGGATGTTATGCGTTTGTGCTGATGTTTGTAACACCCAAAAATATTGGTCTAAGACCCACCTTAATTTATACCAATCGGCTTAAAATCACTTTCTGAGTCGATTTAACGATGTCCTTCTGACCGTCTGTCTGTCCATGTAAACCTTGTAATCAAACTGCATATAAAACTTACAGGTTTCTTACAGTCCGGCGACGAAGCCTATTGAAATTGGTTATGATCGGTCTATTATTTCACCTAGCCCCCATACAAATGTCCTCCCGGAAAAGGGTTTAACGATAATAAATCCTTTAAATATAGCAATATATTAATGAAATTTGGTACATATAAGTTTTATATAAGTCTATAATTGACCATAGCTCCCATATAAACCCCTTTTCAGAAAATCACTTTAACGGGTATAAATCACATTAAGATATTAGTATCAAGTTAATATTTGACTCAAATAAGTTTTATATATGTTTTATTTTACACTTAATATGAGTATCGGTCCACATTTGGCTCCAAGAGTACACAATAGTATAAGGTATCATATGGTCGGGCTTGGCCGACTATATCTTTTTCTCTCGTTATTTTTAAATTGGTCCTTTTTTATTGAAATGTGGTTCCACCCGACTGGTAAAATTGCTTGTGTAAAATTTGGTACTTTTGGTTGTATTTCAATTGGTCCTTTTTTCTTGTTTTGAAAATGTGTACTCTCTTCTGCAACAAAAGCTTTCTTTAAACAAAAATACGTACAGATCTTTTTTATGAGCATGCCTAATATGACCACACTAGTGATTAGTTTAACACAAGAACGTTTTGTCCGATTTATATAAATAAAACACCAAAAAAAATTTGCTGACTAAAATTTCCCTTCAAGTTCTTTGAACATAATTTTTATTCGTTCCATGCTTACGGAGTTATTCATAAATTAGTAAAAAATATTTGGAAATTGGAAAAATTGTGTTTTTTTACTGTCCAGTGTATCTAGAGAAGTTTTTTTTGTACCATTTTTGAGGTGATTTTTTTAACTGGGTTTTTTTTTAAAAAGAGTAGGTGCTTTCATAGTGCTTTCATACAACCACAAGCAATATCTGTAAATGTTCTTTTTTAGTAAAAACTTAGATATGTTGGCTTTTATTTAAGTCTTTTTGATCCTGACTATCTCTTCCTTACGTTCATTTTTCTATGAATATTCTAAGTGACAAAAAACTCCGAAAATATTCCAAACCATGGGATAAATTTGTCAAGTGATGGGGACAGAAAAATATCAATTAATAATGCAGATCCAAAATCAGCACCTTGAAAAAATCAGTAAATAATATTTTGTCTAAATTCTGTAAACAATGACAAATTTTCAGCTAGTAAACCAGCAAAAACTTTGGTTGCCATGTAATGAGTTAAGAAGCTAATATAATGGCTCTTCACTACTTACACATTAGCAGAATAACTCTTACCCTTTATTATTACAAGAAGGCATTTTAGAAAGTCATTAACCAGTTGTCATTACAAGAACTAATTACTTCCATGCTGTTAAATAGTGTATTGAATTTAAAGCATTACTGAAGTCATGGTTAGTAATAAAAATAGGAACTAGTTACATTTTATGTTATAAATAAGTAATGAAATGTCAGGTCATAAAATATTTTTTTTTTGGAAAGATTTTATAAATTTTAATTTAAAAAACTTAATAACAACCAAAAATGTAATAAAAATATACTTTTTCAGATGAAAAATTAACTCATACGAAAATGTTGCCTTTCTTTAATGTATGCCTTCTTTAAATATATAAATTGTTAACTGCATTATAAAAATCAATAAAAATTAATATTTTCAAAAATCTGATCATAAATAATAATTTACACTTGGGTTATAAATGATTAGTTACTAAACAACTTCTGTGTAATGCAGACAGTATGTTGTTGCCATTACAAAATAACTATATCCGTAACTACATGTCATTACAAAGTTTTTGCTGGGAAGTACTTCGTAGCTGATTTCGACTTTCTCGGAGGATAAGTTTAGTCGGCCAACCAAAAGTTTGGCTAAAGTTCTCCAGGAGGAGTCTTATGTAACAAAGATATTATTTAACACTTAAAATTAATTTATTTTTTGTTTATTGCTATCAAGTTTAGAACAAAATCTTTATTAAAACTCAAAAGCTAAGAATTTTATGACAGAAAATATTCACATCGAAATATTTGGGAGTTTATTGACTACCGACTACTGTAAATTAAAATAGATTTGCGATAAAGGATAAGAAAATCAATTAGTGCCACAAAAATTACTTAAATACTTACTTCGTTTTTAAGATAATTGGCAATGTTGAATGTGCCTTTATGGCGAATGCTCCAAATTCTACCCTTCTTACATATTTGAAAACTGATACTTTTTCTAATTGCTATATTTTTTTTTTTTGGTGTTTATTATGAAATTACTCTTAAAAATTTCTACTTTTCTTTCATTTTTTTAAAATGAGTCTTTCTTTGGCAAATTTTTTAATTTTTCAATAGATAAATTGACGAAATAGTTATTTTAACTCCCCTATATTTTATAACATGGTGAGACAAAATGTTTTTTGACTACTCTCCCGTGAAAAATTAAGAGATTTATTTTTTTCCGCTCTATTTGAAGACTTTAACAGATCAACATTTGTTAACCTTAAAAATGTTAACATTGATCAAATATAAGTATCAAATAAAAAAACTAATACAAAGTCATTGTTAAAGTTCAAAATCTTTAAAGCATTTAAATTGCCATAAAATTACTAAAGAACATTTAAAAAAAACAAGTTTTGCATACCAAATTATGCCGTATTATTTCACTTTTTTTGTTGCTATTTTGTTGTTCTTCAATGGTTGTTTTTAGCAAACAAGTTCAGAAATATGATCATGTACAGAAAATATGCATATAAATGCTTTAAAAAAACAACAATTCTTATAACCGTTATTAAATACACAGATTATTATGACTCCCAACATAAAGTAACAACAATGATATGTTGCACAAACACAAAATATATAAACTGCTGCTGTTGTAGAACTCTTTCAAGCAATGTTTATATTGTTTTTGTGTATTTGCTGCTGATGATTACATGCGGAATGTAAAATACTCGTTCAAAAAAATGCAACATAAAAATAATGTTGTCTTGGCATTAAATTGCAAGATGTCATGATACAAGGCATCAGTAACATAATAATCATTGACAACACTCAGTTTTTTTTTTTTTTTTTTCATATTTTTTTATTAGTCTAGAGTCATACGTTAGCAAAGACATTGCTAGACATCAACAATAATAACTGGCTACAGTAAACCGCCAGCCAGCTAGGCAGGCTATGGTGGTAAGTGAAACTCATCAGTGTCATAACTGCTTTAAAAAACATATTGAAAACGGCAGCTAGTTGCAGTCGTCGCATTGTATAGAGTATAAAAATATATGAGGAACGCATCATATTACTTGCCCCGTATAACATGTTTTGGGTGGTAAAAGCGTACACCCTCTCTCTTACAATTGTAGCCAGTGGGCAACATTAACTACTAACCAACAATGAGTTAAATAAAAATAACATCCAGCAACAGAAAAAGAAGAAGAAAAACAGCAACAACAAAAAATATACTTGGTTTGCAACATTTGCCACCATATGAGATTGTGTTTACATACAGTTTTTGTATGCATTTATTTGGTAATTGTGCATTGTACGAGGGTAATACAAAAATTAGTTGAATTAGAAAAAAGTTGAATTTTTTTAAGGTAATAAAAAAAAAATATATATATATAGGTTGCTTAGAATATTATTTTAGAAGACTTTTTCTACTGAACTAATTAACTTCATATTAAATACCAAATTGCATAGGAAAACAAAAAACATTTTGGGGGAATTTCGTTTAACTAGAATTAGTAATTTGTACGGGAGAATGTTTCCTACAGACGGAGGAATATATAAGTCCATAAATAGATAAATAGATATAGGTTTATTAAATAATCTTTTATGCAGACATAATGAGTAGCATGAATAAATTGTAAGAACTTTCGGCAAAATCAAAGAAATAATAATAAAAACTTTTTTTACTTCTTTTAAAGTTTCAGAATAGAAAAGGTACTACCCATCTTGTGGTAAAATTTGTCAAAAGTGTTTTTAATTGAATTTTTAAAAATAAACTTTTCGTAATAAAATGGGTATCGAATAAAAGTAAACAAAATTATGTATCAATCGCAATAAAAATAATTAGTCTAACATGCGTTTTTTTTTCGTACTGAGCTGTCAAGTTTAAATTTTTTTATTATTAAAAAAATAACATTTCAAATTTCATAAACTTAAGGTCTACTTTTATTTAACAAAAAGCTTATTAAAACAAAATGTTTAAATAGAACCATTAACTTGTATTTCAAAATACAAACTTTTTTCTTTATTGGTTTATTAAACATTATACAGTGTGCCAAATTTGATCATTTTTTGTTATGGATTTATATAAAATTTCACATAGGCTTATCAGAGGATTGTACAATTTTATGTTTGAAAGGGGGACCCTGTATACATTATAGGAGTGAAACTATGGAGACTTAAAGTAAGGGTACCTCTGACATAGAAAATTTTTAACCACTAACCAAATTTTTGTGTCTTAGCCGATTTCAATTAATTTTATATCATATTTTAAAATTCTTGATAAAGCCTTTCAGAAACATGTTGACATGTAACTATTTATCTCCAATAGTTTTCGAGTTATATGCTTTTTAATTTCAATGCAACTTCAACTATCTCAGTTTCACAAGCTCTCGGTCAAGATAGCCCAAAATTTTCGACCGGATTTATAATATTTTTTTTATTAATAAAAGAACAAAATTATGTACTGAATAAAATAAATTTGATATGATTTAAGTCGGTATCTTTATTTATTCCAAATACAAATGATTTTGAATTTGAAAATTTTGCAAAAATGAACATACAGATGGTCAGAAGGACTGACATCAGAATACAATAAAAAAAAATCTTAAAATTTCAAAAGTACATGTTTTTACTTAACAATCAATATAAAAACAAAATATAAACATTAAAATATAGATATCAACTTTCCCTCAATTAAATGCCATTTTCGACCCCTTCTATCCCAATATGTATCATGCCATTTTATTAAACTCTAAGAATTTTTCATCCAAACCTCGTATATTCCGGCTCATTACATATGTATATTATGATGATATTTTTATTTGTATATGTAAAACTGCATTTTGTATCTGACTGTTTTGTTGTGATTGTGAGTTGTTTACTTTCTTTGAATGGCTTTCACGAAGTGCTATTAAAAATGGCCAGAACTGTAATTACATGAGTTTACTTTTTTGTTTTTGCGTGCCAGAGACATCAAGTAATTTCATAGGATTTGCAATCGAAATAAATAACAACATCAACGCAAAGTTACTCTTCTTTTCTCATTTACCAACGTCATCAACATTACCACCACCAACCGTCATCATCAACAATTGCAGTCAGTCATTGAGTTAGTCACACACTCAGTCAGTCGTTAAGGCCATAACAATTTCGAAAAGTTAAGAGAAATGTACATAAATATACGAATTTTATTGAGTTGTTCATATTTACTTACTGTTTGGGGGCTATTTGTTGTTTGAGGTCATTAAACGTCATAATAAACTCCTTAATTTTACAATTTTGCTTTCAATTTTCTGTTATTTTTCTGTGTGTTTTTTTTTAACTCCCCTTCGACCGCCTAACCAAAATGAAATTGAAAAAAAAAAAAAAAAAAAATAACTCAAAAGAACTGTGGCAAAGACAAGCTTAAAGGCTTTTTTTTCTTATTTGTTATGTTGCATGCAAAAATAATAATTTTTTAAAAGCCCACAATTTTATTTTGGGGAAATTTTAAATTGTTTAAAATTCACTTGAAATGAAACAACATCTGACTAACAGATATACTAACAGCAACTGTATATTTTTACTAATGATTGGAACATTAACATTTAATAGGTTTTTAAAGGGAATAACATTTTTTTTTGATGGTTCTGTAATTCAGCAATAAAAATTAAAATAACTGTAGAAAAAATCTGTACTAAGTATTTGCGTTGAAATTTAATTAATTAAAATATTTAATTAAATTTGAAATACAGTGCGCGAAAAAACCTAAGCATATAAGACAAAAACTAAAAAAATTTTTTTTTGCAATATGTTGTATTTCCAAAACAAATTTCTTTTAAAACTAGCTGTCATATATATTTAGGAATTATAATAAAATCGTAACATCATTAAGAAGAAATAAGAAAAATATAAATAATAAAAAAATTACAGAACGAAATAATCTAAGTATATAAATTACAATACTGTATTTAATTTTAAAATAACGTAAGATTTTCTGTATTTTAGTATTTTGTATGGCCACCTCCATTATTTATAACGTATTCCATACGTCGTGGCATCGATAATATGAGTGAATGAACAGTAGACATATCAATATTGGCCCATTCATCTTTTATGCACTCCATCAGATAATTTATGGTGTCAAACTGCCTTCCACCAGCAAAAACTTTTTTAGATAAGATCCTCCATATATTTTCTATGGGATTCAGGTCCGAACTAACAGCCGGCCAAGTCATTACGGGAATGTTTTTGTCGGAAAAAAATTGTTTAGTTACCCTAGCGTTGTGGATTGCGGCGTTATCTTGCTGAAATGTCCAGACCTCTTCCCAATTATCTTCTGCGAAAGTTATTAGCACATTTCCCAAAAGTTCTACATATCTTTCCGCATTTATTTTGGTGTTTATTAAGCAAATTTGGGACTTTCCATTATAACCAATTGCTCCCCATACCATTAAAGAACCTCCTTGAAAATTTCTGGAGTATCTGGTTTTTTCACCCTGCTGTTTATTTTTTCCAATACATATGACAACCATCTGGACCATCTAAATTAACTTTTTTTCGTCGCTAAAAATAATTCTTTTCCACTTGTGGTCCCAAAATCGATGTTTTTCTGCAAATGCCAATCTTGCTGCTTTGTGACGACTCAAAAGTTTCGGTTTGGGGGCATATTAAGCCTATCTAATATTTGGGTCTGAACTTAAAATTTATTGCACTCGTCTCGTAGATCCCAACAAACCAAATGATATCGTAATGATATCATTACGATATCATTTCGGAGATATAGAAGCCCGAGAATGATATCATTTATAATTCTAAAATGATATAGGTTGCTTTCTAAAAGGTACACTCGAAAATGATATCATAATTTTTGAAAATAACGATATTAGTAATGATATCATTAAATTTAAGCAGCGCGATAGTTTAGCAATATATTGCAAAATATATACACAAATATATGCTAAGATTGGATCAATATATAATATTATAAATATGTTTTCAAAAATTAATAAAATAGCCATAATAAACCAATGTTCATACAGCTCCAAATCATTTTGCATGTAATACGAAACTTTTGCAATCCGAATACAAGTCCCCCTTTAAATCCGGGCTGATATTGGTTTCTTCATCTTATACGCGTTAATTTTTTGCAATTACACTAATTTTAGCTGTAAACATTCAATTCGCATATAAAACATAACATAAAATATTTTTTTGATACAAAAATTTTCAATTTAATTTAATTTTCCTGAAAATGTTTGAAGTTTTTTTCTAAGGAAAATATAATTTCGATATTTTATCATATAATTTTAAAATTATGATATCATAAATGATACTGTATCGTTTCTTGGTTTGTTGGGATATAGGTAGTTTTAAAATTGATACTATTTCGCGAGGTGAAACATCTTTTTAAGTAGCAATTCTTTTTATTTCTCTTTTCTGTCTTTCAGAAATTTTAGGTTTTCTTCCTCCCAGTTTGCCTTTTCTGTATCTTTCTGGATTTTTTTAATACATATATATGGTTTTTTGATCACAATTTAATTTTTCAGCTATTTGACGTAATGTCCAGACACATTCCCGATATGATATTATTAGGGTGCGTTCTTCTTCACTTAAATATGTTCCACGAGGCATTTCGCTGATTGCAATGTGTATCAATATTTGGAATAATACAAACACTGTTTTGCTTTTGACAATTATCACCAAGTTTATACATTTATGCTTAGGTTACTTCGTTCTATGTTATTGAAAATTTTAAGATTTTATGAAAAACATAACCATAAATGAATAAAGTAGCAATTGTTTCTAAGTATTTTTTAAAGCTTTGAAATTGCTGCATTTTCAAATGTTACTTGATTTGTTTTATATTTAAAGGTATCAAAAATGTTGCACAATTTTACATTGTATGCTTAGGTTTTTTCGTGCACTGTATAAAGATTATTTAATTTTTCTAATATATTTTATTTAACTCAATTTATTTATGGATTTTAAATGAAGAAAATCCTTGTCTTAAAAATATTTAATAAATTTTTTATTTTTTTTTTTTTTTTTCAAACTAAAATTACATAATACTTTATTGAATCTAACCATATAATTTCAATCAATATCCATTAAATAACCAACTAATTGAAATCTGTATTTTTTTTATTAATTGTTTTAATGATTCTATTTCATAGCTTATAACCAATAACCATACATTTTAATTTATAACTTCTAAAAAAAAAACTCAAATAAAAACAAAATTATTGATTTGATTTTCAATTACTAACGAAAACTTAATAAATAATATTGACCTGCTGCAACAGCAACCATTAAAATATAAAACTTTTTATATACATGAATTTATTTCATCAATATATCAACAAAATATTAGAATGTCCTATACTAAAGACTGTTTTAGCCATCTTTTACCAATATCTAACAAACTCACAACAATATCATCATCAACTCATATCGTCAGTGGTAATAATCGAGTAATATTAAAACTATAAAATATAATCAAAGGGATTTAAAAGATTTACGTAGTAGTCTTATGATCTCTTTGCCAACAGCGGCTAAGTTTACTAGTGAACAGGTAGAAGATTTTACAAACTACCAAGATATATGAAATAAAACTTAAAACACACACATAAATATAACAAATTAAGCCAATATAAAGACATACAAAATAATAATCCAGCAGCAAAATAAAAAATAAATAAAACTGAGGAGAAAAAAATTAACAAATAAAGCAAGAAAAAAATCAGCGGCTAAATGTAATCAAATCTTTGGAAGTTGAAACTATAATAAATACACTTTGAAAAAATAATGTAGGAAAATAAGAAATTTTTTTGAAGAGATTTCAATGGTGCTAATTGGTTCAATTAAAAGTATACTTTATTTGGTAATTGGTAATTTTTAAATATTTTGACAGAATATTTTCTTATTACTCCATTATTTAATTGATGGAAAAAGAGAAAATAACTTTTCGTTAAATCAAGCAGGTTTTACATAATGGAGAAAAGAGAAGTCAATTGTCTAATAAATGTAACATTGATCTGTGAAATATTTAATGAAATGCTTATGAAATTCTTAATTTTTTATTTTAAAATTTTAATTGATACAATTAAATTTTGTAAATGAAAACTGTTTAATTTTGATTAAAAACAGAGATATTACTCCAAAATGTTTAATTTTCTACACTATATGTAAAGAGTGAGATCGCAAAATCTTAACATAAATAAAATTCAATCATTTGGAAAATATAGATCTTAGAGTTTTGTTTTTTTTTTTATTTTATTGATATTATATTACAAATTATAGAAAAATATTACTTTTATAGTTATAACCACTACTTATGAACTTGTAGCCCTTTTTTGGTAACCCTTCCAGCAAAAATTTGATAGAGGTTTCACTCACTTTTTTGGAACAGTTTGCCCATCAACTTTTAAAATCTTCGATATTTTGGGACACCTTTTTTGTGCTCTTCAATTCTCTTTTCACAAGAGAACAATATCTCTTCACTGGTCGGACAATTTGGAGGATTGACCTCTTTTGGTACAAAAACTATGTTATTGTTTTGGTACTACTCCAGAGCTTTCTTACAGTTGTTACATGATGCCAAATCGGGCCAAAAATACGTGGACACATTGTGCTCTCTTACGAAAGGAAGAAGCTTTTTTTGCAAACATTCTTTGATGTATATTTCGGTATTTATAAAACACACTGTAACAAATGACTAGCTTCTTTTTCCGCATTTGCATCAAGCTTGCCATACCAGGAATTTTTAGCAAATTTTGTCTTTTGGGTTCTTCAACATCTTCAACATTTCCTCGAGCATTAACAACATACAAATTTTGACCCGGAAGCTGCGAAAAATCCGCCACAACATACGTTTCGTCGTCCATTATACAACATGAGTATTTTTGTATGAAATTTGATTTTAATTTCCGTGCCCTATTCTTGGCTTCTAAATTTTTTGCAGCATTCCTATCTGAAACTTTTTGGACTTTGTATGTTTTTGAGCCTACATTTGCTTTAACTTTTCGCACCAAATAGTCAGAGCACTGAGCGAACCGGGCTGCTTTTCTACCAGATGTGTTTGGAGCTATTTTCAATATGCTCCAATTTTCTTGGCCTTCCCAATATCATGTGGACCTTTTTCCTGAACCAGGTTTCCTATAAATGGTCAAATTCTCCTAATACTGTTTAATAATATTGGAAATAGTTTGACAGCAAACCTTTAATTCTTTGGCCAATTTTTTGTAGATAACTAGATCCAAAAAATTAAATATTGCTTCCGGTAAAAGTTAATATGTAAAAGGTGTGTTAAGATTTTTTCGACATCACTTCTTAGTGTAAGGAATAAGAACTATTGGCTATAATTTATAATCGATATCATTTTTTGAGATCTTTTGTTGACCTGTGTAATTATGCCGATAGAGCAAGAATTTTTTGAAAATAAATCTGAAAATTTTAATCGGAGTAGCAGAATCCTTTACAAGTTTATGTTTGGAAGGGAGTTCCAAAGATCGACATAATTTTTTTTATTCAATAAGTAATTTTAACGTTTTAATTGAAATAAATTAAATTTCGAATGTACCTAACCCAAAAACTATAAGAGATAAATATCACATAAGTAAAAAAATGCACCTAAACATTTTTAATGTCCGATGTTCCCTACTTTGAGCCCCCATAGCTCCGCCCCTGAAGAGTCTTTCCAAACATAAACTCATAAGGTACTTTTCTATGCTACTGTGAACGAAGTTCCTTCAGCCGATTAGAAGTTACATTATTATTTCCAAAACCGGTTATTCATTTAGAGATTTAAGTATTTAAAAAACTTAAATGTCTCATTCTCATAGTATTTAGGAATTTATGAAAATCTTAAGTATTTTTGAGGTTTTCATATACGTAGTAAATCAAGATATAAGTTATATGTAATATTTATGTGATTGAGAGCATTTTCTCATAAATGAAATTGTAATCCTTGAATTATATTTTTATGTTTTAATTAAAAATATCATGAACCAGGAGTGATAGGCTTTTTAAACCAGTTCTGCTTTTGTTTATTAATTTAAACACAACTATCACGATGCTTCTCGTGATGCCAAATAAATAATCATAACAGAAACAATGTTCCTGACATTGTTGGTAACTCAGACTTCAGACTTCGTGATAAAAACTTTAACCAGTTGAACTGCAAACAGTTCGGAATTTGTAGCCCACCATAGATACACACCAAACTAACATATATACGAAAAGTTAAGGTAAACGTGATCACAAAAGTGTTAACTGCCGAC